>CM020183.1:28695341-28705414 GCA_009805545.1 Oryza longistaminata
TGGCGGAGGCCGGCGCTGGCGGCGGCCGCTGGCTCCGGTGGTCGGCAAGGTCGGGGCTGGCCAGGGTCTCCACCCCGCCACCACTCTCTTCCTCCTCCCTCTCCACAACCACTTTCTTCTTCCCCTCCCCCCCTCCCCTCATTCCCTTATTCTCTCTTGTGATGTCCCTCTCCTCTCTGTGCCGTCGGCACAAGCGAAGCAGAAGGAGAGGTCACCCTCTTTCCTTCCTCCCTTCGTCTCGCCATCGCTGCTACCAGTTGATCTCTACTGCCAGTTGTCTAGTTGCTCTGCTGCTCGCCCCAGCGCTCCTCTCTCTCTGCACTGGTGGTAACTTGGAGGTGGTTGCCGTAGTCGTGAGGTTTTGTCCCGCGAAACCAGGAGTTCCTCGCCGGTGACATGGATGACACCGAGGTCCTGGGTTCCCCTAACTCCAACTCTCAGCTCCTCTTCAGGCCGGCCAGGTCTCCTCCCCTCCGTGATGCTCCTCCCTTCTGTTGGCCGTCTGTTCCAGACCTGGCCGTGGAGTCTTTCGGTGGTTGAGCAGAAGTGTTCGTCCATGAAGGTGGTCCAGTCCGTCTGAAGTCAGGGCTCTTATGCCTCGCCAGTGCTTCATGTGCCATGTGACTATGTGGACCTATCTTAATACCGAGTTTGGAGCGGTGTGTTTTTCCTCTTCGGTGCTGAGCTTTTGTGTTAAGGCGGAGTCGGAGCTGCTGCATCGGGTCAGCCGATGAGCTAGGCAACGATAACTCTCAACACTTTTGCTCTGGCTTCTTGGAGGTCCTACACCTTTTGAGGGAGTCCTGGGCGAAAGCCCTGTCTGGTCTTCTAGGATTGGCGACATCGACGCCTGCGGGTGCTGTTTCCTCATTGGAGGTGTTGCCTTGTGGACTCTCTCCCCCTTTGGGTGAAAACCCAGTCCAGTTATGGGCGGGCGTCGGCAGCGGCTTCTGTCGTTGTTCACCTCCTTGGAGGCTTCGTCTTGAAGGTCTTGCTCCTCTCTCGGTTACTTCTGTGGTTCATAGTTTTGTCACATGTCTTTTTGTGTCTTCTGTGTAAGGTTTTGCCGGTTTTCCCTTAGTAAATCGTACAGTTGTATGGTTTTCGGGCCCAGTTTCCCTTATAAACATGGTCAACTCTCTTATTCTAATATATCCAGTAGATCTCCAACCGTGTACTGTTTCAAAAAAAACTGAAAATATCTTATAATGTGAAACATATAAAGTATATTTTATAATGGGAATTTTGGCACATATATATTATCAATAAGACAAAGATACAAGTAAAACCGTCATTGTGCCTAAAAAGTAAGTTTAAGTAATTGATAATGAGAATTTTGGCACATATATTAAGCCAAAGGATGCTAGTAAAGCCGCCATTGTGCCTAAAAATCAAACTAAGTTTAATATTGAGATATTGCAAACGGTCTAGCATTTTCTGCTCAATTAAGGACGTAATTGTTGCACATTTCCCTCACTGCCATTCCTAATTTAGGTCATTTTTACTGTACACTTATTAAATGCCAGTTGAAATTAAGAAAGAGATAAGGCGTGGTTAAGTTATATGCGTACTACCTCCGTCCCAAAATAATTGTATTTCTAGGATTCAAAATTCGTCCAAAAATAATGGCAATTCTAGAGTACTAATTGCCCCATTAATCATCTCTCATTCAAATTTCTCCCTATTTTACCCTCAACCATCTTCCCACTCTCACATAAACACCATTTAATAAGGGGCACCATAGTCTTTCTTCTCAAACCTTAATATATACTAAACAACATAATTGTAATTATTTTGGGACGGAGGTAGTACTTGAATTTTCCATTTACTATGAGTATACGTGTTCCTCTCATTAACGATTACTACACTCTTCATGAAAATTGTCTCTCTTTAGTCTTCAAATTAATGTCTTTCTGTAGACTTTATGAAATGGGGATAATTACAGGTAGAATACATGTATAACCAATAAGACCTTAGATGGCATGTGATCAGATGTTTAGGTAGTAGGTACTGCGATTGCTTGCATAGTCATGATAAAGTACTAGAAGTTTTCAATCTTTCAGAAAGTACGAGAAATATATATAGGTATTAAAATTTTATACTAAACCGATACACTTAAATATGGTAATTAAAGTTATCCTAGCAAACAATCGCATAGTGGCTCTCAAAAAAAATAAAAATTGCATAGTGATGCCTAGTAGTAGTGCAATGGTTCACGTTCAATCTGTGGAAGGAGAGCACTAACCTAACCATTGAAGTTGAGGCTGGGATCCCACCACCTGGACGGCATTGCTTTCATAGTCATGTTAGGACAGATAATAATTAATCCATGTAAGTTGGTTTGATCCGGATTATTTTCCATATGGACTAACCTACAATATTAATCCTATCAAGCGTAATATGAACCCCAGTAAATTATACTACCTCCGTTTCAGTGTTAGAAAATCTTATAATCTGAAACGGATGAAGTACAATTTAAACTAATTTATATGATATTAATAACTATATCGGTTACTAATAGTTAGATATAACTAATATGCATTGGATCTAATTAATTTTAATTCTAAATTCGCCGCTGATTATTACACCTGATAATGAGCAGGAACTCCAACCACCGACACGTACAACAAGGCTTCTCCTGGACAGGCTTATCGATCATGCGCCACTTCTTGCTACCTGCAGCCTGGCCCCACATGCACTATTTGGTTCCGTAGATCTCTTTTTCAATTTTCAAAAAGAAAAAGAAACAGAGAAACCCCTTTTCGGGGGAATTCCTTATATGCCACTTGAAATTGGTCAGTTCCATTATATGCCACTTAAAATTGGCTTCTCCCTTTTATACCATTGATTTAAGTTTTCCACCCTTTTATGCCACTCCCATCACTATACCGTTTGTTGACCGTTAGTTAAATGTTAGTTTTTCCGTAAATGACCAATATGCTCTATCAGCTCAAAAATGTGTAAACTTCAAAAATTCATAACTAATTTATTTTAAATCCTTTTTGAGTGAATAAAATTTTGTCAGAATCAGTGAAAAATGCTCTTTTATATTAAAAATATTGTTGGAAAGTTGCATGTTTCATGCTTTTATTGAAAATATAAAAATTGGTTTTTTGTGCCACCACCATCACAAATGAATTTTCAATAAAAGCATGAAACATGCAGCTTTCCAACAATATTTTTAATATAAAGAGCATTTTTCACTGATTCTGACAAAATTTTGTTCACTCAAAAAGGATTTAAAATAAAGTAGTTATGAATTTTTGAAGTTTACACTTTTTTAGTTGAGATGGCATATTGGTCATTTATGTAAAAACTAACATTTGGCTAACGGTCAACAAACGGTATAGTGATGGGAGTGGCATAAAAGGGTGAGAAAACTTGAACCAGTGGTATAAAAGGGAGAAACCAATTTTAAGTGGCATATAAGGGAACTGGCCAATTTCGAGTAGCATATAAGAAATTCCCCCTTTTTTTTATAGTGGCAGGTAATTATGCAGATACTTCATCATCCAAAACTGAACAAAACTACCAATTCCGCAAATATAAATTTATATCTTATGCTTTTAATTTCTTTTATAATTTTTGTTTTATACTCCCTCCGTCTCACAATATAAGGGATTTTGAGTTTTTATTTGCAACGTTTGACCACTCGTCTTATTTAATGTTTTTTGCAAATATAGAAAATGAAAAGTCGTGTTTAAAGTACTGTAGATAATAAAGTAAGTCACAAATAAAATAAATAATAATTTCAAAATATTTTGAATAAGACGAGTGGTCAAACGTTGCAAGCAAAAACTCAGAATGAGAGGCAAGGGTCGATCGGATAACCTCGAGTGCTGAATATCCATTTCGGATTGGCGCAGAATACAGCTGAAAATCAACGAGCGTCCTTGAATTGTCGTTTTCCATCACCTCCGTTCTGTTCAGGTGATCACGTCGCCGTTTCTGTTCATGATGTGCAAGCACACCATCCAGTGGATGATCAGTGATCACTTCCATGGGATCAGATGATGAGAGAACTCTGCAACTCGAGTGGGCACGCACGGCTATGTTAGTGGCTGTGGCCTGTGGAGATCGACGTGCAATTCGAAAGGCAGGGATTAATCCTAGCTAGTATGATTTTCAGAATATGAACATGTCGAAACATAACTTTTCTTTCGAGGAGTATGACTAGGCAAACACATTTTCAATATGCTACGTCCATTTTTTTATATATGACGCCGTTGACTTTTCAAAATACGTTTGATCATTCGTCATTTATTGTTAAATGTTTTTAAGCATGATTTTTTTTTATATTTGCAAAAAAGTTGAATAAGATGAATATGGTTATAAAAAAATTAATGGCGTCGTATATTAAAAAAATGAAGGTAGTACTTAGTTATGGATTGTTAGTCACACTGGGATGATGTCTGATCAACGTGGTTTTTTTTTTCTTCTCTCATATTTTTTTATCAGTTAGTTAACATTATTTTTTGAACAACCTCTCTAACAATCGATAGAAAATTCTCCAAGAAACTGTTGGATGTAACTACAATATATATAAATAAATGTAACTACCATGTAACTAGGATCCAGTGAAGCATAAATTACAAAATCCAAGATAGCTCAGCGGGAAGTATGTGTGCATGCAATTGTTGGGTCAAGTTAATTATAGCGGCTTCATTTTTTTAGCGGTTCTCTATATACATGAGATTAGGATGGGAGGGAAGATGATGATTGTACTTTTAAGACAGTAGAGATATCTCCCTGCAATATCTACAAACCAAAGACCTCGTAGAGTATGATGAAGTGAACATATCTTATCCATTAAATGTGCATGTGTGTAACATGTGCTCTGAGAAATTGTTTGATATTTGATAGTGATATGATATGTAGTCTAAACTTTTCTAGAAATGCAAATTGACAAACGCTATTCATCTGAGTCACAAATATATGGATCAGATCGAATTGGATCTACTTATACGAGTCTGTTGTAAACTGCATGAACCTTACCCGGCCATCTATACGTTGATAGGCAAATAATGGATGAAATTAAAATTTTGTTTTCCGTCTATTATTGAAATTTTGTGTACTACAGGGTGGCTAGCTGAAAAGGTAATTAAGTTTCAGAAAAAGAAAAGTTATCTGATAGATTAAGATTGTGTGCAGTTTGGCCATCAGGTTCCAAAGCATCATTCCAAGTTTCCAACCCTAATTGATCAAGATCAATCGGGCTTTATCAAAGGAAGGAATATCTCTGAAAACTTCATCTATGTCACTGAGCTACTACAAACCTGCTAGTACAAAAGAAGTTGTTGCAACTCTCATTGTCAAGTTAGACTTTGCCAAGGCTTTTCATTCTGTAAATTGGGACAGCTTCAATTGATCATTGAAGCTCACGGCATCCCACAAATTTGGCAAACTTGGATTGCAAACATACTACAGACATCAAAATCAGCAGTAATACCTCCTCAATGGAATACATGGAAAATGGATTAACTGCAAGAAGGGCCTGCGCCAAGAGGACCCCATCTCTCCCTATACCTGTTCATTCTACTCCCCCCGTCCTATAATATAAGGGATTTTGAGTTTTTGCTTGCGACGTTTGACCACTCGTCTTATTCAAATTTTTTTTGCAAATATAAAAAACGAAAAGTTGTGCTTAAAGTAATGTGGATAATAAAGAAAGTCACAAATAAAATAAATAATAATTTCAAAAAAATTTGAATAAGACGAGTGGTCAAACGTTATAAGCAAAAACTCAAAATCCCTTATATTATGAGACGGAGGGAGTAGTTTCTAATGTGCTGCAACAACTCCTGAGACAAAAATGAAGAATTCAGACACCCAATCTACCACAGCCAGCCCTGTGCCACCATACAGTATGCTGATGGCACCCTTGTCATCTGCCATGCAACAGAAAGAGATGCTATCGCCCTAAAGAAAGGACTGGAGCTTTTCGTAGATGCTACATGACTACAGATAAACTTCTCCAAAATCATCATGATAACTCTTCACACAAGCCCAGTGGAGAACAATAAAATTGCAAGACAGCTACAGTGCCAAAAAGAAGAACTCTCAATGTCTTACATGGTCTTGCCACTATCAATTCAAAAGCTGAACCTGAGAGATCTGAAACCAACCATTGCAAAAGCTGACGGGTACTTTGCTAGCTGGCAAGCAAGCTAGTATGCTGTCCTACTAGAAAGATGGGAGGCTAGGAGACAATATATCTTCATAAAATTAATTTGTTGGGTCTCGTCTCATTAGAAATACTTTTTACAAAATTTAAATTTTAGAAATACATTTTTTCTAACGGAGGTAGTGACAACAACTTCAAATTGAAAATTTATCACAAATATAGTAATTATAAAAGGTGACTTACCACTAAATTAACTATACATATACTATCATACCATCTCTTGTCTTTAGCATAATCCAAAAGGTTAACAAGTTTTTATAACCTCTTTCTATTGCAAAAAGTTAACAAGTTTTTCTATCCCATGATAACCGTGTTAACGACTAAAACTTATACTACTATATATACTCTCTCTGTCCTTAGATATAACTGATTTTGGTTGGATGAGATGTATTCTAGTACTATGAATCTGGATAGGAAGTATGTTTAGATTTGTAGTGTTAGAATACGTCCCGTCTATCCAAAATCTCTTACTCCCTCCGTCCCATAATATAAGGATTTTGAGTTTTTGCTTATACCGTTTGATCACTCGTCTTATTTAAAAAAATTTAGAATTATTATTTACTTTTCTGTGACTTACTTTATTATCCAAAATACTTTAAGCGTAACTTTTCGTTTTTTATATTTGCATAAATTTTTTGAATAAGACGAGTGGTCAAACAGAGTAAGAAAAAAACTCAAAATCCCTTATGGGACGGAGGGAGTATATTTTAAGATGGATAGAGTATACAGGAAGGAGTACTAACGAAGATCCGATGACCTCAATGTCGGCTGTGATGACTTGTACAATCATGCACGTGTGGCTGAGATGAATTAGCACAAATTAAACGGAAACAAAATTATTAATAGCTCTAGCAGTCTAGTTCATGCATGTCCCATCTCTCGATCAGCTTGATTAACAAAAGGATATGATTAATTAGGCGTTTTACAGGCAAAGGGTGACGTGACGGTTTTGGGGATTAAATGGAAGGCCAGGGACTAATCACGCCTAACATCCGGTTGTATAGAGTATGTTTAATCAACGTAAAATTTCCTAGTTTAGCATGTGGGGCTTCGAGCGTGATGCGACTAAAATGAATAATCAATTAACGTCCCATTCTTTTATGTCCATATTTTTTTTCGAAAGTAGCTATCCAAAATCTAATCGTAAAAATATACTAATTGCCCAATTGCGCTGGTTATAGGTTTTGCACCTATTCAACGGCTGTTGGGTTCGTTTCCATGCTTCGTTTTAATTTTTCTGATTATTTTCAATAAATACATCATCCTTTTTTATAAATGACATAGATATATATTTTTAAGAGAAAATCTATTTAATCCACTGAATTTATCCTACTTCAACGATTTGTCATCAATTTTGTCTCCCTCTGTAATAGGCCATGAACTTGGGGTGGTAGATAATTTTTAAGAAATGACTAAAATGTCCTTCAAGTCATACAAGAATTGACAATTGTTTGAACCAATAAAAGTTTTTTTTAAAAAAATGGATGTTTTAGTGTGCTTAACCTTCTTACAAAATACTCCCTCCGTTTCTAAATGTTTGACACCGTTGATTTTTTAGTGCGTGTTTGACCGTTCGTCTTATTTAAAATATTTTGTGAAATATGTAAAACTATAAGTATACATGAAAGTATATTTAACAATGAATTAAACGATATGAAAAGAATTAATAATTACTTAATTTTTTTAATAAGACGAATGGTCAAACATATTTTAAAAAGACAACGGCGTCAAATATTTAAAAACGGAGGGAGTATAGAAGTTTGTCCGTAAAATTTTCTTTCATGTTTTGTTTAAAGAAACTATTTTTATGTAGCATATAAAAGAGGAATCACATATACAACAGATAGCCCCATCAGAAAAATATTGTATACCTCATCCGTTTCATATTATAAGACTTTCTAGCATTGTCCATATTCATATATGTGTGTCTAGATTTATTAACATATATATGAATATGGACAATACTAGAAAGTCTTATAATATGAAACGGAGCGAGTAGCATTTAATGATGATGTACATAAAAGAACATTAACATAAGAGTATTGTATTAGCATATAAAACATAAATTATATTTTTTAAAAGTAAATACATGCAAAATGAAAATTTTGAAACATACACACATTTATGTAAGGAGGTTACGTAAAAATTTTCATTTTTTTAAAACTTCTAGTAGGTCAATTAATTATAACCTCTTGTAACTTGAAGGACATTTTGAGATTTATTTTTAAAGTATCCACTCCATTGACATATTGTAAGAAAATTGATAAACTCAGTTACATATTATATAGGGAGATAAAATCGATGGCAAATCGTTGAACTAGAGTAAAATTAGTGCAATAAAATAAATGCTTTATTTTTAAATGTTATAGTGTAGATCTTTAAATACAATCCTCGAAATATTATGCCCACCCATACATGCTTATATGAAGAAATATCACATCTGGCTACATATTTTCAAGGAAGAAAATAAGTAAATTTTATAAAAATCCTACCTACTCCCTCCTCTCATATTATAAGGGATTTTGGGAGGATGTGACTAATCCTAGTACTACGAATCTGGAACTGTCCAGATTCGTAGTAGTAGGATGAGTCACATCCATCCAAAATCCCTTATAATATGGGACAGAAGAAGTATTATGGTCTGTTGTGGTTCAAGTTGTATAAAACCATATAGATTTTGGTACGTGGTGCATAACCCTGGGTATTATGATCCTAAAGTTTAACAAAATCACACCAGTAGCCATTTTGGCTTACTCCTGTATCAAAATTTAACAAAGTGGTTATAGCATAAGTTTAAAATGTGATTGTAGAACTTAAGAATGTGGTAGATCAAAGACAAAAATGATCATGATTAAGGTTTTGTCAAACCTAAATCCATAATACCTAGGACTATGTGTCACATGTTAAAAATTTCTACGATTCCGTGTAACTTGAACCATATAATAGATTAATATGTAGGGTTTATGAAATTTACTTTAAAAACCCTACAGCAACAACGCCCAAAAAGGATGCTGGGTCTTTTAAGGGTTCGAGTTGCATTCGAGTTTTCTTCAGCCGATTGAACTCATGGGCTTAACGGCAAGGACCCGTAGGCCTTGCAATGCACAAGCATATTGTAGGCCCATATTGTCAAAGCACAAGCATATTGTAGGGGAATAAGTTCACCGTAGGTCCCTCAACTTAACAGCGAGATTTTTTTAAGGTCCCTTAATCACAAAACCAGAAATGTATACCCCTAAACTTATATAAACCGTGCAGATAAGGTCCTATGATAGTATATATGGGTGGTTTTGCTGACGTGGCATCCTAATCAGAAAAATTTTTAAAAAAAAGTGCGTGGGGCCCACCTATCAGCTACACATATTTTTTCTTCTCCTTCTCTTCTCTTTTCTCTCTTCTCTCTCTTCCCTTCTTCGGGCAGGCGGCGGGCGGAATCGGCTGTCGCGGCAGCAGAGCGGCGGCGGGCTGCGGGCGGAGTGGACGGCGGGCGAGCGCGGCGGCGGACCTCCGCCATTGCTGTCCCTTCCAGCCTTCCTCCGCTCGCCGCTCATCGCGTGACGGCGCCGAGGCGGCTGACTGCGGCGGGAGGGCGGGACCATACACATATACACACAGCCTCCCCCTTCAGATCCGGAGGCGGCCATCCCACCTCGCTTACCGCCGCCCGGCCGCCTCCCCCTTCAGATTCCGGCGGCGGCCGGCCCCTCCCCTCCGGATCCTGCCCCCCCGGCTGCCGCGGTGGAGGCCACTCCGCCCCACCGCGCAAGGCGCCGCCGCCGCCGCCGCGGGCGAGGCCGCCTCCGCCTCCGCCGGGCCAGCTGACGGGAGGAGAGAGAGGGAGGAATAAGAACGGGGAGGGAGGTGAGGGAAAGGGATTTTCCTCGTGTAC
>CM020183.1:28709909-28721391 GCA_009805545.1 Oryza longistaminata
GAGGCCAGTGCGGCGGCAGGCAGTGGAGGCCGGCGCTACCGTGGATTTTCTTTTTCTTTTTTTTTCTTTTTTTCCTTAATGTGCGATTCGATCTGTGTTGATTGATACGATCTGTGTTGAATGTGTGATTTGATCTGTGTTGTTGTTGTGAATGATTTGGGGATGAACTATTGTGTGAATGATTTGGGATGAACTATTGCTGTGAATGATTTGGATGAACTATATTGCTGTTGTGAATGTTTGATCTGAGATAATGTTATGAATGATTTGCTGTGAATGTTTGATCTGAGATGATTTGGACAAAAGAACAGTGAAAAGAAAGAGAGAAAAGAAAAAAAAACCTCCAACCGGGACCACATCTTTAGTCCTGGTTGGTAACACCAACCGAGACTAAAGATCGATCTTAGTCCCGAGTATTTGAACCGGGACTAAAGATAGCGATCTTTAGTTCCGGATTATTACTCCCGGTTAGAAAACCGGGACTATAGGGGGAGGTTTTCAACTGAGAGTAAAAATCGTTTCTCTACCAGTGATATGTGCTCATACTACATGTACGTACATGCAAAATATGCCATCAACACACACCCAAACAGGGAAAAACCAACACGGCAATACGTTCGAAGAGACGAACACCATCGGTAAACCTTTATCTCACCAAACTCATATTAAAAGCTAGTCCTTAATCCCGCTAAGTTATATTCATCTAACTTGAATTAGATCCTGTTTATTTCAGTTTAAGATTATTGTAATCTAGATTATTAAGCCAGATTACTGTAAGCTGAACGATAATAAGCCGACATAGAATAAGCTGTGAGCTGTTTGTTTCTCTGGATTATAAACTGTTAACCACCCAATAATCTAAAATAAGCACATTTAGTGTAGATTACTAGATTATAGTAATATGGCTTATAGATTATAATAATCTATCATAATAAGCTATATGTTTGTTTCAGCTTATTCTCAATAATCCAGATTATAATAATCCTAAGCTGAATCAGACAATGTCTTAGTGTGTGCGGAGTCATGTACATACAACTCCACCAGTTACACCTACGGTTGCAAGCAGACCAACCCGCGAATCTGCATGGAAAATTAGTGGGTAACCCGCAAATCCATTTGTGAGTAATTTGACCTATAAATGGGTTTATGGATCTACCCACCTACATCTTTAGGTGCAGCAAGACGGGACCACGACGTGAAAACCGCGGGTTACCACTTATTTGATATATAAGTAGGTTCACGGATCGACTTACTTGTATCCCTAGTTAAATCACATCGTAGATTGTTTCTTTAGTTGTACCAATTTTGTTCAACGAATAGAAAGGAAATTGTGTGGAATGCCTTTTGTCGTATAGGTTTTGAGTGGTTTTCATTTTGTCTTTCAACCGTAAAAAAAAATCATTTTCTCTTTTGCAACTGGTCATGTCATGATACGGTGTTGACAAGCTTGTCATTCTCTGCAGGGTGTGGTTCTTTTAATCATGTCCGCGGTCATGCCGAACTCTCCTTTTTACTCTTTAAATGTTTCAACGTGTAGACAACATACAATCATTTTCATCAGTCCCTTCAGAAAATAATGCACTATAAATCTATAAGGGCCCCTTTGAATCACAAGATTAAGAAAACTTAGGATTTTGATAGAAATGTAAGTGTAAAATAGAGGATTGTAAAACACAGGAAACACACAGGAATAATGACCGTTTGATTGGACCACAGGAAAAACACAGGAATTAGAGAAGAGATAAAGACGAAAGTTTCCACGAGGTTCTACCTCATGTTAGATTTCCTCCAAAACTTGCATGGCATTAGGCATTCCATAGGATTTCATAAGATCCATTCCTTTGATTCAAATGGCTATATAGAAAAAAAATTTATAGGAATGAAATCCTCTAAAATTCCTATGAATTTTCTTTGAATCAAACTAGCCTAATTGGCAATAGCTAGCTTTACACAATTCCGTGATAAAATCGAACCATCCAATGTTCAGTTTGGCGAGAAGATCCTGCACCCCATCTCTTAAATTTGTCTGTTCCATACTTCCATTCAGTTCTCTCTCAACACAACTTGGACTTTGGTTCTACTCCACACAGCCCCCTGCTTACACGCCGTACACACGTTGCACCCAGCAAGTTGTGAATTGTTGCACTCACTCCGACGGCGATCAAACCAAACTACCCGATACGAAGTGAGTGCAATTTAAATGGTTAGATTTCTTATGGTGGTACCAGCTCATCCAGATTTAAGTTTTAGACTTGATACGGATGCTTGTATTTATGGCTAATTATTCTTTGAGTTATAGGCAACATATTCGTCGATAACAAGATGTCCGTGGTTACTTCGTCAATCTCAATATATGTCAGCTCGGTCTTACATATATACTCGTAAAAGTAGGGTGTACGTGTGTGCGTTCATGACTTTATTCATCATAATTAAGTTTTCTAGAACCTGTAAATACTATAGAGCATTTTTTCATGACAACTTTCTCATTTTTTAGCATGTTTTCTAGACTACTAAACTGTATATTATTTTTAAAAAAATATATATATGCGAGTTTTTTAAAGAATAAAATAAACTCATCTTCAAGATTAATATATAATTACTCATACAGTAATAACTTTTCTCGTTGCATGTCTTGTTGTTAATCATATAGTAATAACCTATATGCTACGATTTTGGATAGATTTTCGTAATACTATAAATGTCCCAACCAATTCGACCTTCGTCATAGAAAGAACGTGGTTTTGCACTGTTTATGTCCAACGTTTGACTATCCGTCTTATTTGAAATTTTTTTATGATCAATATTTTTATTGTTATTAGATGATAAAACATGATAGTATTTTATATGTGACTATGTTTTAAATTTTTTTAATTTTTTTAAAATAAGACGGAAAGTCAAACGTTAAACACGTATATCCACCGCTGTGTTTATTTTGGGATGGAGGTAGCACGTAGTAATGGTACAAAAGAAGTGATGTCGGGCTCGGCCCGTGCGGCCCCACCGCGTCGGCCGTCGCGTAGCGGCCGGCCCGTATGGTCCGTCCGTCGCTCCGCGACTCCTCTCCCCGTCCCCCTCCCGGGCCACCCGACAACGACCCCGTGGTCCCCACCCCCATCGCCTCACCCCTCACGCCCACTCCCCGCCCGCCACCGTGGCCGCCGTCACGTGCGCGCCCAATCACCCACGCGCGCGCCCTATAAATATCCCCCGCCCCCACCCTGTCAGTGGCTCACTCGCACTCGCTCGCGATATTTCTCTCGCGCGGCAAAGAAGCCAAGAGGAGGAGAGATCGGGAGCGGAGGCGATGCTGCTGCGGAGCGCGTCGTCGCCGCTGCTCGGCCACGCCGCCTGCGCGTCGGCGGCGAGCATGTCGGGGCGGTGGTGGTGGTGGTGCCCGTGTCGCCGGCGGCGGCGAGGCAGCGGGGCCCGCCGCTGTGCCGCGCGACGTCCGAGGGGGACCTGATGGCGGCGGGTGAGTGGCGCGGCCGCGGGCGCTGCCCGTGGCCTCGTCGGCGTCCATCTCCGTCGAGGAGGAGGTTGAGGAGGAGGGAGGAGGGAGGATGTGCTCGGGGCGGCCGTGCCGCTGCGGCGGCTGCTGACGAGCACCGGGCTGGACGCGGACATGGGAGGGGAGGGAGGGCGACGCGGCGGTCGTCGAGGAGGGCGTCGGGGGAGGAGGCGGCGGGAGGAAGGTGTGCAACGGCGGCGGCGGCGGCAGCGGGGGAAGGGCGACGGCGGCCGCCGCGACGCCGACGCGCACTACCGGCGTATGATCCAGGCCGACCCGGCGAACCCGCTGCTGCTCGGCAACTACGCGAGGTTCCTCAAGGAGGTGGTGGAGGCGACGCGGCGAGGGCGCAGGAGTACTGCGAGCGCGCCTCGTCGCCAACCCCGGCGACGGCGACGCCCTCGCGCTCTACGCGGGCCTCGTCTGGGAGACCACCCGCGACGCCGACCGCGCCGGGACGCCTACTTCACCCGCGCCGTCCACGCCGCCCCCGACGACTGGTGAGCCCACGCGCCGCCGCCACCGCCGCTGCGCCGCCACCTTCTCAGGCAATTCCTTCTTGATGATGTCTCGCTTCTCCTGCAGCTACGTCCTCGGCTCGTACGCCGGCTTCCTCTGGGACGCCGAGGAAGACGTTGACGACCACGACGGCGAGCCGCCGCCGCCGCCGTTCATGGGGGCAGCTCAGCCTCCTTCCATCACAGCGGCGTCTTGAGTGAACAGATGCTCTTGATCTCTCGCCGCCTGTAAAGAAGACGAAGCAGCGAACACCCGACGAGGAATCACGGCGGCCTCTCTCCGGCGACCCACCGGCCGTCGTTGACGTCGCCGTCTCGCCGGCCCGGCGACCCTCGCCGTGGCTCGCAGCTGAATCCGGCCACCTGTAAAAATGAATCTGGAGAAGAGCACCACGCATCTACTAAGGTGTAGTCGATCTTGTAAAATGAGCCTGCACAGCCTACATGATGATCTTGTTACTTCTTGTACATATGTATCACTGTATCAGCAACGCTTGTGAAATAAATAAGCCACAGCCAAGCATGTTCTAGCTAGATCAGCAACTGCAAGGCTCTCATCTCCCTTCCAGAACAGAAATCATTTAAGCCAAAGTTCCACACCAACTTAACAAGATAGAATGCACAAAGTTTATTGCTTATTTGCTAAAGAGAAAAAGGCAGGGTAATTCATATGGAAATAATAAGTTCTTCTAGCCTAGGAAATAGGATATGGTCATATGCAATTGTTACCAACTACAAATAACAACAGTAGGTTCCTCCTCTCTTGTATCAAGAACAAAAATTGACAAGATAAACATTACAGGGGCTACTTGCGTTCTTCGAAACTCCTGGTGATGAGGACTAATTTTAGTACATAGTAGTGGCATATCCAGCAGTTTTACAGCAGAAATAGCAGAGAATGAAATATAGGAAGTTGAGGCATAACTTGCACATTTCTTTGGGCGGCTCAAATTGGTAGCTTTTCTATCCACCAAATTGATCATCCGGGGTAACTTGGGCACGGATCAGCTCCCGAACGGGATCTGTAGCCGACGTGTTGTTTTCTACCTGTTCAGTGACTGTTTGCTCTGATGGCAGTTTGGGGAGAGACTTCCGTTGGGGCTTCCTCACCGTGTTCGCAGCAGGCACCTTCTTCACACCATTCTGGGAGGCCCTTTCATCCAGGCTCAGACGAGCTGGGCGGCTTGAAGGAACGGTACTTTCTTCAGTGCTTACTGAGCTTGTGTTCTTTGAGCGGCCAAGCTTTGGTGATCTAGCTCTGGTGGTAGGGATCTGCAATGAATGACGGTAAATAAGTATCATTTATCAGAAGAACAGAAAATGCACATCTCTACTATTATAAAAATTGAAGATGTTTTTGTCAAGATTTTGGTACGTCATCCGAATCCATTTATGTTTTCTAGATGTATCTTATCCTAATCTTTACCTATATATTTTTACCTATTATAAAAATTAAATCATTCAAAATCTTCCGTCCGTCAGCTGTCTTCGAATTCTATTGGTCTTACGTGTCCCTGCGAAGCATAGCCTGGAGCCCTGGACGCGTGAAGCTGCACGAGCAGTGCAGAGTCCGACTCATGTCCGTCCCAAAGCAGGGTCGCAGCAAAGATACCGGATGGGGTTCCGACTTTCAACCAGAAACCGAGCGTTGCAGTGGTCCCACATATTTGGATTTAAACGATTAAAATTGGACCTGCTTTTGCTAGCTGATATTTTTGCTCTTGCAAAAGCTACCCCACAAATCAATCATGCAGGAAACATGTGATCGCTAGCCAGTTAAATCACTTCTCTTCTCTATTGCATAATATACATATACATTACTCCATCTTGTCATAAATATTTTGAGGCAGATGACTTTAACCATTAAATTTGATTATTTGTCTTATTAAAAAAATTATGTAAATCTCTACTATCTACTATTATAAAATTGAAGATGTTTTTACCGGTACTTTGGTACGTCATCCATATATGAGTCGGTTTTTAAGTTTGTTTGTTTTTGGAAATACATGTCCATATTTGAGTCGGTTTTAAAGCTCATTCGTTTTTGGAAACCCAAGAAGAGTTGTATAAGAAATCTCTTTAAGAAAACTCGCATGCAAATTTTAGACGATCAGACTCCTAACCGCAGCTCATGATTTTTTAAAAAAAAAATGCATCCAAGCGAAATGTCACAGTGAATTTCACCTTAACTAAACCATATAACAGTAATAAGATTAAAAGAGCTTTCACCCGTTGCAACGCACGGGCATTTTTTTTCTAGTAAGTATAAATATTTGACATGTTGCTAAGCAAAAGTTCCAATGCTCAGCAAAGAACCAACCATCTGGTGGGATCAAGCCAAGAATTAACTTAAGTTGGTATGGATGTCTTTTTCTCAGGAAAGGACTTATCTTTTTCAAAGATCAGCAAATTGCAGATGGTAAACTAGCAACAAACTCATCAAAGAAACCATCTAAAAATTAACTCATCAAAGAAACATGACTGAGTTCAAATTCGTAGCAATAGATGGGCCAACAGCTACATAATAATACAAGTAAATAAAATATCCTGAACAGCTGATCAACAGAACTGATCACCTCTATGAAAAGTTAACAGCTTGCTAGCTACTTATAGGAAACAGCCATGAAATTGGCTACCTAAAGTAATTAAGTTAGCCAAAATTTTGAACAATGTAGAGCCATTCATGACTATATGTGAATGTGTGAAAGTAGGGCCTGTTTGGCAGAGCTCCAGCTCTAGCTCCACCTCTACCTCTCTTGGAGCTGGAGCTGGTTTCAGCTCCACCCCAAAAGGAAGCGGAGTGGGCTGGAGTGCTATAAGAAAATGAACTAGGGAGGTGGAGCATGGTTTAGGCTGCTCCACAACTCCACTCCAGACCCAGCTGGAGTTAAATTTTGGAGTTGGAGGCCTGCCCCTGCAGTGTACTTGTACATATAACTACAGGCAGCACAGGAACTGGTTTTAGCAAGTATAGATTGTGTAACTAAAATAAAAGAAGACTGCCAAAGGTCCTACTGTGAATCAGTAGGTAAATGGTCTATAATCTTAAATTTTCCTTTCCTTACATGTATATCTCAAGCGAGAGAATTACCTTTTTCAACTCAACCTTGGGAGGAGGTGGTTCCTTATAAAAGCTGGGCATTGGATTTGCCCTAAAATTCAAACTCTTCCTTAGCTTTTTGAGTTCAGCTTCTTCTGTTTCCTGCATGGTATAAAGAAACAAACAATGCAAAGATTTTATGAAAATGTCTGGTTGACTTGAATATTACAACTGATTGATTGTTCATTTCCATGAAAAGAGACATAACGTATGAACCTTTGATTTTGCCTGCATGTTGCTTTTCTCCAATTCCTGTGCATGAATCTTCTCCTCAAGCTTTGAGTAGAACTATTTGATTGCAGAATGTGTAAGGAAAGGAATGATGTCCAATGTATGAGACTAAATTCGGTGCAAATGTTATCTAGTAACAAGTTTACCTCTCTTCTTTTTTCAGCTCTCTCATCACATTTGAATGCAAATCCGTACGCAGGAGTGCTGCCAACCCTTTGAGGCTTTACTTTTTCACAGTTTGGCTCTTCTTCATCATTTTTGACAGAACATTGGTTTGATGTTTTCTGAGTTTTCTTCTTTTCCCTGGGTTTGATGAGGAATGTGTCAATGCAAGAAACACTATCAATATGAGCTTCAATTGGTAGTTGGTAGAATGGTTCACAAAAAAAATAAGCCTATAAGCAAAGAGTATTCAAACTAGCTTAAACTGACTGAGGTCTCACAAGATGGAAAAGCTTATGGTTGCAAAAATAAGAGAATAGTAAGCAAGAAAATTCTTTTGGCATAATTTGAGGGGGCAGAACATCAGAAATGCAACAATCATAAGGCCCCCTTGCTTAGTCGCTTTCACTCAAAAAAAATGCCCTGCTTTTTCTTAATCAATGGGTTAAAGCAGAATAGCTTAATTGGATATGTAGACCATCACCAAAGAAGTTATTTTTTCTTGAGAAAACAGAAACAGCTAAGCCACAAAAATACTGTCAACAAACAAACAGCATACTTTGAGTCCTCCAGTGATTGACTCGCCCTGGCAACTGGACGGAAACTGCTCTTTTCAGCCTTCTGGATCAAAACATCAAAAAAGCAATTTCATGTTATATTAAATTATTGGGCATAAAGATGTCTCCTAACACTGCACATAGCAGGATCTAAGCATTTCAGCACTATATAATACAACATAATGGAAAAGACCTTTACTTTCTTAATATCAGCACCATCATTGCATGAAGAGCTATCAACCAAATCTGGGTCAGACACTCGTGCAATGGGTGCCTTGGGATAAGTAGAACCGGGACTGTTTTTCCTAGCTTGACTCTTATCTCCACTTCGTGGGCTCTGGCGCTGAGATTTGGTAGTAACCTTAGGGGAATGACTTTGGCTTCCCTACAAAACACAAAATTACCATAACTGTCACCAAAAACCTTCATAGAAGACCTCAGCAACTGCAAAATGTGTCAACTCTTTACCTTGGAAACACGCGGCTTTACGTCTTCTGGCTGTGAGGTGGCTTCTCCACCCACCTCCTCAGCGGGGTTGATCACCTCACTCTCACCCGAGTGCGCCCCATCAGCCTGCACATCATGCTCTTCTCCTCGCTCCTCTAAACTCTCGTTCGACAACAACTTCCGGCTTGCCCCATTATCAATGCCAACCGTACCCATAGCATCAGCAATCTCAGCAACTTCATCCATCTCGTCCTAGCACCTCTGAGACTCGCCTCTTGACTGGTTTTTATCAGATCTCCTGCCGCAGTAGCTCGGACAAGCCCTTTAGTTCATCATCCTCAAACCTCACTTGCGGGATCGTGATCTGTACAGCCTCTTCACCACCTTTAGACCGTCCACGAGAAAAGAAACTGCAACACCCATTGTGAAAGTAAAGAAATTGCTTAGACATGTCCAAGATTCCGCATGCATAAACGCATCCTAATCTACATAAATAAAGTTGCAAAAAGGAAACAGCTCGCACTTGACATCCCGACAACAGTGAGTTCTAGCCGAATCGTTCATACTGGTTGGAAGGAAGGAAGACAATGAGTTCATGATGCAAAACAGTTCTTTTGTACTAAATGTATCAGGGGCGGATTCAACTGAACAAACACAAACTATCACTTGTATTAAGGTTAAAGGCTCAGAACTTAACAGAAGAGCTTCTTCCAGATCTAGAAGAGAAGCTAGGATTAAAGAACGCGAGCAAACTCCAGACAGAAGTACTCCCGGTGGGAGGGAGAGAGATGAATCAGGAAGAGGATGTGGATGCTCACCTAGGATCCCCTCCGCTCCCCTGCCCTGGTCTGCTCTGCTCTGCTCGCCAGAAGGAGATCGGCGCCGCGAGATGGCGCAAGGAGCGGAGGCGACGACGAGACGGGAGATTTTTCTTTTACGCCAGGGGGAAGAGGGGAGATACTCGACTATACACCACCTTTTTCTTTTATTTTTATTTTTTTTACTATGACTGCCGATTGGTGGCCCACATATCAGCATTACTTAGGTGGTGTTTGGATCCAGGGACTTAACTTTAGTCCCTGTATCTAGACACTAATTTAGAGTATTAAATATAGACTACTTACAAAACTAATTACATATAAATGAAAGCTAATTTGCAAGACAAATTTTTTAAGCCTAATTAATCCATAATTAGAAAATGTTACTGTAGCATCATATAGGCTAATCATGGATTAATTAGGTTCAATAGATTCGTTTCGCGAATTAGTCCATGATTATGGATGGGTTTTATTAATAGTCTATGTTTAATATTTATAATTAGTGTCCAAACATTCGATGTGATAGAAACTTAAAAGTTTTAGTCTCATCTAAACAGGGTCTTAGAGCAAGTTTAAATGTTTAATAGTATAGCCAACTACTAGCTCCAATTCATCTATAGCCAATCTAATAGCTCATTCATACAATGGTTACATACTACACTATTAATACATGGTCCCACCTGTCATACGCACACTGCGTCTTGGAGTCCGTGCTACAGCTGGCTACAAATATGTAGCCCGCTGCTCTTCTCTCTCCTCATTTATCTCCTTAAAATATGTTTGCAGCTGGCTTATAGCCTGCTATTTTACCTGCTCTTAGAGATTAAAAATGCAATAAACTCTTGTTGATGTAAAACACGAGGCCTGGGAGATCTGCTTAACTCCAGTGCAGGTCCAAAACTCGCCTTCGGGTCTATGAGCATGCCAGTTGATTTGATCCTGCAATCAACAAGAAACAAAGACAAGAAACCGCGGTTAAATCCACAAACGATAGTCGATCGGATAGGTGCCGATGACATATCATTTATCTTTGAGCCGATGTCATATATGTATCGATCGGCAGTCATAAATAAGTAAGAAAGAACTAAATCTACTCGGTCGGCTGTAGATATTAACAATATATAGTCCTTATATCGATATATACTTAAATCAAGTGATTGGGGATAGATCGGTCGCCATGCCGAGACAGTATAAATCACTTAGATCGAAATATATATTAATAATGAGACTATATACGTTCATAGCATAGCTGATCAGATAGATCTAGCATGTATCGGCTAATACTCCGATACCACTATATATTAAGATATTAAAGCAAGTAGAATATACTAAACAAAAGCCTAATATACTTAAATACAGCAAGATCTTAACATAAATGGCAGATTTAACATGTCAATCAAGCATATAGGATAAAAAGTAGTTAAATCAGGTAAGATCGGCTGAAACCCCGATACTACCCTAATCGGCAACCAAGAAGCAGGCTAGAGATTGAGATTCTAATCACGACTCATAAGATCAAACTTAACTGATGCAGCTATAATTATGAAAGAAAGGACAATATCTAAACAATCAAGCCGTTGGATGTGTCATAGAGTGGTGGATATCCTATATAATCTAAGTCAACATCGGTATTTAACCTAATCGGCTGCCTTCTATTGACAGACGTTAGCCGATTGTAGGTTAGATATCGATGTTGTCGGAGATTATGTAGGATATATGATAACTCGACGAATTACATAAACAAGATTAGAGTGTCATAAAGATAGAAGCACTAATCCCGAGAACACAAGCCGCCATAACAAGTTTTACCTCTTGTTGAAGATCGAAACCGATGCAGCTCAACCCGAAAGCAAGAACTCGTCGAAACAAAACGAAAGTAAAAGGGTGGCGATGCGCCGAGATTGTTATTGAACGTGTGTTAGTTTACAATGACCCCGGGTGTACATATTTATACCCATGGGTCAATGTTCGCCTAAACGGCCGCCTAGCCCGTCTAGACGGTGATTAATCGCTAGTCGGCGACAATTTGTCCACTTTACACCCTAGGCAGTGAATTAGTCGATTTACCGCCTAGACGGTCCTAGTCGGTCCTAGGCGGCCTGGACGGCCTGGACAGGACGGTGCCTGGGCGCAATTAGATA
>CM020183.1:28721423-28759041 GCA_009805545.1 Oryza longistaminata
TCACGTGCACCGCCACGAGCGACGTCTCCGTCGCCGCGCCCATCGATCTTCCACCGCGCCGCTACGTTCTTCCCTCTCCTCCTCTGCTGCTCCACGTTCTTCCCCCTCCTCTGCTGCTCCTGCTCTCCATCTCATCCTTCATCCTTGCCGTCAATGGAAGGTGGCAAACACACCGATTGAAGCAGTCAAGCACGAAACCACTCAAGCAGCCTACGCCAACCCTAGATCAGGCCATCAGGGGATCAGGCTCCCCTCCACCACGTCACCTCCTCTGTTCTTCCAGTTCTAGATAAATTTTTCTTCCTCTCTACTAGCTCCAGCCCCTCAGATCTATAAGGTTATGATTTATGAATTATGATGTGCGTGTACAGTGGCTATACTGATGTGTTCGCTATCCCTATAGATTTGTACTAAACCCAATGCTTCGTGTGCAGTGTCAGTGCGTTGTATGGACTTGATGATTTCTGAACTTAACTATGATTTATGCTATTTGCCTAAATGCCTATATTTACCGAGTACCGAATGTCTAGAATCAATATTTTTGTGTGAAAGAAATAGAAAAAACGTCTAATTCGCCTAATCCGTCTAGTCGCCGCCTAATCAGCCTAGTCGCTAGTCAGTAGGTGGCCGTCCGACTAGCGTTTAGCGACTAGGTGAACACTCATGGAGATACTAGTCCTTGTAGGACAATAAAGAAACTTTCCTAAAGATAAAAGGAAAACATAAAGTCCTTATAGGACACTAAACACACTTTCCTAAAGATAAAAAAGGAAACTAACAAACTATTCCTAATTAATAGATAACTTGCCATGCCGCATTCTTTTTGAACTCGGTCTTTTCTGGATAAGCTTCCTTTAGTAGATCAATTTCCTTAACCGAATATAGCAAGAATCTGACAACTGACGACTTGATAACTCTCATCGGCTAATCTCAGGACTTCGAAGCCGATGTTAACTCTAAGCCGATGATTACTCCGGGCTTACCAAATTTCACTATTAACAACTCTGTTGAGAATTATGTCGATGTTGAAATTTGATACGGTTCTCTAATTGATTCGGTTAGTAAAGGTGGCTGGTTTTACCTCGCCGCCAGGGGAGCGCGCGGCGGCGGCGGAGGTGGCCATTAAGGGAGTGGGGAGGAGGGGGACAGGGAGCGTGTGTGTGTCTAAGTTTCCGGGGTGGTGGTGGTGGTTTGCTTTCGAATTCGTAAGCTTTTGTGGTTATTTCTTCTACGAAAACCATGGATCAAAACAACAGGGAAATAGCTATACATTTATCGATAAATTTTCTTTATCAAATTAATGTGATAGATGTAAATATAGTACAAGCAGAGTGTAACTATGCTAGAATTTGCATATAACTAATTTGTATACAACTTAAAAAAAAATCGCAATAACACGCTATTTTCGTGAAATGGAGGTCGCGAGACCGAATCTCATCACTTGTGTGCGTGTTATGATTTTTTTCCAAACTTGCACAAATCTTTGAAGTAAATCTAAAATTTTAAAATTATGTTAAAGTTACATACAAGTTGCATTGTAGTTGCAATAAAATTACATTATAATTCTATTGTATTTACATTTGATAATTTTTTTGGAGGAAATTTATCGACAAGTATATATCAAAATCGAAACTAAGTATCTGCTTTTGGTTTATTTTCACTATTTTCATACCTGTTATATTTTTTTCTCTTGATTCAGCAATTAGCAATATGATTTGTCTGCTCGTCAGATTTGTCTTTTGTTAATACGGAGTGTTACTTATCTTACTAAATCACATTATTAGATAATCGTTTTTATTAATAGTAATGGGCAATACGGTACGACGTGATATACGGCCTACGGGTTACATCGGTTAGTAATGTTTTACAGACTTTTAGATTGAAAAATTAATGGAATTTTTGACTTTTTATTTGGCTAGAAAGAAACTGGCATTAATCAGCTAAAGTGATTTCAATTGTACATCTATAAGAGTTTTGATTTTATATTCACGTTTTTTCTTTAACTTCCTGGTACTAGTACTTCTTCATGTAGCATTCATGTAGTTTAATTTCCTGATCACGATTCTTAGTGATAGCAACATCTTATAAGGACCAAGAAAAGGATAGAAAGTTGATAGGCGCTCACCAAGTGCATAAATAGCATACGCAATGCACATGTCAGCAATCACTAAAGTTATATTTTTTTTGAATAATTTCGTGATGACTATTTAAAGATACAAACGAATGAACTAAAATATTTTTTAAATAAAATCAAATATCAAAAGTTTTTTTTTCAAAAATCACACCGTCTAGGAGCTCAAGAAACATGTCGCATTAATCCATCCTTCCATTGAGTAAAACATGTGTAATGAGTATGAGTTGTAGATAGGGTGTGTTTGGTTGCAAACCACACTTTGCCACAGCTTGTCACATCTAAGGTTAGGCAAATTTAATAGGTGTTTGTTTGTAGCCACAGTTGTGACAAAATTCCCTTCTAATAAATTGGGTCTCACATGTCAACGACTTAAAAAAGTGTGGCTTAGTAAGTTATGGCTAAGAATTTGATCACCTCACCTTAGACAAGGTGTGGCAATTTTTATTGGCAAGTAATAGCTGGGAACCAGACAGCCCTGCAATACCGTGCCTTTTGCTATGGAATACATGAATAAATATATGTTAAATTATATAGAAACAACGGATTGGGAAGTTTTGGTTAACCGAACCTCCGGTCACATAAATTCGGTTTGTAGATTTGAAAGACCGAACTTTTAAAATATTAAACAAATCGAACCGAACTTTCGGTCCTGACCGAACGTCCACCCCTATTTAATTAGATCTAGGAGGGGTCAATTTTCATAATTGAAAAAAAGAGGTGAATGATAGTAGGCAAATATATATAATTTTATAGACTTTTAGGGTAAAAATTTAATGAAAGTGTCGACTTTCTTGGCTAGAACGAAACTGGCAATAATCAACTAAAGTGATTTTAATTGTGCTTCTATCAACATTTGGACTTTATACTCATGTTTTTAATTTAATACTTCTTGGTGATAATACTTCATGTAGTACCTATCAAAATTAATTTCCTGAGCATAAGGGCAAGTTTTATAATGGAGGAAGTGGTCACATCTAATTTTGTCCAAATCATCCACACGTTAATTTATAGGTAATACATACAATAGATTGCATCTACTTACACTACACCCAATACACTTGCTACCAATCCACTTCTCTCTTTCTTTCTCATTTCTTGAAATTTATGCGGAGGTTGCCCCTTGCATGAGTGGCGGCTGCTCCTCTCTCTCTCTCTCTCTCTCTCTCTCTCTTCTCTTCTCCCCTCTATATCATCATATGAGTCTACATGGCATATTAGAATTAGTGATCAGAGGCTTATAGTACTTGCCCTAATTCTCCGTGATGGTGACATCTTGTTAAGATGAGATAGGCACAAACCAAGTGCATTAATAATGTGCGTAATGCACAAGTAAGAACACATTAACTAAAACAAATGTGATAGGAGCTAAATAAGGGAAGACTTCAACTATTTAGTCATGTGTGGGAATGAATGAGTATGATGATGAAGCAGCTTTATGCTAATGGGGATGATTTTAGAGTTTCGGTTTCAAGAAACATATCTTATCTTAAATATTATATCTATCCCAAAATATAAAAACCTAAGATCGGATGAGATGCATCCTATTACTACGGGTAGAATAGAGAGACTTTGCATCTTCGAATGTCAAAGGAGATAAGTGCAAACGAGCGCAACCACAGCTAACACACACAAAATTAGATGAACGGGTATCTACCACCATTTCTCTTCTTTAGACAAAACAAAAAACCAATGTCACCAAACAAGTTGACAACCCGGATCCTAAAGTTGGCACAATCGATTTGATCATCAACATGACAGACAATCCTTTCTAGGCTTTCCACCAATGACCTTAGGAAGGGTAGCTACTAGCAAAGAGAGAAAGAGAAAAAAAGCAAACAACTCTAAACAAGTCTACATGAATATCATGTAAGAAACCTAAAATAAATCGGATTCATCTAATCCTCTAAAGACAACATTAAGAAAACCCTAAAAATAGAGACTACTAAGAAACATGTCCCTCCTCTCTCACCTTTGGCAAAGCCATAGGAGGAGGAAAGGACTATACAATAGCGTGAGGGAGGCTGTGACAAAGAGTGGTAGTGCACATGGCTTCGATCTCTACTAGGCTACTTAGATTATTGTAGACATTAAGGAACTAGATTGTGGAAATCAATAATTTTGTATAGGGGAGTCAGGTATATCTAGCAGGAGTAAGTGCTGCTTAACCAAATTATCCCATTATCGCTGATGTAGAGCCACCACATGATAAGTTAGCGAAGTCAATCTTGTTAAGTGCTTGCATTATATTTATTTTTATGTTTCATTGATTTTTTCACATATAGCGAAACTCAGTGCGACAATGTTTACACTCTTATCATTTATCAACAATTCTATTTGTGAAATCTCCAAGAAAAGTGGAAGACTATACTCCTAGAAGTATTTAATTTTGATAAATACCACATTACGACTTACAATGTATGAAAATATGTTGATTCGGTTAAGCATGTGCACATTATGGTGGTTTTTGCAAAAAAAAAAAAAACTAATTAGAAGGTAAACATTTGCAACAAAATAACTTATAAGGTGAAATGTCAAAGTTCAGATAACTTAAGAGGTGCTTCTTTTTTGCATTTTTTTCCACACTTTCTTAACATATCCCTTTAGTTCCATGCTCCACTTATGGTCCTCACAAAGGCATCACATTCCTACTTCAACAACATTTACCCCCCCCTTTTTTTTGGCCCCAGAGCACTACATTGCCGATACAAAATATTTTCCTATTTCTTGCTTGAGAAGCATAGGAATTATGTACCGTTGAGATTCTACATTAATTCTCTAGTAGAAGTTTATTTGAATCCTCAAACAAGAGGTTCCTACAATCCTATTGGCTGAAGTTTGAATTGTAATGAGGAGAGGTCAATTTTCATAGCTGAAAATAAAGGGTGCAAAATAATAGGCTAATTTTAGTTAGTAGAGATGCACTCTGGTCACACGAGTAACTTCACGAATTATGTAATTTGTGTATAAAGTTTGATACGGATCGACAAATCAAATCAAGTTGGTGCATAAAGTTTTCCATTGTAGTAAACTCTGAGCCGAACCAATAATACTTTTGTACTCCACTTTTCCCAAGCTAAAGAAACAGCCAAATACAATATAATACGAATATGAAAAGCCTAGAAAACATTCAATTCTATAAAATATACGTTCAATCCTAAGTTTTTGTGTTTTGAGATGGGGGAGTAAGATCAGTCGGGTCGGCACAACCCGACCGACACGTCGGGCCGTGCCGGCGACAAGCCCACCATAATCTCCTTAAAATAACTCTATTTTGCCTCCCTAATTGTTGGACCAAACCGTGCCGGACCAGCACGTCGTGCTAAGCACTGAACCTAGACACAGCCTAACAGTCAGGCTGAGCCAGCACGGACCTGATAACAGTTACTCCCTCCGTCCTAAAAAAGGACAAACCCTAACTATGAATCTGGACACCAGGGTATATCTTTTTTTTTGGACGGAGGGTGTAGGCCGTGCCGTGCTTAGGTCGGGCCAAATCTCTATGCCGTGGGCAGGGCCATCGGGCTGCGGGCCTTTTAGGCCAACTATACCAATCATATTCACAGGCTCCCCCGCAAAACCCAAACCCGAGCCCGAGGCGCCGCACGCACAGCCCAAAACCCCAGCGAGCGACGGGGAGAGATCGAGCCGAGCACCGGCGAGGAGGGATCGGCGATGATGGACGGCGGGAGGCGGTGGCAGTCGCCCGCCGCGGCGGAGGGGGAGGACGCGGCGGGCGGCTACGGCGTCGGGCGGCGCGGGGGGCCCTCGAGGCGGCCTCCCGTCGCGGGCTGAACCGCGCGTCGCCCTACGGGACGGGCGCCGCCCCCGCCGGTGGCTCCCCACGCTGCCCGTGGCCTCCAGGATCTTCCCTCCGTGCCCAAGACCACGCCGCCGCGCGCCTCCGGTAATCCCCCAACCCACATCTCCTTCTGCTCCGTGGTTGTTTCGCGGATGCGATTGGGCCAGCCGTGCCATCCTAGGACTAGAGAGGAATCAAGGGTGGGGGGAGGGAGCGGATGCGATTGCTACTGGCTCGCGTTTTTGAGTTGGGGCTTGTTAGGGTTTAAGATCGGTGCGGTTGGGTAGTGAATGGGAACTTGCTCGAGATCGCCTCTTGCCGATGTATTAATCTAGGGTTTAGTGCCGTGTGTGCCACAGGCACAGCAGAAGTCTATGATGCAACTTATTGAGAGGACGTGCAGCTTCGGTAACTAATTTGTTGGTGTATGAATCATCCTATGTGGTTTGGGATGTTTTTGCTCTATGGAATGGGCATAATGGTTGGTGTCTCGGGGATCCAGATCCTCTGTTACAAGGTTGGCATTGCGTAGTTGGGCATGAATCAAGTGGAGTAGCTTTTGAGAATCATCGCCAATGGGTATTATTGTTAGCTCATATGTACTTCTGTTTCTCCTGTACACCAGCCAAGTGGTTTGTTTTTCTACTTTGGTATAGATATAGAAGAAGCTATTTCTGTTTGTTGTTCATCCACATTGTGATCCAGTTCGTTATTTTTTTGTCTGTGCAAAGTGCAAACCATGTCCATGTTTTGACGTGGATTACCCTTTTGTGTGTTTCTAATGTCTGCAGACGATAATCAAATGGCCTGGCGTGAATCGCTGGAAGTAACCAATGAAGTAAGTGCAGTTCCTTTTTCTTGAATCTTAAACACATTGATTGCTTTCTGGCTCGTACTGTAAACTTACAGGTGTACTGCATATAGAGCTTATTTGTCATATAATGAGATAATCCAAGAAATGCTGCAGCAGCAAGGAGAATGTAGATCGTGTTAAATATTAGTGATTTACAAAATGACCTGCTGTATCAGTATCAGTACTTCAGTAGTATAGTAGAAAATGTAACATCACACCTAAGTTTAAACTGCTTTTCAGTTAAGAGCACAGTTAAGGAACATGATGCTCTTATATATTTCCGCTGTCTCACCAGCCATTTGAGGAGAGTCCATTTCCCACTTCCCTCATCTGCTCATTGGTTTAGTGAACTAATCCTTTCAAGTCCATATACTGTTGTGGCTAAATGATGATGAACATATTTCTCTTTTGAGCTTAGTGTATTTGTTGAGAACTGCCAGAAGCTTTTGTTCAAATTGTCGGAACTTTAGTTTGCAAGGGCAATACTACATTTACTCCTCCCTTAGTCTGTTTCTGTTAGCATGTTTACAACATAAATTATTATCTGTTGGCAGATTTTGATATCTTTCTCTTTGATCTAAAAATGCAGACACATAGGCATTCTATAGAACGGAACACCAATTCTACAGCCCTGGATAATAAAGCCAGCCTGCTCCAGGAAGGTGATTGTAGAAATCAAAACGATGGCAGCGGTCTCGCTGAAATTGAGAATATCATCAAACAGAAACATTTTTCTAGGCAGGTTCTTTTACACCTCTAAAGCTTTGATCTGATTTTATTTAAAATTTATAACATAGTTTGCTGAACTGCTTGAAAATCGTTTGCAAAGTAAGATGACAATTTGTTATCTTGTGTTTGACCTAAATCTTATTGGCTGGAAGCACTTAATTTTTTTGCTTTTGATAATTGAAATTTGAAATATAGTTAAATGTGCATCATGTTGCTCTTACAGGGATGAAACAGAACGCCTTATAGAGATTATGCGCTCAAGGACTCCTGATCTTTTTAATGAATATCAGAGAGTTCCAAGGTCTTCCACTAAAGGTTTCGAAGCCATTCCGTTTTCAGACAGATGGTCCACTCCTGCAAAAGAGATTGATGTTCGATCACCTTGTGGGACTGAAGTCTTTGTACCATCAAATGTAAGACATTCATATCTGTGCAATTTCAACATCTTTTTGTTTTTGTACAAACAATGTTCTCAAGCATTTGTGGAGGCTATTTTTCCTTGTTATTTCTATGGGATGTGAATTATGGTTTGGATGGTTTAGAAATTTGATTATACGCATCCATGTTTCCTGAATTATTCTGCAGTTGTTATTTACTCTTAATTGTGTAATTAAATACTGGTAAGAACACGCATGAGCAAAATTTATTCACAATGTTTAAGAAATACCAATTTCTTTCCTCCTTTGCCTGATCTATAGACTTATGGCTGATTTGATCACTTTCTTTTAATGGCATGTTAGGTGCTTGATGTTGCCTCATCACCAATTGAACTTGCAAAAGCCTATATGGAAGCACAGACCTCAGCATCTGTACAAGAGTCTCAAAAGAGGAAATTCAGAGCTTTGAGTCATGGAGTTGAGGTAGAGAATTCATCCTCAAAGGTTTTCCCTAAAATAGCTACAGATTCTCCTGTATGCTGGCCAGGATCTGTTGTCCGAAACTATCCAAATTATCTTACACCACAGAGCAATAAAGGAAGAACTCTGCCTCCAACTTCCTCTCGCACAACTTATATTGGCTCAGTTTTCCCAAGATCTAACAAGGTATACACAACTTTCTTATGATTGTATTTTATTTTGTGTGTGATATCTGCATGTCTCATGAGCTTCACTGTAACACTGCAACTAGAAAGAAACATTGAAATCTCATATTCGAGGGCTATACATTTACCGTTCATTTATTATCTGTTTACAGTACACAGGATCCCGTGATGCCTATAATAACTCATCTGGAAAGCCACAATTTTCATCTCCTTTCCCTGTTGGAAGTAAGGTATTGCCATTCAAGTTAATGTTTCTTCACTATCACCATGATATATATGTTTATTTCATAGTGTTCTTTGAAGCATAACCTCACATATGCTTCCTTTTGCCAATCATCTATATTTTCTGTTGTTGACACGAAATTGTTTCAAACCTTCCATTGTAGCCATATGGAGTGGGGTGTTGATATACATACTCATTCCATTCCTCAAACTGAAGTAGAAGGTTTTAGTTCACACTGCCGAGTTGGGTTAAGATGAACTCATACTGGTCCACTCAGACCGAACATCCAAACTATTTAGTAGCCTCAGCAGAATGAAGCCCAGATAGCTGCATTTCATGTTGAAACTGTTGTGAGCACATTGATTGTTGCTATTCAACTTATCTCCTAATGTGGATTAGTGACACCATCCTTCCTTCCAAAGGTTTAAATATCCGTAGATTTTGATATAAAATACATGCCTGTAGTTCATGCAACTGCGATTTGAACTGTGATTTGCTAGTTACAACTGAGAGTAAGATACGTAATTGTTTGCTATATCTTACAACTGTTGTGGTCATGTGGTGATTACCTGACTTCTGAGGTGTCAGTAAATGAACCTTTTTTTCTATCGCAACCTGCAATCGTATAATACACAGTTTCTCCTGCCCTCATCCCCCTGTTCAAAATGTAGGCAATATTTGAGGATAAAACAGCACCTCTTGGTGCTGTTCTTGGGGCGCAACCGTCAACAACATATTCCAAAGAAGCATATGGAGATACTGTTGGTGCAACTACTCCCTTATTTGCAAAGAAAGGTTCTGCTTCTAAGAAGAATGATGGATCCGCCCTTCAAGGACATCATGGCGAAGGCACCACTGAAAGTGGTTCATCGCTCGGGTTTGTTTCAATGGTAGACAATATGCCCCATTCCAAATCTGCGGCTTTATCTGTTCATCCCAAGTCAAGCAAAACAGCTCACAAAATACTCCAGCACCTAGAGAGAACTATTCCTTCTCCTACAGCAAAGCCACTAGAGCTAAGGTGGACTTCAGCAAAGAGAACTACTTCCTCTGTTGTCACCAACATCCAGCATAACGGGCCTGCTACTGATAGTCATAGACATAGCAGCATCAACGATAGTGGTAGTGCTCAACAGGAAATTTCAGATGCAAATAAGGTATATTTATCTCTTTCTTCTCTAGTATATTCTGCTCAGGTCCTATTTGTTAAAATACATATATTGAGTTTGAAATAGGAGATCCTTAGTTTACTGTTGCCAATGGTTACTATATATTTAATTGAACACAAAGTCTTGGTTATGTGAACTAAGATTGAATTACTGGAAAACTAGTGCAATGCCAAACATGTTTTCAATTCTCATTATATATTCTTCTGTGATTCCATATTTATGTTTGTTTCTGATTAAACAAATTACTTAGCAGATGCATATAGCATTAAATATGGAATTCTTTAATCACCTTGATCTAATTACTTTTGTTAAGGTTCTGGCGCCTCCAAGCAGCTCCAGTGCTGTGGAATCTAGTCCAAAGATAGAGAATAGTGGGACCAAGTCAATGCCCTCTTCACAACATACTTCAAAATCTGACTCGGCAACCACATCAGCTGCTCAGGTCTTGGATAAAAGCACAGGCAATGGTTTGGCCTTCACATTTCCTGTTCCAAAAACCTCAATGTCTCTTCCTGAGCCACCACCTACTCCGACTCTGTCACAGCCACCAAATATCCCGTCAGCTGACGGTGCAGATATACCCAAGTTTACCTTTGGTTCATCAAGCACTACCGGTAAACTTGTTTTCTCCTTTGACTTGCCGAGCAGTTCCCACAGTGCAGAAGAAGCAGCCCCAACCTTCAAATTCGGGTCTGATACGAAGCGTGAGCTGTCTTTTGATGTTGCTGGCAAAGATGCAGTTTGCTTTTGATATATGCATCTCAGCTCATTCAAAAGCCAGTCATGCTTGCTATTTGTTTGGCGATTGCTGCGGACAACGCCATTGGGACACACTGTATTTGACCTACAAATTGAAACATTGGTCGCGATTATTAGTATATTCTGAACTTTTTACCTGTCGCATTGACAGGTTTCTTTCACATGTGGTTTTGGCTTATGGCTGTGAATCATCAGCCATCAGCTAATTTGATCTACTCCATATCTTAGTAATTGTTTTTCGTATCTGAACTTTTTGGTCCAGGGTAGTGATGATCTAATCTTTTGAAAAACCCTGCCTTTTCTCGCGTGTTGCGACGTAAGCCAGCACGATCTGATTTGAATACCGAAAAAGCAGCAGGGAGGATGATCTGGTTTGATAAAGGCAGGAGTAGACTCTGACTCATGAAATGAAAGCGACCAGTTTTGCAGAAAGAAATCGCTGCCTCTGCTTCTGAATTCTGATTGCATCCATCTCTATGGGGCAAAACAATTGCTTGACTGATGCTGCCATGAGCCCATGACACAGTGTTGGACTGATGCTGCCATGACACGGTGTTGGTCGCCGGCTAAGGCAGCAGGCTTATCTGTTTATTTGGTCTGTCAATGAATTTATGGATTGACCCACTTATAATCTTTTCGTCGACGGCGATTGGTTTATGAGTTGATCCACTGGTAGTCTTTCCGCCGGCGGCGAAGACCGGCGTCGGAGAAGAGAGGGACTAAAGACGAGGAGGGTAGAGACGACGTCGCCGTCGTTGCATTGCTTGTGTTGTGTGTTGAGGCCTGAAGAAAGGGGAATCTCGTCCGTGCTAGTATTATTGCAATCCCGGCACTGCAGGGTGCTGGTACGGTATGATTGCAGCATCAAATCATCTGATTAACAGTGGGACTGATCATTGATGGTAAGTACCAACGACTAAATTGTTCGCTGTACCTAGGTTGTGAAAGCTGGACTAGTAACTAAACTGAGAATACGATAAATTGACATGGTTTGTTACTAGTAATAAACAAACAGGTGTACAAAATATTAAGCTTAATGTTTCTTTTTTGCGGGAAAACTACTGAGATTAAGCAGGGGAGGTTTAGGAAATCAATTCCAATACTAGGCGTCGCAATTTTATAAAGTTGTACACAACATATAATGTGTTTTTCTTTTAGACTGATAATGTATTTGACTAAGATGGCAGAGAAACCTGGATTGAGACAGCCTATACAGCTATACTCATTATCCCTTCTATATATCAAGTATTTATTTCTCAGCTTTATGCGCATTTTTCTAGAACTTCCACTGCTCCTAACAACGATATTTAATTGTTTAGGGCTGCTTTGGAAGAAAGGAAAAATACGCGTTCTTTTTAGAATTAGAATTGAAATCCCATGGAAAATTTTCCTAGGTACTCCTTTGGAACAGAGGAATTACCATTTGAAATTCCTACAAAATTCCTATGGAATAGCTTAATCTATGAAAATGTTGGAGAATTTGTAATGTGATGTTGGACCTCATGGAAAACATTCCTCATGTCTCTCTCCCCAAATCCTATACATTTCCTATAAAACATCAAAACAAACAAGTTTCAACAATTCCTGCAATTTAGAGGACTCTTGTCGATCCCTACGTTTTCCATGTTAAGGGCCCCTTTGATTTGGAGGAAAATCATAGAAATTTTTAGAGGATTTTAATTATATAGGAAAAATTCCTATGAGTGTCTTTGGATGAAAGGATTGAGTCAATCCTTTAAAATTCCTTTAGAATGGACATTCATATAGAGACTTTGGAGGAAACTTAGTAAGAACTCGAAGATCTTGAAAAATTTCCTTTGAGTCTCTCTCTCATCCTTTTTCCTACGGTCCAATCAAACAGTCATTCCTATGATTTGCAATCTCCTTTTGACACTTCCATTCATGTTAGAATCATGTGTTTTTTTCCTATTCCTTCCTCTCTTTTTTTTTTCATTCCTGCTATTCATAGAGTCCCTAATAGGTGTTTTTGGATTTGTGTGTTCTAAAGGAAAACTGGTTTATTTGAATCATAAGAATGAAAAAAAAAGAAGAAATAGGAAAAATATAGGATTATGATAGGAATGAAATTGTAGAACATAGGATTGCAAAACACAGGAAAAACATAGAAATGATCGTTTGATTGGGCTGTAGGAAAAACACAAGAATTTGAGGAGAGATAAAGACTCAAAAGATTCTTTTCATGAGGTTCTACCTCATCTTAAATTTCCTCCAAAACTTGTGTGGGAAGAGGCATTCCATAGGGTTCATTCCTTCGATTCAAAGGATTATCAAGGAAAAATTTCTATAGGAATGAAATCCTATAAAATTCCTATGAATTTCCTTTAAACCAAAGGGGCCTTATACTGAAACAACAACTGGTTTCGAGGGTATCCTCGGTTCTCCCACACTAAAACTATCAAACACAACTCAAACTTTCAAAACTTTAAACATTGCTATCTTTTTTAAATTATTTATGCTAGATACACAGAAGGCTAATGGGGTTCATCTTGAAAAGTATATTTATTTAATTATAGTGTAACTGGAATTTATAAATATAAATATGTTATACGTTAATTAGGATTTAGGCCTATGGATTCTTTAAGGACCTTTGCTTATAAAAATCCTGTAAAATTTATGCATTTCAAAGAATCCTTTGTGGTCAAAGTTGTACTTCAAAGACTATATCAATATAATACTTCAAAACAACGTGATCTCATGAAAGTACTACCAGTCTACCACATGTGAATAACCCAGGAATAATGAGTTTATTCCCGCTAATATAGGGCCAGTTTAGTTCCCAAAAATTTTCCCCTTCACCTATCACATCGAATCTTTGGACACATGCATGGAGCATTAAATGTGGACAAAAAGAAAAACCAATTGCACAGTTTAGCTATAAATCGCGAGACGGATCTTTTGAGCCTAATTAGGCTATGATTAGCCATAAGTGCTACAGTAACCCACATATGCTAATGACGGCTTAAGTAGGCTCAAAAGATTCGTCTCGCGGTTTCCAGGCGAGTTCTGAAATTAGTTTTTTCATTCGTGTCCGAAAACCCCTTCCGACATCCGGTCAAACATCTGATGTGACACCCAAAAATTTTCTCATCCCCAACTAAACACAGCCATAATGCATCGTTTTCATGTGATGATGCCTATATCTTTCACCATAACTTCAGCAGATCCTAGATCCTTGTCTTGGGTGGGTCCCGGATTGACATAAAGGTATGAAATTCTTGTGCACTCCATGCTGATTCCAACGTGATCATGTCTCCGTCATCTCTGGGCCCTCCGTTTTTTTGCAGAAAGCTTCGTGGTACCAGTCAGCCTAAGGTGCAATGGTCGCCGTCAAAGCAACCTGCCAACTAGGGTTTTGCGACTGATCACTGGGGAGGGGAAGGTGTGAAAGGGTGGAGAATTTCGTTTTAGCCCTCTAATTATCCCTTTTGTTCCTATTTAGTTTTTTTAGTTTGATGTGCAATGAGAGAAAAAATTGTGTTTAAGGTCTGTTTAGCACAACTTCAAATCGATTTCAGATCCACGTTGGATTCAAAGTTTATAAATTGAATTGCAGTGGTTAAATTTTTGTGTATTTTTTTTAAGTAGAAACAATCTATACTACTTTAAATGATGTTAGTGGTGGTGTCCGAATCCGTCTCCAACGTCACAAGCTAATGTGTGGGGCCATAAGATCTCCACACATGAATGCTTTTGCTTTGATGTTATATGCCTAATAACTAACTATATTATGTTGCTTATCCGTTGCAATGCATGGACCTTTAGCAAGTCATTCAAATATCCATATCCATATCCTAGCTTTAACAAAAAATTCTTAGCTCCAAAGCTATGCCATTCACGAGCGGAAAAATTGATGTGTGTATTATTCACGATATATAAACAGAGCAAACTTCGATGACAAGAATAAGAGGATGGATCAGATGATAATGTATCTCTTTTGACAATTCTTTCTAGATACCAGAACTAAATACAGTCATGAGATTTTACTTTTGTTAAATGATATCGTACATGTCTGATTCCTTTTATGGTAACCCGTAGTTTTTTTTTTCTTTTTGATATTGCCAGGAGAATTATCATCTACTGTTGGTGCAACTACGGCAAGTCTAAAAAAGCATGTATGCCATGACACTCGGACGATCCCAATCTTTCAGAGATGCTGCCAATTGCTGTGGATCTTCTTGTGCTTGATTACTCACCCCTGAAAGGCTGAAAGCAAGAGCACCATAGAGGCTAACCTAGCTAGTTAAGAAGAAAGCCAAGCGTTTTAGCCTAATTAAAGTTGCCTTTTTTCCAACAAAAGAGAGGGATCAAAGCTGATGTGCCCCTACACAACATCCAATTCCCAGTGCCATCGTTTTGGCACTGACTCATCTGCCAGCAGTACAGAGTGAGGAAATGATGATATGCTAACTCAGCATGTATTTTGTGTGTTTTCATCCTTGTGTGTCCTGTCATCAACTTTCATGAGTAGTATGAATGTAATATATACTTCATTGACTTCAGTAGACCCCCTTCTTCGTGAAGCAAGAACAAGAATTGGCTAGCTTGTAGTATAGAACTAGGCGAAAAGGATCTCAACATTGTATTATAGCATCTTAAGTTCAGAACTTGAGTATGCTTTGTTCTTTAATTTTTATGCTGAATAGCTGAATGCAAGGTTTGTGATCATTATTCGAGGGTATAAATGAATCAATTAAGTATCATATAATTAAAAAAATATAGATTTAAAACAATTCTATAAGAAATTTGTATATACAAAGTTTTTTTTAAAAAAATACATCGTTTAGAAACTCAGTAAACACGCACATTCATCGCCATTTCATTCCTTGAAAAAGAAAAGGCTGAGAATATTTGTTGGTTTCCTCCTCGTTTGTCTCATTGTGTAGTTTTGTGCCTGAAAGAAAGAAAAAGGAAGTAAAAACCGTTTGCCTTGAGTCTTTCTCAGTCAAGTATTCCCTTTGCAAAGCCACTTGTTAAAGGAGACTTTAGGGGAGTGATGACCACCACTGCCTAAAGCAAACACCTCACCATAGCACAACAACTTTAGCTTACCAATAAGCATATAGTACAAGAGCTAAGGAAACAGGAAAGTTGAGACTACACCATACAAATTGAGCTTTTAAGTGGATTAACACGCCATGGGGTTCATCAAAACCTACTTGAAAAGCCATAAGCGTGTCACTCCTTTGACATAGATACGCTTACATGATAAATGTTCTTTTTCCTAAAGTTTAAGCACTAATTGTGGATACTGTTTAATCGCCTTATCACAATAGCATTCATTCTCCGTTATAAAATTGGTTTCACACGCCTATTAAAAGGTCATTATAACCTTGTACATGATGAGCTAATGAACGCATGATATATGGGGCCCACTCATTGGCCGCCTAGTAAGAGGGTGTCTATTCATCCAGCAACCCTGCAAACTATAGTTCCGTATGCATCTCATGAGATTCCTTCAGTGAGCCTAAAACATTCTATGTAAGGTGGCATTATTTGTGAGATCATAAATCTTAAGGATGTTCCTTAAATTTCCTAGTGACAAACTTGATAATTTTTACTCATGAAGTTATTCGACTAGCCCCAATAAAGATATTTTCAAAACATATTTTGTGCGTACGTATTTTAGGTCTTATACAAGGCATGAGATCACGTATACATAGATCAGCATGCATATGGCTTGTGGTGATTTAGAGGATGCAAATTTTGTACACAACAATTGTGTTTGAAGCTAAGGATCGGGAACCATTTTCCTTCAACATGCAAAACGGAGGATGATTAATTAAGTATTAAATACAAAACTTAAAAATGTATTGATACGATTTTCTAAAGCCACACTATTTAGCACCTGTTTAGAAAGCGTGCACATCTACAACGAGGGAATATAAGTTGAAAAGAGGGAGTAAAAAAACACACTTCGATAGTCACCCCAGTTTTACTGAAGCCAAAGTTTCACAGGACCTACTGCACCCAAATTCCAAACATCATCTTCTTTAACCCATAATCCAATAGCATACATACATTTCACTTAAAATTCACACGCTGCTCAGTATAGCGAGTAAGTGTAACATGGATAATAACAACTAAAAATAATAATCAATCTTAAAATATATAAATCCAGTCTCTCGAAGATGCTCAGGCGAATATAAATTATTGGGGTGAGTGTCTGTGTTTCTACTTCCTCTATCCTAAAAGAACCTCAATGAACGATCCTTTGTTCGGATTTGTTATACTAGGTTATTAGGGAACCTCCAACGCTAAGTACGTGCTTAACGAGGTGCTTAAAAATATGATTAAACTAAGCACTGCACTTAAGAGCCTGATGGTCCAATGCTAGGGAGTTGGACTGACGCCTGAAATAATAGGTTCGATATGTAGCACCCGTGCAAACACCTCCCAAGCGTCGGCGCCGCACGAAGCAGCGGCTTCCTGCGCTAAGCGTCTCATTGATCCTATGTGGTAATAAAAAAAACCCCGGTTTTTCTTATAAGCGCCTCCTTTTAGCTGCGCGCTGGAGGTGTCCTTATGTCACACCTACACTTAGGTTGGGTTATTCGGGGATAGATTGAATACGTTATACCGTGTTTCCCAAAAAAAAAAAACAGAAAACCTAGACAACGGTATCCCGTTGGATACCCTTCTATGAGACAGTACCTGATACCTGTTGTGGTACCAGCTGCATGATACCCGATACCTGTGATACCTAGGACCTGGTACTCGTGATACTCGTGCAAGAGAATAGTTAATATGCCTATCCCGTTGCAACGGGATCCCGTTTTGTAGCCGCCCTCTTTTTTTTTTTTGATATAATCCATTATATGCCACTGACTGTGTCGCACGTCTATGATTTGCCACTGACTTTGTCACGTTCTACAATATGCCATCGACTTTTGCTTAACTTCTACGATTTACCATCGCCGTCCGGTTAGCCACCGTTAGTACTGTACAAATTTGTCGAAATGACCAAAATACCCCTATGACAAAAACTTCCCAAATTTGGATAAAATTATCAAAATATTATATTATAAACATAAGATTGTAAACATCCAAAATTTGACCAAAAACTTGAAATATGATATTTCATAATTTTTATCCAAAATTTGAAACCTTTTCTCCTAGGGGTATTTTGGTCATTTTGATAAATTTGTACAGTACTAACGGAGACTAACCGGACGGCGATGGTAAATTGTAAAAGTTAAGTAAAAGTCGATGGCATATTGTAGAACATGATAAAGTCAGTGGCAAATCGTAGACGTGTAATAAAGTCAGTGGTATATAACGGATTTTCTCTTTTTTTTTCCCAAAAAAAAAACTGCCAAAGGAAAAGGGAATAAAAATCAGAGAAGAAACTGCAACAAAGAGAGGCACGCGTCCTCGGAGGGGGCGATCCGCAAAACCGCCACGGAGAGAGAGAGAGAGAGAGAGAGAAACGAAACGCAAACGCCGCGCTCCCCGATGCAGTGCAGGCATGACGCGCGCGCGCGCGCGGTGCGGCGCGACGCGGCCGACGTCCGCCAGCCGCTCACGGCACACAAGTTTTTTCACAGCCGCAGCGCAGCGGGATCCACACCACCGAGGGCTAGTGGCGCACGAGACGCGCACATCGCTGTAGGCGCCTGGGCGGTGTCACGCTCACGCGCGCCCACGCCCACGCCGGCTTCACGTGACTTCGTCCGTATGCTACTGTAGTTATAGGAGGAGGAGGAGGAGGAGGAGGAGTTGTGGACTATAACGGTAGCCGCCGCCGCCGAGCGGGAATCGAGCGAGATTCCCGTCGCGTTGGTGTTGGTGGTGTTGTTGTTGGTGAGTTGGTTGATTGGTCGGCGGCGGGAGGGATCCGGTTCTTGCGGATTCTTTACCGTTCTTGGTGAATCCGTGGAGAAGGCGGCGGGCCAAGATTGCTCGGAGGTGCTCGGCCGTGGCGGAGCGGTGGTCCGTCTATGGAACTTGCCGCCGCGGCGCCATGCCCCGCCCTGGAACTGAGGCTACCACCACCACCACTTCTGGCTGTGAAGCGGATTGTGGTGTCCCTGCTATGAAGGCGACGTTGATGATGATGAGTTGTCGGAGTCGGAGTCGGAGCGGGCGTGCTCACTGGATGCTGCTGCTCTTCTGCCTCCTCCTCGCCTTCCCTTCACATGGTACTGAAATTTTCCCCATCTTTCCATCCAATTCAACTCAATTCTCTTATTGTATTGATCAGTTATTGTTGATATTTAAGTGCTTTTGACTGCGATATGGAACAAGAAATTCCTTGCTTTTTTTTTTGTTAGCGATGATCTGAAATTTGGTTGTTGGTATTTGTTGTGACAAGGTCCTAGAGCCGTCGAAGCGTTTCCCGGGGGCTATGGGATAAACTACGGGAGAATAGCAAACAACATCCCTTCTCCGGATAAAGTAGTACAACTCCTGAGAGCCTCAAAGATAAGGAATGTCAAGATATACGATTCCGATCACAGCGTTCTTGATGCATTCAAGGGATCTGGGCTCAATCTGGTTATTGCCATCCCCAATGAGCTCGTGAAGGATTTTGCGGCGAATGAGAGCAGGTCGATAGACTGGCTGAATGAGAATGTGCAGCCCTATCTTCCTCAGACACGCATAGTTGGGATCACTGTGGGAAATGAGGTGCTGGGAGGTCAAGATACAAGCTTGGCCGATCCCCTCGTTCAAGCTGTGAAGAATGTCTATAATGGACTCAAGAAATTTCACTTGCAAGACAAAATTGAGCTATTCACACCACACTCAGAAGCTGTTTTTGCTACTTCTTATCCACCTTCTGCATGTGTTTTCAAGGAGGATGTCATGGTGTATATGAAACCACTGCTGGATTTCTTTCAACAAATTGGCTCACCTTTCTATGTCAACGCATATCCCTTTTTGGCCTACATAAGTGATCCAGAACATATTGACATTAATTACGCTCTCTTCAAGCCCAATCCTGGAATTGTTGACCCGAATACTAGTCTGCATTATGATAACATGTTCGATGCTCAGATAGATGCAGCTTATGCTGCTCTGCAGGCCGCTGGGTATAGAGACATGGAGGTCCGAGTAGCGGAGACTGGCTGGGCTTCTAGTGGAGATCAAACTGAGGCAGGAGCTTCAGTTGAGAATGCAAGGACTTACAATTTCAACCTCCGAAAGAGGCTCTTTCTGAGGAAAGGAACTCCTCTCAAGCCAAAGAGACCAGTCAAAGCATACATCTTTGCGTTGTTTAATGAGAATTCGAAGCCTGGACCTAGCTCGGAGAGGCACTATGGGCTGTTTAATGCTGATGGAAGGATTGCATATGATATTGGTTATGAGGGTCTATTACCTTCATCTGCACCCTCGTACTTCTTGTCTCTTAGGGTAAGGACTGCATTTTTAATCTTTTGTTTTGTCTACACCTTTTCTTTCATGAAGCCCTATTGCCAATTTATCCTTGTGTTTGGATGTATTTTCTTGTTAAATCATTCTTGCCTTGTGTTAAAATGAGGATATGTCTACTCAATTGTTAAAAACGGTCATTTCATACAACATAGAACTATTGAATACTCTGATTTTATTGCATGTTTCCAGGCAACATCATGTCCCAACCATTTTGCTGGGCCTTTAATCATCCAGTGTTATTTTGCAGGAAAACGTATGATAGGTTTTAATCCTAATTTTGGTTTCTTAAATCCTCATCAAAGTATCAAACGAATTTTGGTATTTGAAATTAGAAAGTTGCACAATGGATCATGTTGGTCTAGATTTTTAGATGATACTTCTGTGCTTGACTAATATCCTTGTGTGAGCATTCATTGTGGTTTGTATGCTTTCACTTCTTCCCTATATTTGTTCTTATTTTCGGTTTTTTCAAATAAAATTGCATGGAGCTTCCAGTTCAGAATAATGTTGACAATAATGAGATACCTGTCTGAGTTTATCATTACTTAAATGCTAATACGTCTTCCAGTTGTGATGGGCCAATTAACTCCTTTAATAGTTCACTAGGACACACATTATGGATAACCTTTTATAATCCGGATTCTAGGTTAAATTATCAGTAAGATTGTTGTATTAAACTATTGAGAGTGGTGGTGATCTTTAATGTTCATATTCTGAATGCTCTAGCCTTTTCCCAGCCTTTTTTTGAGACCCTTATCAAAGATCTTTGGTCTATTTCAATAATCAATTCTGGCTTCATATACTTTACCCTTAAGTAATAATTGGCAATGGGTTGCATTGGAATCACTTTGGTTTTGGACAATTTGTAATAAAATTACCCCTGGTAGCGATACAAAACTTCTAATTTGTGTTTTCAACTTATTCCCATGAAATAGTGCTATCTCTTTCTTGCTTATGTTTGGTTTCTGATACCAGAGCATTAGTTACTGCAAAAGGTAATCTGACTTGATGTCATTTCTATCTGCAGAAATTTCAAGCTGGGGGTTGGATTGTACACTATTCGGCTACAGTTATTTTATCTGTTTTCATTTTCTTAGCCTTAGTGACTTGATTACAGAATAGCACATCTGTATTGAACATACAACCGAGGTTAAGTGTTAGAACAATGTGATTGGGAATTTTACAATGAAAGATGAAATAATAGCTCCCTTCGCACCAGTTCTTAACTTCTCTTCATGCCGTGAATTACTTGTGGAAATCTATTACTCTTTGTTAGGAAAAGCATATTAACTTTTTACCATATATGTGTTTTGTTTTAGCAGTTAAAATGCCATGCCAGGATAGTAACTGTGAAATACAATTATGTACTATATAAACTTCTGAAGATTTAATTTCTAGCCGTAAAGTTTAAACTCCAGCTTGGCATGTTAGAGGGCTAGAATTATGCTTATTGCTTAACTTATGAAATGCTGTACATACAAACTGTCAGGATGACAGGATCAACATATTGTTGTTGTTTCTTACTGGGTAAGTAGTGTATCTTGGACATATCACACGTTGCACTCAAGGCATCTGCTTCTACAGCTGAAAGCTCTATATGTCACTAAGCTGGAGTGCTGGAGAAATGTGTGCACATCTATCTAGGGTATCCTCACCATAGACCTTGAATGTAGTAGCTACAGAACACCTTGAAATCAACATGTACATATGATATTAATATTGCGATGTCAACTAGAGAAAGTGCATGGCTAAATGTTATCATCCATAATGTAGTTTCATTGCATCTCCTATTTGTTAAGCTGTGCTGATGGATGGATGATTGTAATCCCTTGATGGGATCTGTATAAAGTAAAATGTCCTTGCAACTATATGTGTCTTTCAAAAGCTAATGTATCACCAGTATGGTCATTGGTATACTGAATCATTCTGAGTCCTATTGGATCCACCAGGTAAGCACCGGTTACTATTGCTGAAGCAATCATATCTTGCCAATCTTTTCCCAAGAACTTTTACCAGCTCATGTGCTGCAGTGGTCACTCCTTCAATTCCATCCTGTCATTTTTGTTACAACCTTTCATCTTTGTGGAAAGGAGTATATATCAGGTAGGAAAAAAAAAAAAAAAAGAGGAGAGGTTGAACTTTCAGGATATCCCAACTTTTCAGATTACATTTTTCTCTCCCCCAATGGAATCTCTGATACTTTCTCTTGCTTGTTAAGTACTCTTATGTAGTAGTATTATGTGTTTACGAGCATAGGATCCCACTGCATTATCATGTGATCTGAGGTGAGGTTAATAGGTTATTAAACCCAAGGATTCCCTTCCTTTTGTGTACCAACCTTTTAACACTGATTGCTACAGTAGTACTCCATGTCTCCATATGCTCTGGACTTGCAGAGTAACTGTGCTAGCAATATTTTACAATTGATATTTGAACTGTTGCAAGAATCAGAGAAAATAAAATTGTGTAAAGGACGTCGGCAAGGCATCCTCTAGTACCATCGGAATTTGGTCCCCAAAAGAACAGGTGGATGTGGCTGAGTCTCTCAATGGTCTATTAGAGAATATTTAATTATTTATTTTGTCCACCTTAGAAATATGTTAGTAATTTGTTTAGGATATACTAGGAGTACTCCAGTATGAATGAATGAATAACAGATGCTACGTGTGTCAACTGGGAACATGATGTGTGGAGCCACGTACTCCCACCGTCTCAATATCTAGCAATCTAGGATAAGGTTGCTACATATTGGGATGGATGGATTAGCTTAATGAGTTGATGGCGTCCACTATGACTATATGATTATAGAGGTACAGGGAAAAAGATAACCAATGGGACAGGGGCAGAGCTAATCCTAAGGAAATAAAATGATACTTTAGAACACGGAGGAGTTTAATAGGATTTTTCATAGGAATTAATTTGGTCCTCCTAGAATTCTCACAAAATCCCATCGTGTGTTTTGAGAGTAGATTCTAGCTTCTCATATTTTTCCACTCGTATATTTTACGCCTTCTACTTCTCTTATTTCTACAATATTAGTTATATGTTTGCTTGTCCAGATGTATAGCTAAAAGGACGAAAGAAGAACCGATGTTTCATTGATATGCGGGCCCCATTGCGTTTTCATATAATGGATACAATGAGTAATTAGTAGCATAAAAGAAATATAAAATCCACTTGCACTATACTATTTTAAATGTTGATAGTGGTGTGGTTTTGTCATCACCACCTCCATCACTAACTTATGGGCACGGGCTCATGTTATGGGTGTTTGATTTGTAACCTGTATGTCTCTCAAATTCAACTACCTATTCAACATCAGTTTCTTTTGGAGTGAATAATTACTAATCACATTTTTTCATCACCTTGAGGCAATCAAAATACACACGTATATATGATTGAACCACTATAATCGTTGACAAGGCAACGGACTTCTATACCTGCTTCAACAAATCTACTTTGTGAAGTTTTATGCTCAACGACAAAATATATACGTTTTGTTGAGAAATATTAACCCATTTTGTTCAATAATTTTATATACTTTAAGAAAATCCGTTGCAACGCACAAGCATTTGGCTAGTTATAGACAGCCCCTATCGTAATAATTAAGTTATTTAAGTATTACAGCACTTCTACTTGCAGGCCGGGTATTGTTCCAAGACAGATGACTGTATTAGGCCCATAATGTTAATAGTGTGCACCATAATGTTGGTATAGCATGGTCATTAATCATGGGGCCCTGAAAGATATTGACATCTTGTCCCCTAATTTGAGAATCAGAAGGGCAGCCTACATGGGCTGAGGAAGATAAGGGTCGCCTACATGGGCTAGTACTTGTAACATCTGCTCAAAAAATAGGGAAAAAAAAACTGAATGTTTGGAGGCAATTGGAGTGTGCAAATTAACCGTGCGGTAAAAATAGGGGTATTTAAACTTTAAATTTTAGTTAAGGCTGACAAAAATCAACGAGCAGACGATGATAGCCTAGCATAACTGTAGCATTGAGTTCACCTACAATAGCAGCTGGAGAAAATGTCAAATCATCTTGGAGTAATGAGTGAGATACTTCTACATGTATATTGCACTGAACCAGCACTCCAATAATAGTCCCATGTCCAATTCAGGCCCGGTTTAGTTCCAAAGTTTTCTTTTCCAAACTTCCAACTTTCTATCACATCAAACATTTCATACACACACAACTTTTCTATCACACCGTACCAATTTCAACCAAACTTTCAAACTTCAGTGTGAACTAAACACAGCCTCACTGTTTTGACGTACTACCTTTGTTCCAAAGTAAGTTTACTTTTTTTTCATCCCAAACATGCTAATAGAAAAAAAAATATAATATCTCTACTTTATCAAATTCTAATGCAATTATTTTTTACTTTATCTATTTTTAATATATATTTTTTTTGCTTTTTATAACATTCGACACAATGATTATTTTAAAAAAAAATTGTTTTGAAACCAATAAAAGAAGCTAAAAGTGAATTTATTATGGAACGGAGGAAGTACCCAAGGACGGGTCGTTGTCAATTTGGCATCAGTTCAGCTGCCGGCCTGCCTCTGCCTATCTACTTCTTCCAACCATTTATCACTTAACTGTGTGCTTATTTATGAGCATGCAAGTGTAGATCTTGATCGATCTACGCTCACTGTTCTTTATTATCCATGAGCACGGCAAGTTGGGTTTTAGATTTTTAGGTGATGGAAATAAAATGATACTAAAAGGTTGTCCCTCATGTGAAATCTATATAAATGAGACTTTGTCTGATTAAATTGTTGTCCATGTTATTTCAGTTATGCATTTGTATAGCTAGGATGGAGGTAGTATCTTAATACTCCCTTACGATCATAAGTAGTAACCCGTTCATCCAAAAATATAGCTGTCGTTATACTTTTTTAAAAAAAATTAAGAAGAAGGGTATAATTAAATGAAAAACATTGTCATTAGCTATGATAAGCGAGTGATAAGCAAGTGAGTGGAGAAATTAAAATATGAAATGATCATGATTGATTGAGATGATAAAGTAGGTGGAGAAATAGCCATATTTTAGGGCAAGTATTAAATGCTATATTTTAGGACGAAAGAAACATCTGATATTCAAAATAAGACCCCTTTGATTCGTCGGACAGAAAAAATAATAGGAAAAATGCAATAGTATGTTTCTTAAATCCTATAGGAATAAAAACACATCTTAAATCCTATAGGAATAAAAACATAGAAATGACAATAAAAGCTCTTTAATTGATAGTGTCATAGGAAAAAAAGGAAAGTGCACAAAGAAATCACACCTCTTCGGCTGTGTTAGTTTGTCACGGTTGGGAACGCTCCTATCATGCACGGAAACCGGAGCAGTTCATTAATGCGTGATTAATTAAGTATTAGCTTAAAAACCTTGAGAAATGTATTAATATGTTTTTTAAACAACTTTCCTATAGAATTTTTTTTTAAAAAAAAACGCACGGTTTAACAGTTTGAAAAGCGTGCATACCGTAAACGAAGAAGGTAAGTTGGGAACGGTAAGAAACGAACTCAGCCGCTATTTTTCGTATAAAATGTGAAGCATATAAATACAATACTATGAGTTTCCTTTCTTACCTATGAATCAAAGGAACATTTAGAAAAAAAATACATAAGAATTTGAATTCTATGAAAATCCTTTGCCAATCCTATAAATCAAAGGGTCCCAAGTTTCTTCTGTTAACTTTTAAAATTTTTACCATCAATAACAGTGCTTTGTTTATAAAAAAGATTAAAACATGGTATGCGTTTACTTGTCTTAAAAAGTAATACCATGTTATGATAAAAATATATTAGGTTCTATAAACTTATTATATATAAAATTGATGATCAAAATATTAAAAGTTTGTTTAACTAAATATTTACTACGTTAGGAACTATAAAAAGGGAAATAAGATTACAAGTTTTATAAATAACCAATAATAAAAACTGTTTTTTATTTTATCTTAGCATAAAAATCATCCCTCTATTCTGAAATATAACAAATTCTAGAATTCCAGATTTGTTCTACTACCTCCGTCCCAAAATAAGTGCAGCCGTGGATATCCGTGTCCAACGTTTGACCGTCCGTCTTATTTGAAAAATTTATGAAAAATTTAAAAATATTTAGTCACACATAAAGTACTATTCATGTTTTATCATCTAATAGCAATAAAAATACTAATCATAGAAAATTTTCAAATAAGACGAACGGTCAAACGTTGAACGTGAATAGTGCAAAACTGCACTTATTTTGAGACGGAGGGAGTATTTTCTGCCTACTCCATCATCTTAACCAATTACAACCATATTTTATTTAGTTTGTGTTTTCTCATCTTAACAATTATAATCATATCTCATTCAATTTCACATTTTTTAATCTTCATGAAAAACTCCAAAAATAGAGGGAGGAAGTAGAAAAAAAATTATTAATATAGTATGGACAATACCTTTTGCCAGTGGTCTAGCTAGCATGCTCCATGTCCAAATATTGAACGAAATGCAGTGGGGTGCTATGCGTAACCCCTATGTCCCAGAATAAGTTTATGTTTCAATCATCGCACACATATTAATAAAACAAAATATTACAACACCCTCATTTTTTTTTAAATCCAAGGCAATTATTTCTCTCCTTATCTATTCACAATACATTTTTTTTTCACAAACTCTGATGCAATAGTTATTTAAAAATAAACTTATTTTGGGGATAAACATGAGTAGAAAAATAAACTTCTTAGAAGTTGTTATTAGTCAATTAATTAATGTTACTACTCCAGAAGTCCAGATGTTCCAAGTCAATTGGCCAACATGGATCCTTTCCTGGTCAGGCTTGATAGGCCGTGCTATCTGCTCAGACTATCACTACAATCTACAGCTAAGCTCACGTAAGTCATCTTAAAAATTCATTCGATTCAAGCGCGCGTTTGCTGACGGAGTCATCATCAGTGATAAACACTCCATCCCCATAAACTTCCTCAAATAAATTTGGATTATATTTTCTGCTTCTTCCCATCGTGAGAGTATTAGTGACCCGAACAATTTGGTTAATCTTCTCACATAATTGCGTGTCAACTACTCAACTGTACCTGATTAATTTCTCCACGAGGACCAAATTGACGTGGCAAGAATTACTGATAAGGTCAGGGATTTACTGCTAGTCTCGATTTTCTTAAGCCTGTGGATTTGTATCAGTAACGGGCGTATATGTTTTTCATGTAATCAGAAAACAACCACTAGGCTTTAGGTAAAATTTTGCACATATTAGCAGGGTTTAATCTTTTGCTTTCGGTATTTGTATCGGAGGGTACCGATATACCGAAATTTCAGAAATTTTAATGCGAAATTATTTGATTTTTGAACAAAAATAGGTCAAATTTAAACAAAATATGCCAAATTCACAAAATAATATTTTTTAAAAAATTTTGACCGAAATATTATCATATCGGAAGGAAGGTTCGATAAGACTGTTCCGGAATTTTAAACCCAGAATATTAGCATCATTGTTCCCTCCCAACTGAAATTTTACAATGACCTTTGCCATCACCCCCAACTGCAACATTTAGATGTTCACCTATGCTATCAAATCAATCGATTAATTAACAGAAGACACCAACTTTTACTTACTAATTAGCTGCCCTGATGATTGCCAATCTTGGGCATGATTTGTGTGTTAGACACCCCTTCCGTTGATCGATAGGCGGCAGAAGGCGTGACTGCGTGAGAGACACGCCCCAAGCGTGGCGCCATTTCGTGCTCAAGTGAGTGGAGTGGAGTGCCACAGCCGTTCGGCTTTCCCCCGTTGCGAGCAAGCATTTGTTTGGGACCATCTGGATATCACGTCGGCGTCGCCCTGATCGACCTCAAACTGAAACAAACCGACCTATCCTACCAGCAGCTGGCCATAATTAGTACTTATTTTACAACCAAGAAGGAACATGGTTATCAAATAATAATCAGAAAAAAAATATAAATGGAACCTTACGATTACAAGTTTTATAAATAACCAATAATAAAAACTGTTTTTTTATTTTATCTTAGCATAAAAATCATCCCTCTATTCTGAAATATAACAAATTCTAGAATTCCAGATTTGTTCTAGGATATAGCAAACTTTTCTGCCTACTCCATCATCTTAACCAATTACAACCATATTTTATTTAGTTTGTGCTTTCTCATCTTAATAATTATAATCATATCTCATTCAATTTCACATTTTTTAATCTTCATGAAAAACTCCAAAAATAGAGGGAGGAAGTAGAAAAAAAATAATATAGTATGGACAATACCCTTTGCCAGTGGTCTAGCTAGCATGCTCCATGTCCAAATATTGAAAGAAATGCAGTTGGGTACCATGCGTAACCCCTACGTCCCAAAATAAGTTTATGTTTCAATCATCGCACACATATTAATAAAACAAAATATTACAACACCCTCATTTTTTTTAAATCCAAGGCAATTATTTCTCTCCTTATCTATTCTCAATAATTTTTTTTTCACAAACTCTGACGCAATAGTTATTTAAAAATAAACTTATTTTTGGGATAAACATGAGTAGAAAAATAAACTTCTTAGAAGTTGTTATTAGTCAATTAATTAATGGTACTACTCCAGAAGTCCAGATGTTCCAAGTCAATTGGCCAACATGGATCCTTTCCTGGTCAGGCTTGATAGGCCGTGTTATCTGCTTAGATTATCACTACACTCTACAGCTAAGCTCACAAATGCATCTTAAATTCATTCGATTCAAGCGCGCGTTTGCTGACGGAGTCATCGATCAGTGAGAAACACTCCATCCCCAAAAACTTCCGCACAATTTTGGATTATATTTGCTGCTTCTTCCCATATCGTGAGAGTGACCCGAACGACTTGGTTAATCTTCTCACATAATTGCGTGTACACTACTCAACTGTACTCCACCTGGTTAATCTCTCCACGAGGACCAAATTGTCGTGGCAAGAATTACTGATGAAGTCAGGGATTTAGTGCAGTCTCGAATTTCTTAAGCTTGTGCTACAGAACAATCTCGCGGATTTGTATGTCAGTGATGGGCGTGTATAAGGATAAAAGCGGACAAACCCACTAACCTTATTACAGTACAAATAAGCAGTGGATAATCCGTTTATTTATAGTATAAGTGAGTTCGTGGGCTTGCTCGCTTGTATATACGTGTGTGTTTTTTTATGTAATCACAAAACAACCACTAGGCTTTAGGTACAATTTTGCACATATTAGCATCATTGGTACCTCCCAACTGATAAATTTTATGATGACCTTCATTTAGTTGCCATCACCCCCCCAACTGCAACATTTAGATGTTCACCTATGCTATCAAATCAATCAATTAATTAACAGAAGACACCAACTTTTACTTACTAATTAGCTGCCCTGATGATTGCCAATCTTGGGCATGATTTGTGTGTTAGACACCCCTTCCGTTGATCGATAGGCGGCAGAAGGCGTGACTGCGTGAGAGACACGCCCCAAGCGTGGCGCCATTTCGTGCTCAAGTGAGTGGAGTAGAGTGCCCACAGCCGTTTGGTTTTCCCCCGTTGCGAGCAAGCATTTGTTTGGGACCATCTGGATATCACGTCGGCGTCGCCCTGATCGACCTCAAACTGAAACAAACCGACCTATCCTACCAGCAGCTGGCCATAATTAGTACTTGCGTAACTTATCCGGACTCCACGTCGTTTTCACGCACCGGATTTTTCGGAACGTTTCCAAAACAAAAACGAAACCGAATTTGCAGCAAAACAAAACTGCAAAAGGAGGCTGCATCTGCGCAAGGTGAGGAACCAATTTTTGGCGGACCATTCGACGCGTACGTCGTGCACGCACCGCCGGCCCGGCCAGGCCAGGCGAGCGAGCGCGCGCGTGTTCCCCCTCTTCTCTCCACCACACATGCTTCAAGCGGCTAGGAGGGCATCCTCCCTTTTAAGGAGGTCCCCCTCTCCTAGAATAAGCAAGGTGGTACTAAACTCCACATGCATGCCATCCCATGAGGTGGGCTTTTGTGATTTTCCGAAGAATTAATCTTCGAGTGGGCTAAGGCCCATCCATTAATTCCAACATGTTCAACAGAGAAGGTTGGGAACTTCTCTCTCGTACATAAAACGAGTGGCTCATTTGCGCAATTATTAATTGAATATTACCTATAAATTATCTTATAAATAATATGATTTTTAAAGAAACTTTCTTATAGATTTTATTAAAAAAAATATCATTTAACAATTTGATAAGTGTGCGCATGGAAAACGAGATATTACGAGTTGAAAACATGTAACATAAAACACACCCAAATCATCACAAGTCTCTTTAGTGCATAAAAAAAACATTGAATTTGTTCCCTCAGCTATAGTCTTGTTTGAGATATATGAAAAATTTATGGATTATCTATTTTTTTAAAAAAGCTATATGAGGGTATAGGTGAATAAATTAACTAATAAAAAGTTGCTTTAGAAAAGTAAAGAAAACTTTTATATACTCTGTTAGTCTCAAATATAACAAAATTTTAGGTATATATGTATCTCGACAAAAGCTAATATGTTTTAGGACGAACAGAGTAAAATATTTTCTGAAACATACAGCTGGATTTAGTGCTGTTTATAGGGTTGAAAAACATGCAAACAAAAAAAAAATCCAAATTTAGAATCAGGCATACTGTAGGGCCGACGGCTAACTGTACATTGTGCTGGAAATTGTTTGACCGTTCGTCTTATTTGAAAAAATTATAAAAAAAAATTAAAAAGACAAGTCACGCATACAGTATTAATCATGTTTTATCATCTAACAATAATAAAAGTATTAATTATAAAAAAAATTCATGTAAGACGGTTACAAATGTTGGACATAGATACTCAGGTTTTTTTCTTTTTGATGGAGGAAGTACAGCAAAAGTGGGAAACTGCCGGTGTTTGGATGGTCGGCGCGAGATAGTAGCAGAGATGCAATGGGGACACCGGATTTCGCTTGTGCGTGCCAGACCAGCGCACGCGGTACACACTACTGTCCGCGGTGATGGTCAGTGGTCACGACGTCTTCTCGTCGTTCTCCTAACTTTTAATCGACAGGTTAGGCCGACTTGGTGTCTCTGCTCTTTCTGGTCATTGATAATGCGATTAGGGAGTTCAATTAGTGACTCCCGGACAAACATAAACCAATTACAGTACTACCCCTATGTTCTTAAAAAAATGATACGTGTTATAGGATGTATAATATTTTGAAAAGTCAAACTTTGTACTGTAAGCATATTTATTTAGTGCATAAAAGTTGTACCAACGGATTCATCTTTCAAATATCTTTCGTAAAACGATGGTTCTATAGATATTATCTTTAATATCTTTTATTTACCCTCCAATAAATCAAACTTTCCTGTTAATAATGAATAATTTGTTTTCCTCATGCTAATTTGAATTTAAATGATTAGAAACTATAATTTTAGGACCAAGATACTACTACTGTACCATCTCTGTCCCAAAATGTTACAATCTTACGATGAGATTTGATCCTCCTGAAACAATGAAACTGTACAGAGATTGGATGGATCAAATCCCCCGATTTTTTGTTCCGAAATGTTACAATCTTAGGCCTGGTTTAGTTCCCAAATTTTTTTTTATCAAAAACGTCACATCGAATCTTTAGACATATGCATGGAGTATTAAATATAGATAACAGTTTGCATGGAAATTGCGAGACGAATCTTTTGAGCCTAATTAGTCCCTGATTAGCCATAAGTGCTACAGTAACCTACATGTGCTAATAACGGCTTAATTAGGCTCAAAAGATTCGTCTCGCGGTTTCCAGGCGAGTTATGAAATTAGTTTTTTCATTCGTGTCCGAAAACATCTTCCGACATCAGGTCAAACATTCGATATGACATCCAAAAATATTCTTTTCGCGAACTAAACAGGTCCTTAAAATGAGATTTGATCCTCCTAAAACAACGAATCTGTGCGGAGGTTGGATGATCAAATCCCCCGATTTTCTTGATGGTGATTCACGTAGTAGCATAGCATATGGGATGGGAATCGATCCAGGATCTCATGGGGAGAGCATGCAGCCATTACCAAATTTTTTTTTTAAGAAAAGGCAAAAGCTTTGCCTTGTAAATTGATAGCGCAATAGACAAATAAGATAAAAGGTATATAAAAAAATATTTACATGACCAGAGAGAACACTGCTATATAGCCCGCAAAAAGATGGCTCCTCAGTGAAATCTCCCAAAATTCCTAACTCTTGCAGGGCAGTGGCCCTCACTTTTACCCATGCCCTCCCCCACCTCTTTGATCTTAGCTGGAATTGAGACCAGCATTGACGCGGTATTACGGAAGATCCTCGCGTTGCGCTCGCACCATATTTCCATTACCAAATGAGCTATGTACCAAATTTGTTTTGATATGCACGTAAACGATGTAATTACATCGTAAATGTAATTATTATAATTACATTATAATTATAATAATTATAATATAATTAAATCATATTATAATGTAATTACATCATGTTATTTTTATAACAAATCTTTCATGTGATTTATAGCTAGTTTCTATTTTATTTGCCACCTAGCGAAGTACTGCATCCGTTTCATAAAAAATCAATATAAAATCAAATATAATATATTCTAATACTATAAATTTCACTATTAGAATACATCACATTTTGATGGAGGAGTAGCGGTTAACCGCAGCTGACCTTGGCCTTCCGCACATCATTAACTCCACCGCCGCCTCATTCCAACCCTTGAGATCTCCGCCGCGTCCCCACCACCCAAAACAACACTTATAAAACCAAACAAATCACCCGACCAAAGATCACACAGAAAAAAAAAAAATTCCCCCCGCATCACCCGCCCCGCCAAGCCGCGCGCCACCACCGGCGCCACCTCCACCTGCCTCTGCTCTGCTTGCTACGCGCCCAGCCACTCGCCACCCCCGCCCATGCCGCCGCCCAGCCTCACGGCCACCGCCCAGGTCGCCGCATCGTCCATGGGCAAGGGCAACGCCGAGGCCGTGGTGGTGGTGCCCGCGAACGGCGCCGCGCGGCGACGCGCCGACAAGTGCCACCCGGCGCCGATGCCGGACAGAGCAGCTGGGTGGCGCGATGGAGAGGAAAGGCGGCGGCGGCGGCGCGGCGGCGGCGAGGTGGTGGGGTGGAGGAGGCCGGAGTGGTGCTCGGCGGCGGGGTGGCGGGGGTCCTGCGGCGGCACCCGGCGGCGGCGGTTCGGGTGCGGGCTGCTGCTGTTCATGGCCGTGGAGGTACACCATCCCATGGTGCCGCCCGCCGCGCCGCCGGTCGACCTCGGCTTCGCCGCCACCGCCGCGCTCCACGCCGGGATCGCCGCCCGCCCATGGCTCAACTCGCTCCTCGCCGCGCTCAACACGGTGAGTACCAATCCAGATTCAATGAACCTGCTGCTCCTCTCTGCACATTGCAGTAAATTTTCTTTTCTTTTCTTTTATTTCTTTTTTTTTTTGTTTTTCACTTGGATCTGTCCTTGCCATCACTAATAGCTGTCATTACGCGCAATGCCGTAAAGCTACGGTCAATTTGACACGCCAAACTTTAGACAGTACCAATGGTTTATTAAGCCGATTAATTAGGCCGGTTAGAAATAGATTATTATTTGATCAGGTTAAGTATAGTGAGTAATCTGCACAGTTATACATACAGATTAATCATTTTGATACAAAACTTAGCACAAATAGATTAAAACAAGGATGTAAGCAAATGTAGGTTTTGAGGAAAAACATAATTTTAAAGGAGCTGAAGAAAAAACCTACCATAATAATCAGGTGAAGGAGCTGAAAAAAATACAGGGGCTAATCAGTTAGTTGGGTGATACTGTTTGGCAAGCTGTATTTAATGAGGCCCTTGAAATTATGCAGTACTTGTGCTAAAGTCGGTTTCTAGCCAAACTTTGCTACACTTATTAGTTTGCATTTTGTGTGGCATACGATGCTTTGGATTGGTTGGCTATGGCAAAGTTTGTCGTCCAACCAAAAATTTTGTCTCTAGCAGTATGGTTTCAGAAAACACAAACTAGGCAAATGTGACTAGTAGTAATATTTACAGTTAACATAATTATTCTGTCATGTAGAAAGGTACATTAGCTAGGTTTGTCATACATTTACCTGGCCCAAGCAGGATACTGGTTTGTACCAACAAACTCCAAAGCATCATGCATTCTTCTATTCAGTAGAGGTTCCTTCAAAACGCGAGAGTTTTATATGATTTTCATAGGGTACACTTGAGTTCCTCCAAAATTCCCGTGAAATTCCTCAAATCCGAATAGACCTTAAAAGAATTTTGCTAGGTTAATTACCACCTTATTAGAAACTGCCAATCCTTGAGAAGAAATCAAAGCTGGCTATGCACCGTTCTCGTCATATCCGTAGTTCTTGTACTCCACAAGTTTTTAGGACCAGTTAGGCACGTAGCAGGACGAAGCTGGTGGACAGCGACGAGCACACGCGAAACTGATGGCGCCGCTGCACCAACGCCACCAAAATCCACACACCAGCACAACCCCAGCCTTTTCCCAGAAGAAAAACCCAATCTTTGTGAAGGAGAAAAGAACAATCTTTGACGAAAATCACAATGTTTTCCCAGAAGAAAAACCAAGTCTTTGTAGGAGAAAAGAAACAATCTTTGATGAAAACCACAATCTTTTCCCAGGAGAAGAACACAATCTTTGAAGGAAAAAAGAAACAATCTTTGATGAAAACCACAATCTTTTCCCAGAAGAAAAACCCAATCTTTGAATGAAGAAGAAACAGTCTGATGAAAATCTCAAACTTTTCCCAGGAGAAAAAGGCAAATCTGGTAGGGGAAAAACCAATCGTTGGAGAAAAGCCCAATGTTTTTGCGATAAAGGCTTCCAATGGCTGCATCACGCGTTCACGATATCCATGGATTTCGTGATAAGATTCTGCATCTCTCTAGCTGGCAACCTGGTCCCCTTGGCCACGACTGGTAGTAGCAGCAGAATCTGGGATGAATGTGACGTGAGACCTGACCTGGGTGTGTTTAGTTCACGCCAAAATTAGAACTTTGGTTGAAATCTATCTATTATATTATTAAAACAGCCTTGAAAGGAGACACCACGTTCGCTGTGGAGGTTAGAAATTCCCACATTAATCGAAGAAAAAGAAAAGAAGAGTCTAATTAGAAATACAATATAAAAATAGCTGAAATTCGGAATTAAAAATATGCAATATGGAAAGAGGAGTCCATATAGGAACCCAATACGTGATTAATTAAAATTCGGAATAATAAAAAAATAAATTTCAAAATTAGAAAAAGAAAAAAGAAGAGTTCGACTAGGAAGCTCCACGCCGGGATCGCCGCCCGCCCATGGCTCAACTCGCTCCTCGCCGCGCTCAACACGGTGAGTACCAATCCAGATTCAATGAACCTGCTGCTCCTCTGCACATTGCAGTAAATTTTCTTTTCTTTTCTTTTATTTCTATTTTTTTTTGTTTTTCACTTGGATCTGTCCTTGCCAGCACTAATAGCTGTCATTACGCGCAATGCCGTGAAGCTACGGTCAATTTGACACGCCAAACTTTAGACAGTACTACGTGCCAATGGTTTATTAAGCCGATTAATTAGGCCGGTTAGAAATAGATTATTATTGATCAGGTTAGTATACTGAGTAATCTGCACGGTTATACATACAAATTAATCATTTTGATGCATAAACTTAACACAAATAGATTAAAACAAGGATGTAAGCAAATGTAGGTTTTGAGGAAAAACATAATTTTAAAGGAGCTGAAGAAAAAACCCACCATAATAATTAGGTGAAGGAGCTAAAAACATACAGGGGCTAATCAGTTTTAGTTGGGTGATACTGCTTGACAAGCTGTATTTAATGAGGCCCTTGAAATTATGCAGTAATCGTGCTAAAGTCGGTTTCTACCCAAACTTTGCTACACTTGTTAGTTTGCATTTTGTGTGGCATACGATGCTTTGGATTGGTTGGCTATGGCAAAGTTAGTCGTCCAACCAAAAATTTTGTCTCTAGCAGTATGGTTTCAGAAAACACAAACTAGGCAAATGTGACTAGTAGTAATATTTACAGTTAACATAATTATTCTGTCATGTAGAAAGGTACATTAGCTAGGTTTGTCATACATTTACCTGGCCCAAGCAGGATACTGGTTTGTACCAACAAACTCCAAAGCATCATGCATTCTTCTATTCAGTAGAGGTTCCTTCAAAACGCGAGAGTTTTATATGATTTTCATAGGGTACACTTCAGTTCCTCCAAAATTCCCTTGAAATTCCTCCAAACAGAAAAGACCTTAAGAGAATTTTGCTAGGTCCATTACCATCTTAGAAACTGTCAATCCTTGCGAAGAAATCAAAGCTGGCTATGCACCGTTCTCGTCATATCCGTAGTTCTTGTACTCCACAAGTTTTTAGGACCAGTTAGGCACGTAAGCAGGACAAAGCTGGTCGACAGCGACGAGCACACGCGAAACTGATGGCGCCGCTGCACCAACGCCACCAAAATCCACACACCAGCACAACCCCAACCTTTTCCCAGAAGAAAAACCCAATCTTTGTGAAGGAAAAAAAATGAAAATCACAATGTTTACCCAGAAGAAAAACCATGTCTTTGTAGGAAAAATGAAGCAATCTTTGATGAAAACCACAATCTTTTCCCAGGAGAAAAACCCAACCTTTGAAGGAAAAAGGAAACAGTTTTTGATGAAAACCACAATCTTTCCCAGAAGAAAAAACCCAATCTTTGAAGGAAGAAAAAAAGTCTTTGATGAAAAACACAATCTTTCCCCAGAAGAAAAGCCTAATCTTTGAAGGGGAAAAAATTTTCTTTGATGAAAATCTCAATCTTTTCCCAGAAGAAAAAACAAAATCTTTGTAGGGGAAAAACCAATCTTGAAGAAAACCCCAATCTTTTGCGATAACGGCTACCAATGGCTGCATCACGCGTTCACGATATCCATGGATTTCGTGATAAGATTCTGTGCATCTTGCTGATAGCTGGCAACCGGTCCCCTTCCCTTGCCATGACTGGTAGTAGCAGCAGAATCTGGGATGAATGTGACGTGACGTGACCTGAGCTGGGTGTGTTTAGTTCACGCCAAAATTAAAAATTTGGTTGAAATTGAAATGATGTGATGAAAAAGTTAGAAGTTTATATGTATAAGAAAATTTTTATACGATAGAAAAGTTAGAAATTTGAAGAAAAAATTTGGAACTAAACAATGCCGCCAATGTCTGCATGCATGCGATGCGATGCAGGTGTTCGTGGCGATGCAGGCGGCGTACATCCTGTGGGCGATCCTCGGCGAGGGCCGGCCGCGCGCCGCCGTGGCGGCGATGATGATGTTCACCTGCCGCGGCGCGCTCGGCTGCGCCACGCAGCTGCCGCTGCCGGCCGAGTTCCTGGGCTCCGGCATGGACTTCCCCGTCGGCAACGTCTCCTTCTTCCTCTTCTTCTCCGGCCACGTCGCCGGCGCGGTGATCGCCGCCGAGGACATGCG
>CM020183.1:28759061-28778031 GCA_009805545.1 Oryza longistaminata
TGGCGCGCCTCTACGACGCGCTCAACCTGCTCCAGGGCGTCAGGCTGCTCGCCTGCAGGGGCCACTACACCATCGACCTCGCCGTCGGCGTCGGCGCCGGCCTCCTCTTCGACATGCTCGCCGGCAGGTACCTGGACGGCAAGAACGCCGTCGACGGCGGCGGCGCCGCCGTGGCGCCGGGGAGCCGGTGCTGCAGCTGCCACAAGGCTCTCTTGTCACAGTAGCTTTACATTTTAGGCCCAGCCATTAATGGCCAATGCAGTTGGTTGGGCATCAAACCATGTCATTTTTTTTATGTAATCGAGATTAAATGCTACCTACTGATGTGTAATTGTACAAACACAATTCATTCCATCTGAGCTTTAAAATATATAAATACCACAAGTTTCTAGCAGAGAACCAGACAAAATCATATGAGAATTTAGGTGACAGATTGATAGTGAACTGGTAATGTATCGTTTGTTACCGACTCAGTACTACATTTTCTCTGAAGATGATTTCAGAATTCAGATATGATTTCCCTGGTATCAGATAAGATTAGCATACATATATAGAGATATTGGAGAGTGCATTGCAAGTTTACAGGTGATTATGTCTACGACTATTTCAACTGATATACCGTGACCAAGTTCTTTCCTCAGTTTGCATCATGGACAACTGCAGGAATGTGCTATTGTAAATCTGTAACACCTATAGCCCAGGAAAACAACAGGGGTGGCCATGCCAACACAGCGACACAGAAAAGAATCGTCAGAAGCAAACCACCAAAGGTGTTGTAGGTAAGCTATGGATGAGCAGCTGATCATCTTCAACGACCACCTGTTCATTCTTTGTGTTCGCCATTGACAGAACCGTTCTGCTCGCCGAGCTTATGGAACTCGGCCTCGATGACCTCGACGATCTTGGCATCCTCAGGATCTTGGTCAGGGATGTTCACATGCAGGGAGCCCTGCTTGATGAGCTCCTGGTTCAGTGCCTGCTCCTCAATGTAGTGGTAGAGATCTTGGTGGAAAGGATGATCGAGAGAGAAGCAATTGTTGACGTCGTTCGACGAATTTTTAGATGATCCTGAGCCTTCCCGCTGACAGAAATGGGGAAGGGAGGAGTGGTCCATAATCTGCGAAGTTTGTGCAATGCGTGCGTTGATCATCATAGTATTGCGAATGCAAAAGAATAAAATGATAGGAATATTCTGATCAAGTTCCATGGAACAAAAGGTTCTCCTAAGTGAGTGACTTTTAAATAGGAATGCGATAATATAATGCCCAGCAATGAATTACCAGAGTAAAGATAACTATAGCAATTTGAAAAGAATATTAGTAATTGCAAGCAATCTTACCTTTAGAAGCTCCTCTCTCCCACAACCATGCAAAACGTGAACCTTCTTCCGTGTCCTCTCTTGCAAGAGAGGCTTCACAACCTAGTAGCGAAACCAAATGAACTGTTTTATGTTTTCAAAATAAAGAACTAATGAAAAACTAGTGCGAAAAAAATATTAGGCCCTGTACCTTCCAACATGCCGAGAATATATATGGAGCATTAACTATATAATAAGTCTCTGCCTTTTCAGGGTAATTCAGATCGTCAACAGTAGAAATTGCAGTCAAAATCTGTCATCCATCAATGGTATCTAATCACTAGCAGCACAAATAGTGGATAATTGTTCATGATATGCAGATCTTATACAGAAATAAATCATTTGAATATGTCATATCCATGTATGTAGTACCTTCATTTGGTTGAGTGCTGACAATTTCAATCCAGTCATATCTAGAACCTTTATACAGGTGCTAATAGGCCGCCCAAACTTCTTTGATGCCATAGGCTAGATGGAACATAAGAAAGCAAATATACGTGTGAAGAAAACTCATATAAACGATCTATTAATTGAGCAAGAAATATTAGTAGTGCACTCACCAAAACAATACGGTCACGGTACTCATTGATTTGAATATGAGATTGCACATAGTAATGGACCTGTAAATGAACGCGTGATCATTAATAATGCACTTAGAGAGAAAGGTATGAGGTGCGATCTACTTATCAATTCACTAGAAAGACATTTCAAGGATGAAATCTGACAAGCTATAGGAACTCATAAGAAGTCTGTATTTCATTAACTACAGGGCAGAAAGCAATAAGAAGTATATGAGCAATTACCGAAGCTTTGTCATATGTACTCTGTCCAACACCAATGGCAAATACTGGGATGCCCTGGAAAAATAAAAGGACCGACGGGAAGTATTAAAAACTTGAAATGGTTGGTACATGTTACATAGATACCATTCACTAACCACTAATACATCCTACTCCTACAGTAGGCAACACCTTACTTCCATAAACATCTTCCTAGTGAAGAGTTTCAAAATAGCAATGTCAAGTCATAGGATATCATTGTCCTGAATAATTCGAATCAAGTAAAGTTCAAAACTGGTCAAGGCCACATATCCTTTTTCAGTGTAACAAAGATATATACACCTTATTTTATCCATCAGAAATGTATTGTTCAAGAATATGGAGTATCAGAACTTCAAAAGCCAATGTAAAAAAAACTATTACACACATAAAAGCAAAGGAATAGCTGCATCCGATTAAATCTATGAACAAAATTGCAGGTTAATCAACACATCCTAATTCAACAGCAGATCCTACATATATGAAAAGTGTAGTATTAATAAGGGAACAAATTGAAAACAATAACTAGCTTAAGATATATGTACCTCCTTTGAGTATCCTGATAATCCAACAAGCTGTGTCTCACGTATTGATCTATATAAATCTACAGGAATTATAGGTTTCTGCAATTGTTCAAGAGATCAAGATGATCAAAAATAACAAAACGTAAACTATACAAAGTTACCAAAAAACCAAACTCTGTCCCCAAGAATATATTTACACTACACAGTCAATAACCAAGCTTGTTCTAGTAGAAGGATTGCTCACCTCCAGTATACTATCAATTTCATTTTGTATCCTCCAATTCAACGAATCCACAAGCTAGCAAAAACAAAATATCTTTAAGTAATGAAACGAGCCAAGAATCATTTTTTGTTCATCATTCATCAAATGGGAAACAAGTAAACAACTACTACCTCCGTTTCAGGTTATAAGACTTTCTAGCATTACCCACATTCATATAGATGTTAATGAATCTAGGAACACATATATGTCTAGATTCATTAACATATATATGAATGTGGACAATGCTAGAAAGTCTTATAATATGAAACGGAGGAAGTACAATTTAAACAAGTAAAATATTACCATATCACGAGCCTTTGAAACATGCCACTCTCTAGCTTTTAGGAAGCGCACTAGTGTGTCTGTTGGATAGCCCTGGTGCACATTCTGAAAAAGGAATGATATACTTGAGAGTTGAGAACTACGAGGCAATCTTCTTAGGCAGCACATGATACTTTACAATCTCTAATAGTAACAAATAATTTTGATATCTAAAATGGCTGAAATGTACCAAAAATGATTTGTGGTAGCCAAGTAGGATCAGATACTAGTTTGACCATAGCAACACTCTGTTTCAACTTTCAAAAATAGCTGAATTAGTTCTTGGTATATGCTTATCTCGAGTTGCTTTTTATTCCTTTATCCATCATAGAATCTGAGCCCTTAGAATCAGGTTTTATTATTTAAAGAAGGAATCAATACCTTTATCATACAAAACTTTCAAAAATAGATAATATGCAATAAAGATCATCTAGAAGCTCTCCATTCCAAAAATAATGGAAGGAATGCACAGAAATTTGTTATTTAGATGACCGACAAATATATTCTCTAAAAGCAATTAAAACAGGCAGAAAAAAAAGGAATATCCGCCGGAGTTGAATCATTTGGCCTCTTAATACTGTAGCATTCAAGTAAAAAATGCTTGTTCATTTTCTAATACTTTGCCCAACACTACCATAACAGTGACACAACAATTCTGATGCGAGTAGCACCCCATTTTGATTGCCACTACACTAGCCATTGGTTCTCTTTTCTTTTTTTTTCCTTTTTTTCCTTTTTTTTTGCGAGGACACTAGTAGTCTCACACTAACCATGGGATTCTGCTCCAAACAAACAGACATGTCCTACTCAGCACCCAGTGCATGTCCATTAACCTTACTTCTAAAGAGCATCACATTAACCAAAAACACATAAAGCAGTCTACAAGTGGGATGTGTATCGGCGTGTGCTTTCAACTTGAGTCTTCAGTTTTCCAGTGCAATCATATTCACAAAACCAAGAGCAAAAGGACGATGAAATGATGCCAAAGAACTTGGAAGAGCTACTAGAAGAATGCGTAACGGCCGAAGCCTAGGAAAAAGGTACAAATGAACACTACATTATTACCAACAAACCTCTCAATTCCCCCAATGAAAGCAAGCTAAAAAATATATCAGGATGCTCAAGTGCCAAGAACCACTCTTGTCCACTAGCTGATTTGGTGGACTTTTACAGAACAATCCCTTGGGACCATCCGTTGTGGAAAGCAACACAGAACACGCGTTGCTCGGCCCAATTGTAAAACCACTTAAAAATTACCCCCAAAAAAGTCCCAAATATGTGGCCTAAAGAAGAGAACAGCAGAACACCTTTCATCCTAACAACCTTAGCTCCAACTTTCCCAACCTTCAATTCAAGTTTGTTCATAGATCCATTATTGTTCCCCAGACGCAAAATTCTCCCAGTACTGATTACATCGAATGATCGAGACATCATCCAAGCTCACTGTAGGTTATAAATTATAAAAAAAAATGGAGGAGCAAACTTGGTACATCTGAAACAAATTCAGTTTCTGCAAACTATCGACATGAACTAAGCAATGGCCTGATTCTCTCTGATCAAACTGTACAGCATAAAAAAAGATCAGACCTGACACGAAAGCCATGAATCAACAGGCTAAAGATCACACCAAAAGACCCAACACATACCTGGAACGTCTGCTTCAGCGGCTCCTCGACTGCAAGAACCCAAGCACACATTGATTACCACCAACGAAACGCATGAGAAATAACCACCGATTCCAATTTTCTTTTTTCTAAAAAAAAAAAAGAAGGAACTGCAAAGCCAGGCGGCGTCGGCGGCGGCGCACCTTGGTCCAGGAGGCGAGTGAGCTCCTCGACGGCGGCGGCCCCCATTGCCGGCGGCGCGCGATCCGTGGCGGGTCGCGCCGGGAGGAGGATTTGGCGGGCTCAGCGTCGATTTTGGGAGGGGTTACTGAAGGAGGGAAAGATTCGCGGGTGATTGGAGAGGAGAGGAGAGGAGAGTGAGAGATTGTCTCCTCCGACTCCGAGTCCTCCCGAGTTCTTGCTCGCTCAGCTGGTGACTCACTTGGGGTCATTCGGCTGCAAAGCCTTAGTGCCCTATATATATTGGATTTTTTTAAAAAAATAAGAGTAAATTTTAGAAAACTCTATATTATATTATAGTCAAAGATGTGGAAATCGAAGTTATTATGACCCTGTTTAGATCCCACCCCAAAATTATTCACCGTGTCACATTGGACGCTTGAACACTTCTACGAAGTATTAAATATAGAATAAAAAATAACTAATTTACGAGACAAATCTTTTAAGTTTAATTGCTCCATGATTTGACAATGTGGTGTTACATTAAACATGTGTTAATGACAGATTAATTAGGCTTAATAAATTCGTCTCGCGGTTTACTGACAGATTATGTTATTAGTTTTTTTATTAGTGCCCGAACACCCTATGCGACACTAAATATAATATCTGATGTGCCACGTCAAAACTTTACACCCCTGAATCTAACCACCCCCTACGAAGTGTGATACATAACCACGTGTTTTTTAGTTTCATTGTTTTGTAAAACTCCACATTTGATAAATCTATGCATATCTTAAACAAAATTTTGGAAGTAGTAAAGAATTAAACTATTAATCTTAGTTAAGAGCTTACTCCACTCCAATAATTAGAAACTTCATATACACTCTTATGCTTTTGAATTTTGAGTAAGTTCACCCTCAAAATGCATATGGATTTCGTAAAATTTAAAACCATAATATCTGGAGTTTTGTGTCGAATGTCAAAATGCTTATTGTTTTCTTAAATTTACTCTTTACTAATCATCTCAATAAATTTCTAAATATAAACTTATAATATATTTTTAAGAGAAATAGCCTATTTTATGGAGATGCTCATATACATGTGCACAGCTTATCCTTATAAATCCACACGTATACCATGTCTTTTTATACCTTCGAGAGACTTTACCTGTATCTTTTACTAACATCTTGGCATAACAACTGCATGGCCTCACCATGCTGAAATAATTTTGTGGCTTTCGAACTAATTAAATTTTATAAAATAGTTTTATTTAAAAAAGTGTACCGGTGGGGCTTGGTTTTTTGTTACTCGCTTGAGTCTAAATTATATTATGTGTTTTATTTTAGCAACAAAAATGGTTACATGATAGTGCAATTAGTAAGAGTTTTTTAGCATATACATTAAGAATATTTGATATGGTTTTAATGTGAATGGATTCATTCGATGTAATCATTTGCTCTAGCTTTGCATGAAGACATCAATGTCCTTGCAAATTGTTCGGTATAAACGGCCACAGATTGGCCAACAGGACAAGCTAGATGATTAACTTGATGCAAAAACTCGTGTAACTTGAGCAGGGCAAAGTGAAGGTCCTTTGCTTGATTAAAGCAAGCAAGAATATATTCGAGTCCTTTTTATTTAGCTTGGTAATGGCCATGTCATGTTCCCAATGATATGCAAAGTCGCCAATGAAAGAGCATATATAGGGTAGTGCACCACTGTTTAATTAAGTTATTCTAGCGTGTGAGTCTATTAAAAATAAGTACCAAATGGGAAATGCTATAGCATATTTCAATTAAAAAAAAGTTGGGCTACATATGTAGAAGCTGAAGCAGCATTGTGTTAGCGCCACGTCATCTAGTATTGATTGTTTCACTATTTTAACCTAGGTTCGCACGGATGTTATTATAGCGGAGCTAGCAATTTACTATACCTCGTCCGAGAATATATAGAATTTTGATAAAATAACTTATATTCTCGGACGGAGATAACAATTTATTCACCTACCACCAAAGGCAAAATTTATCCTTTTTTTTATGAAAAAAAGTATTGGGGCATGTTGTCTTTTGGGGGGAGCGATACAGTGTGGAAATTTCTCTTCACCTTAATTTTCTCAATTCTCAATGTGATGCACACTGTTGACTCATATATAGCCGTCGGTCCAGCGGCGTATGAAAGGGTGCAGGTCATGGTCATTTTGTATCAATGGAATATTTGGAGATTAGTTGAAGTATGGTGTGATGCGTGTGAGCAATAGACACTTAAATATTTTCTTCGATCGGCTGGTCAGATTGTGCCGGGATTTTCTCATTACAAAACTCACCTTTCTAAATTAATCGACTTTTAGATATGAAAATAATATTACCAATCATAATGTCGTGACTTTTGGTCATGTTTGAAGTAATAATTTTCAACGATGAGTGTATCATGTGATCGTTAACCGGATCGATCGTCTAGGCTTAAGGAGTTTCTTGATAGGTTGATAGTCTCTAGAAGATGACTTTTTTCATTTTTACGTGCGTTGTACAGACTCCAACCTATGTTCGGGTTGGTGGGCACTGTTCCCTTCTCATTATATTATTCTTTTAGTAAGATGGTATATATGTAATTCTCTTACGTATTAAAAAGAAAAAAATTACAAATTATCCCCTGAACTATCGCGGTTGACCGAATTACACCCGAACTACAAAAACAGGACATTCTTCACCTCCAACTTGCAAACCGAACAATTAAACCCCCCCCCCCTCAATCCGTGGTGGTTTTGGCCGTACGTGGCAGTCCAGGCAGCAATTCTTTTAATAAAAAAATCGGTAGGCCCAGCTGTCAGTTCCCCACCCCTCTCTATCTCTCATCTCCCCTCCTCTCACCAGCTCACCAGCATGGCGGCACCGAGAAAGGCGACGGAGGAGTGGAGGACGACGGTGGACAGGATCAGAGCCAATTGAAGGCGGCGAAGGGGGACCGAAGATGGCGGCAGGCGAGGGGCGGGGGAGGCAGAGCTCTCTCGGGTGCTGGCGGTGGAGCGGAGGTCGCTTGGCGCCGTCGGCGGAGCAGAGGAGGACGTAGGACGAGCGCCGACAAGGGAGGCAGGGCTCGCTTGGGCACCGGTGGTGCGCTCGTGCGGCTGGCAGCGGAGGCGAAGGCGGCAGCGGCACGTGGGGGCGGGCCGGCGATCAGCGCACGGTAAGGTGGAGGGGCATGGGAGGAAATGAGGTGGAAGGGAGGTCGGCGTGCACGACGGTGGCCATGGCGGAGAGGGTGGAAGAGTCGGCGAGGCGGCGTGGCAAGAGGCGGGCGGCATTGATGGCAAGTGACGGAGAGGCAGGTGGCGATGGTGACATCGTGGACGCGGGCGGTGTCCCACTCGACGACGAGAGCCGTCGTGCAGCACCCAACGCACATCGTCGGTGCCAACAACGGCCACCGGATCTCCCTGCCACCGACGCCTCCTCTCTCGCCGCCCGCCACCGGATCTTCCCACCACCAACACCAATAGGGGCCATGGGCGTCACCCCTCCTGCTAATGCGATGGCCAGCGGCGGCAAGAGGTAAAGAGAGATATGATAGGGAAAGAGGTGTAGAGAGAGGTAGAAAGTGGGCCCCACTAATTTTTTTTAAAAAAAATCCTGTCTGGACTACCACGTAGGACAAAACCACCGTGGATTGAGCCGAAGGGTTATTTGTTCGGATTGCATAGTTAGGAGTGAAGAATGTCTAGTTTTGTGGTTTATGGGTGTAATTCGGTCGACCATGATAGTTCAGAGAGGTAATTTGTACTTTTTCCAAAAAAAATAATTTGGAACGATGAGGCCATGCGAACATGCTTATCTAAAGCAACATTCTTTTTTATATAAAAAAAAGGAGAATAGGCTATTTGGTCCTTTAACTTTCGCTCTGAGGTCAATATGGTCCTTGATATTTCATTTTGTTCGAACCGGTCCTCAAATTCTATCTTTCAATCTACTATAGTTCTTGGACCCACCAGAAACGCCACGTAGGCATCCCATCTCATCATCTTACACAAATTTGTCGTGAAATGACTAATATACCCTTACATACAACATAATAAGAGAGAAAAAAAGAAAAATGTCGCACACATTTACATTTGCAAATACTCAAATACATCGATTTGTCTATCAATACATGTAACAGAAGCAATTTTGTGTATAAATCAATTCCTAAGATTAGATTAAATTATCTAATCATATAAAATTATTTATATTATTTCGTATCACATATAAATGGACAAATTAGACATTTTACCATCCATTTTTAATAAGATGATGACATGGCATGTCTACATGGCACTTCTGGTAGGCCTAAGGTTCATATTAGACCATATGATAAAGTTTAACGATTTGATTGGATAAAATAAAATATCAAAGACCATATTAACCTTAAAGTGAAAAGTTAGGGATCAAATGGGTTATTCTCCTTAAAAAAAAACTTAAGGACTACTTCCTATGTTAAAAAAATCAATTCCTAATAAATCTGGACACATCCTATCTTCGTATTCTAACTTAGAAGTTGGATTTTTTTCTGAAACAGAGAGATTAGTTCTTTTCAAATTATTCACTGGATTATTGAAAACATGTTATTTGCTCCACACTTCAAAAAATATATTTTCTTAAAAAAAATTTCTTGATCTACTATATTGCTTAGATCACTGTTTCTAACCTATTTGTTAAGTGAGCTTATTAAAAATATTTAATTTATTGAATAGATAACTCTTAGCAATAATCTGCTTGATAATCCGTTTCGAACTAAGCCTATAGAAGATCAAATTTGGTTTATTGTTTATGAATAGGAAAAATAGTGACCCTGCCTGCAGATGCGTTGTTTAGCCTGAGCGGAGAATATTCCCAAGTATATGTTCCAAAAGCTTAGCTGTCAACAAAAGTCTGAAACGAAAGACAACCTCACGGCTGTCTGCCTTCATGACAAAAGCAAGGAAGAAAAAAAATGGTTTCAAAAAAAAAGGAGGAAAAAAAAGCAGGGACAAGACAGACAGTCAAGACACCGAAAGGTCCAGTAAATTATCATTTGGTAGATATATAATAAAAGGTTCAGTGCTCGTGTGTCTCTGAAAAGGATCTACTAATACAATGTCGTCCTCAATGATTCATAGTAGAAGAGTAAATTTCTTGTGTACCACTGAAAACTCACTCAATCCCTTTCATACAACTGAAATTTACCCAATTCCTTTTATACCCCTAAAATTTCAACTTGATCCCTTATATGTCTCTACCGTTACATTTTCCATCATTTCACTGTTACGTTTGGTTGCAAATGTCTTTTTTGCACTTGATGCTATAGGTTTAAATATAAGCTTAAAAAATAATTGAAAATTTTGTTTGAGTGCACAATATGTGCATTTTATAAAACTAATGAGACTAAATAATTAGTGCAAAAATTTTGATATAAATTTTGAAAATAAAATAAATGTAATAAATTAAAATTTGTATTTGAAATTTTAATAGGACAATTGATTTTTTGATCGGGAGCATTCATAAAAAAATATTGTGAACATTGGTAGTCCTATCTTTATATGTGTCGAGGGGTGACCCTCTCTAGCGGAAGGCTGAAGCCCCTCATCATTATGATGGGACGGGACGGAGCACGCCGCTCGCCGCCTGACACACTGACAGGGCGGGGGTACACAGTCGCCGTCCCATCGGTCATTCAACCGGTCACAGACCGGTCAGATGCGCAGCACGCCGCATTAAATGCGGCATGGCGCGGTTCATAGACCGCTTTAAATGCAGTTAGGTGGGTGTTAGGCGCGCCCACCTAACCCTGTACACGTGGGCTGATACGTGGAGGGGGTCGGGGCAGCTCGACCCCAAGCGAGGGCGGCCTCCTCCCTCTAGCTGGGAGGGGGCAGCCACCGCGCCACCCCGGGCTCGACCCCCCTCGGGGGGAGCCACGTGGGTTTGGGGGCGGCCCAACCCCAAGCTGGGAGGGGGCAGCCGCCGCAACACCCCGGGCTCGACCCCCCTTGGGGAGAGCCACGTGGGTTTGAGGGCAACCTCCTCCCTCTAGCTAGGAGGGGGTAGCCGCCGCGCCACCCCGGGGTCGACCCCCCTCGGGGGGAGCCACGCGGGTTTGGGGGCGGCCCGACCCCAAGCTGGGAGGGGGCAGCCACCGCAACACCCCGGGCAGACCCCCCTCGGGGAGAGCCACGTGGGTTTGAGGGCGGCCTCCTCCCTCTAGCTGGGAGGGGGTAGCCACCGCTCCACCCCGGGCTTGATCCCCCTCGCGGGGAGCCACGTGGGTTTGGGGGCGGCCCGACCTCAAGCTGGGAGGGGGCAGCCGCCACAACACCCCAGGCTCGACCCCCCTCGGGGAGAGCCACGTGGGTTTGAGGGCGGCCTCCTCCCTCTAGCTGGGAGGGGGTAGCCACCGCTCCACCCCGGGCTTGATCCCCCTCGCGGGGAGCCACGTGGGTTTGGGGGCGGCCCGACCTCAAGCTGGGAGGGGGCAGCCGCCACAACACCCCAGGCTCGACCCCCCTCGGGGAGAGCCACGTGGGTTTGAGGGCGGCCTCCTCCCTCTAGCTGGGAGGGGGTAGCCACCGCTCCACCCCGGGCTTGATCCCCCTCGCGGGGAGCCACGTGGGTTTGGGGGCGGCCCGACCTCAAGCTGGGAGGGGGCAGCCGCCACAACACCCCAGGCTCGACCCCCCTCGGGGAGAGCCACGTGGGTTTGAGGGCGGCCTCCTCCCTCTAGACGTGATACCCCCGGGCTCATATCACCGACAATATGAATGCTCCTTATTTTTATGACTTTTTTTAAAAAATAAATACGTAATTTTTTATTTCATTATCTAAAAATAATTTTTGGGAGAAATAATGCATCGTACAACGAACTCATAACTATAATAGTCTCATGCGAGAAGCTTTTATATTTTTAATAATGTAATTCATAAATTTCTTTGTTCATCCAAAGGTAAAATGGTCATTTTTATGGAAAATAGACGGTCAACTGACAAGAGGGGTATCCAAGGGATCAAAATCAAATTTTAGGGGTATACAAGGAAATAAGCAAAATTCAGGGGCATAGAAGGGATTAGCTAAAATTAAGAAGTATATAAGGATTTTTTTCATGATAGTATTTAGTTGAGAAAAAAAGAAAACATTCCGTCGTAAGACCGTCGCTTCATTTTGACGGAATGATCGAACATTGTAGCGTTTCGATCTTATTGTTCTAAGCGTTTTGCGTTAAATACATGACATTGTTAGTTTCGACTATTTGAAAAACTATGTAAGTATCAACGTTTTCTTTTGTTGTGACTTATTTTATTAAAATTCACTTTAAACAGGACTTGTATTTTTGCATATTTACAATAAACTTTTTAATAACAAGAATGATTGTTATGTTTAAAAATATCATATATTTAGAAACTGAGGAAATAGAACTGAATCCTTCATTTCCTAATGGTTTATTACCCCCAACCAAACATCTTAAAATAATAAATACTCGGTTATACATATTTTATCTAATCAGAAAATATAACGAAATGCTCGGTTATATGTTTTCCATGTAATCGGGAAAACAAATACGGAGTAATAATACAGTAATTAAGAGTAGCAGGAGGCAGCCATAGATTGCAGTCGCCCTCCCTTTGTTCCATCACAATATCATGATATGATTTTCGCGGTTCATCTCCAGACTGCAGCGAAAGCTCCGATGCTTTCGGCCGGTGCGAATAGCCGGTACATGACATCTGATCAACGTGTGCAACGTTTACGTTTGGGCCTCCAAAGTCCAGCCAAAACATGGGGGTTTTTTTCACACTAATACAACGGCCCATGAACATCTCCGGTCCTCAGTTGCTTCCATAACTACAAGGCGAAATTATTATTATTTTTAGAAAATTCTCCATGTACCTCTAAAATTTTATCCAATTTCTTCTATATCAGCACTTTTGAACTCATTCCTTTATATGTACCCCGAATTCTAGTTTGGATTCCCTCTCTAACCTTTTCGTGGGTTAGCCGTTAAATTCCTGTTAAATTCCTATTAAAAAGTCCATTTTTCCTTTCGGTATGGAGAAACATATATATATATATATATAGAGTTGTGAGTTTGTTATACGAGATATTATTTATGACAAAATTTATTTAAAAATATGATATAGAAAATAATATTTATTTATCCGTTATTAAAAATTGTTTACGTAGGATATAAATAGATTTGTCTTATACAACAAATATCTTATACTACAATCAAAATAATACAGTACTTATATAATTTTTAATAACTAAAAAAATATTATTCTTTCATGTCATATATAAAAATAAATTTTATCGTAAATAATATTTTTCATAAAAAATACATAAATATAAAAGTCTCGTACAATAAATTTTTATACTCCAATAATATACTCATACCAAAAGGTAAAATGGACTTTTGATTAAGAATTTAATGGTCAACTAACGGAAAAGTTATGAAAGGGATCTAAACTAAAATTTAGAAGTATACAAGGAAATAAGCAAAACTTAGTACCACATAAGGGATTAGACAAAGTCTTATAGGTACATAAGAAATTTCTCTTATTTTTGGGAAGCAATAGTAGTGTCGTTTGTGGAGTCGTAGGTGCATGACTCCACCCACCAGGCTTTAAATCCTGATGCCCACGAATATTACGCACATGCATGTGAACTTTCAATAGGACTTTAGTGAGACGCTGGTTTCCGTCTCTAAGAGCATGTGTTAGGAGACACATTTGTTGGGGTGTGAGTATGGTGTTGCGTGTGTAGTGGTGTGTGTCTGCGGTATAATCTTAAAAAAAAGTTCTCTAATTTTTGTGGTGCATAATTTTTGACATGGAAGACCTTTTTCTCGTCACAGACAAGCACCACCGGGCACCGGCTGATTTCTGAAGTCGTCACTGGTTGTCCCTCGTGAATCGTCGTCACCTGCTAAGCCCAAATATCCACAGAAAGTTAGTGGTATCAAATTATGTTATCTCCATTCGATATTTTGGGTTTATTTTAAGTCAAATATATTAAGTTTGATCGAGTTTGTAGAAAAACGTAGCAACATCTACAACATCAAATTAGTTTTATTGAATCCACGATTGAACATGTTTTATAGTATATTTGTTATGTGTTAAAAATACTGCTATATTTTTTTATAAATTTTAGTTTGACTTATGACAAATCCAAAATGTTTTACAATATACGCGTATGACAATCTTTGAGGTGTAGGAGATTAAATTCTTTGCATTTGATTGTTTATACATCTAGTTTTGTCACATGAAATAACACACAGTTCTGATTTTCAAAGAAAAAAAAGTAACAGATAATTCTGATGTGCATACATGGAAGGTTCTCTTCAGAAAGCCCTTAGAAAGATTGTGGGTCACCAAACAAGGTGCAGGAAAAAAAACAAGAACACAACAGTATATATATAACAAAGTAGGCATGCTCTTGGTTGGTTACTAGTGGTTCTGTTTCTCATGCTCATCCATGCATTTCTTGCTACCTGATTAAAAGGAGAGAAGGGCAGTCTGCTTGGCGCTCTCTCTCTCTCTGAACCTGTCACTCTTTTTTTCTGTGTCTCTTGGAGGAGATGATGGAGATCAGCAGCAATGAGGAGATGATGGAGATGGCCATTGTTGAGCAGCTGCCTCCTTCCTCTCATCATCTCAATGGTGGCAGTGTTGAGGTTGACATGGAGGAGGATCATGTGTGGCCAACCAAAGATGGCCCTCTCCCTATATTCCTTAAGGTGTGTATATCTATCTCTTCTTCCATTTTTCGGTATGCGCGAAAACAGATCAAGTTTATACTTGTTGATGTTCAAGAAAGTGTTTTAAGCCCTCGTTTATGGTTATGAAAAATTCTGAAAACAATTAATAGATTATCCCTATATAAGCTTTTATAGGTAAGTGGATACATATGTGCATGTTTGTAGGTATGTGAAAAGATTAATCAGAATGCTTACACATGTTGATGTTCTCCCTATGTAGTGTGTGTATATATGTGCATGTTTGATGTTTGTAGCAACTGAACAATTTAGTTCTACTAAGCAGAGTTTGAAAAAGATCGATATTACTACCAGGATATATTAAGATACTAAAGGTTTTACCGTGATTAATCATGAAATCATGAAAAAAAAGTTTGTATTAATTATTTCTTATGCATTTTATAGAGTCTAATTTTGAACTCAGAGATGCAAAAAATGCCAAACAAAGGAAACGACCTGAAATAGACATACTTAAGGAGGGAAGGTACAAGTTAGTTGGTTGGCAATTTGCATGTCTCATTGCTCAACAGTTTCTTATCTAATTGCAAAAACTTCTTGCATGGTGTTTTTACTTCTTTGGCATGCAATATAGCTAACAAAAAAGAGCAAATTCCTGGTCTAAATTTTTGCTTGATATATAAATATTTTTTTTGGAAAGTGCAGTTTGAGAATGTGGAGTACAAGGTGAAGCTGACTCCAAAGAACCCACTAACAGCTGCAAGGGTGGCATTTGCATCTCACAAGAGCACTGAGGATCAGGGCAGCTGCAAGCACATCCTCAAGGGGATAGGAGGCAGTGTTGACCCTGGTGAGATCCTGGCACTGATGGGCCCATCTGGCAGTGGCAAGACCACACTGCTCAAGATACTTGGAGGCAGGCTCAGTGGTGGTGTCAAGGGCCAGATCACCTACAATGACACCCCCTACAGTCCCTGCCTCAAAAGAAGGTATTCCCTCTATTTCATATCATAAGTCGTTTTGACTTTTTCTTATTCAAACATTATTAAGTTTGACTAAATTTATAAAAATAGCAATGTTTTAAACACCAAATTAGTTTCATTAAATTTAGCATCGAATATATTTTGATAATATGTTTGTTTAATTCTTTTGTGTTAAAAATATTACTATATTTTTCTATAAACTTACTTAAACGTAAAGAAATTTAACTAGAAAAAAAATTAAAATAACTTATAATATGAAATAGAGAGAGTAACTGTATAAAGTCATAGGCTGCGTTCTTTTCAGGGTAGTAGGATTAGATTCTCCTCGTTTTCCGTTAGCACGCTTTTCAAACTACTAAACGGTGCATTTTTCTGCAAAAAGTTTCTATACGAAAGTTGCTTAAAAAAATCATATTAGTCCATTTTTGAAAAAAAATTAGCAGATACTTAATTAATCATGTGCTAATGGATCGCTCCGTTTTCCGTGAACACTGTTGAGGGTAGTAATAATCAGAAAAGAACGCAGCCATAGTGGATATTAATTAGTATGATTTATGTAATGAGAAAGGTCCGGGGTCTTCCGACCAGCACGATAAGGTGTGGGTTAGTTGATCAAATTCAAGACTCGTCTCTCTTAATAAATTTTGATATAAAAGTTATTTCTCTCATATCTAGTGTTTTTTTTTATTTATGGTAGTTATTGTAAGACCATAAGGTATGGGTTAGGCCCTGTTTAGTTCCCCAAAAACTTTTCGAAAAAACATCACATCGAATCTTTAGACACATGTATGGAGCATTAAATATAGATAAAAAGAAAAACTAATTACACAGTTTGCATGTAAATCGCGAGACGAATCTTCTGAGCCTAATTAGCCCATGATTAGCCATAAGTGTTACAGTAACTCACATGTGCTAATGCCGGCTTAATTAGGCTCAAAACATTCGTCTCGTGGTTTGGCGAGTTATGAAATTAGTTTTTTCATTCGTGTTCGAAAACCCCTTCCGACATCCGGTCAAACGTCCGATGTGACACCCAAAAATTTTCATTTCACCAACTAAATAGGCCCTTAGTTATTGTAAGATAGAATTTTTGCATAGTTATGCTATCTTTCATAAACTAGTGGAGTAGATTGAGTAAAACCAGTATGTCTGCAGAGAGGATTTACAGGCACGCAAATGACTGACAAACTGCTTAGTGTTTACTGCAATCTTCAGAGATAAGAGAGAACATGTATTGGCATGCCAAATTAAGCAGTGTAGTTGCATTGTTCTGCAGGTATCAATTAAAGTGGAAAAATTAAGTAATCAAGACTAATTATTTTCTTTTGATGAAAACAGGATTGGATTTGTGACACAGGACGACGTCCTTTTCCCTCAGTTGACAGTGGAGGAGACCCTTGTGTTCGCTGCCTTCTTGAGACTCCCCGCTCGCATGTCAAAGCAGCAGAAGCGCGACAGAGTTGACGCCATCATAACTGAGCTAAATCTAGAGAGGTCTGTAAGTATATTTTCATCAAAGGAAAAAAAAAAACTACACCGATTTTACTAATATAAGTTGTCAAACCAACAATCTGCAGCTTAACACAAACCCACGTGAAGCAAAAGTAGCATACAAAATAAAATCATGACTAATAGCATAAATCTGTTTTTTTCCCTGAAATTCGAATAAGAAAATGCAAAGAAACGCAAATATCGCATCTTAAAGTACGGTGGTGCATTAGAATTACTCTTGATTTTTCTCGACCAACCTACATGACATACCTACTGAACGTGCACTTTCATTTCAAAAGAGAAATTTTACAGTTCTTAAAGAGCTATTATATTTTGTAGTGCAAATCAAAATTTACATTAGAAAAAAATGATATCTTTTAACGGTCACAAAATTACTCATCTTAAAAATGGTGGGTCATACGGCAATGGTATACCCATTGAACAGTGTTTACGATTTCGGAAATTTTTTGACCCTGGCACAAAACTACTTCACTGAATTATTTTTTCCTTTTTTTTCATGAATTTGATCGAAAATTTGTTCAAAACCTAATAAATAGTTTTTAAATATCCAATATCTCGGAAAATTTCGCTACCCAGGACCTACGACACAAATATTAATGAATCGCTTGTTTACGAGGAATGACTAGTAGCATGTTTAAATGAATGATAAGTAGAACTACTTATCCTTGGTCTGTGTGTCAAGATGAAATATGACTATCAAATGGTGGCCCCGCGAGAGGAGAGCGAAGAAGAGGAGTTTTATGTGTATGTTCTTGATCGAACAGTTTTGAGTTTGATGACGTCCAGCAATGGCGGTTGGTCGAAGGAGGAGAAAGAGAAAGGAGTTGATGTTCTGAAAATTGACGATATGAGAGGAGGAGGAGAAGAGGTGTGTGTCGTTGACCTGACCAGCATTTGATTTTTGATGACGCATGCAATGCGGTTGTCGGAGAGAGAGAGGAAGAAGAGGAATGTTTTCTTACAACATGGCGGTGTCCGAGAGGAGGAGGAGAAGGAGGGTGGGTTTGTGTATGTGTCTTATCGGACAGTTTTGAGTTCTTTGATGACGTCAGCAATGGCGTTGTCGAGAGGAGGAAGAAGAAGCTAGTGAATACTGGTCACGGAGCGGGCTGTTGGAGGGTCTGACTCTGCACCAGAGGAGGCCGAGGAGGGAGGGCCGACCGACGGACTGGGCGAGGCGCTCTTGTCGAGTAGTCGCGGCGCGCGCTCCGGAACGTGCCGCCGCCAGCACCGGCGACTGCTTTCCAGCCGCCGATGCCGCCCCGTATCTCTCTCCTCCTCACCGCATTCTCAGTGCTTCGCGCTTCCCTCCCGCGCACCTCCGACCCGCCTCCCTTCGCCGCCTTCCTTCCTCGCGGCCGCCCTGTGCCTCGCCTGCCAGCTACTGCACTCCACAGCGCATGAGAGTGATCTTGGCCCTCGACACGAGACAGCACATACCTTGATGAACGTGGAACCTGAACTCGGGGGAGTCGGCGAGGCGGCGGCGGGAAGGGAGAGGAGGGAGGCGGGGAGGAGATGCCCCGTCGAGGTGCCGAGGCGGAAGGTCGAGGAGGAACTCGCGGGGTTACATGGCGATGCCGGGGGAGAACGGGGGGCGAAGTGGCGCATGCAAGCGGTGCGCCAGCCGTGGTAGATGGCGTGGCCCTCGCGACGAGCAGCCAGCTGCGAAACAAGTGGAACATCCGGTGGACGCTG
>CM020183.1:28778179-28836139 GCA_009805545.1 Oryza longistaminata
CCATTGCTGACGTCATCAATAACTCAAACTGTTCGATCAAGAGCACATACACACACCTCTTCTTCTTCCTCCTCCTCTCGACACCACCATTCTCAAGAGTCAAGAACACACACTCCTCATCTTCTTCCTCCTATCGACACCGCCATTGCCAAGAATTAACTCGGGGTGATCAAGAGTAATATGTACCTGTGTGTGTTTGCAGGTGGGGTTGATATTCTACATCTGCATATTCTGGACGTCGTCGTCGCTGTTCGGGTCGGTGTACGTGTTCCCGTTCGAGAAGCTGTACCTGGTGAAGGAGCGGAAGGCGGACATGTACAGGCTGAGCGCCTACTACGCGAGCAGCACGGTGTGCGACGCGGTGCCGCACGTCGTGTACCCGGTGCTCTTCACGGCCATCCTCTACTTCATGGCCGACCTGCGCCGCACCGTGCCCTGCTTCTGCCTCACCCTCCTCGCCACCCTCCTCATCGTCCTCACCAGCCAGGGCACCGGCGAGCTGCTCGGCGCCGCCATCCTCAGCGTCAAGCGCGCCGGCGTCATGGCCTCGCTCGTCCTTATGCTCTTCCTCCTCACCGGCGGCTACTACGTCCAGGTAAAATTATTTTAAAAAAAAAAAAACACAAAATTATCCTCTTCTAGTATCCAAATTTTGGTTATCATAAACATGGTTTAATATTTGAATAAATCGAAAACATTTCCTCTTTTAGAATTTTTTTTTAGAATTTAAATTCACAAATCATCTTCTTTCTGATTATCTTCTTCTGATTTCTGGATTTTGGTTCTCGATCGCTTTCCCGTGTTCTGAAACATGGTTTAATGTTGAAGAAATCAAAAAGTAATTTGGAAAATCAAAATGAAATTTTGAACTAGAAAACACAAAATTATCTTCTTCTAGTTTCTGGATTTTGGTTATCACAAACACTGTTATAATATTGAGTAAATTGAAACATTTCTTTTTTTGAAAAAATCAAAAGTATTTCAGAAACAGAGTTTGAACAAGCAATTTGTTTGGCTGAATTTAAACATGTTCTGCTCAAATTTTTAAAAAAACTATTTTTTCGGTTAAAATAATATCTGGGAGGCCATATACCCAAAATTTCTAAAATTCCTTTCCGAAAATTTCAAAAATAAATTTGCTCCGAAATGTGAACGAACAGGGCAAAAAAAAAACACACAAAATATTACATATCATTGTGCATGCATCGACTATTTATCGACATTATATTCCTAACTTTTTTCACACCAAATAAGCTCGGATAAAAATGAAATTGAAATTTGGGATGATTTTGTTTGGATTGAACAAAAAAACATTGCAGCATATACCCAAGTTCATAAGGTGGCTCAAGTACGTGTCGTTCATGCACTACGGGTTCAACCTGCTGCTGAAGGCGCAGTACCACGGCCACCTGACCTACAACTGATGGGCTGACAATGTCAGGGGCTTTTAACTATTTGCCACTTTTAGATTTGGCAAATAACTATTTGCCACTCCTATCTCAATGACATGTGGGTCCACATGTATCTATGACATGTGGGTCCAGTGACAAAAAGTTAATTGCCACATCTAAATGTGGCAAATGGTTAAATATCTCGACAATGTCACGGACCACGAGCCGCTCCATAACTGGGCCAAAAATACCAAGCCCAAATCCAACAGAGCCCAAAGTGGAGGGCCATAACATGGGCCTAGAAATTCAACGGCCCGCTCCAATGAGAAGTGGACTCGGAGCGCGATTCCCCCACCAAATCCGTTTCGACCTCAGAAAATACGCCTCCGATAAGGCGTTTACGCATGCTACTAATATTGACGAGAAAGCCGCCTCCTCTCTCTCGCTCGCTCCGCTCTTCTTCTTGACAAGGAAGCAAAAGCCGCCGCCGCCGACGCCGACGAGAGAGGAGAGAGAGAGGCTACTACGTCCAGGTGAATTTCAAACGAATATCATCTTCTTCTGATGATGATCTTCTTCTGATTTCTGGATTTTGGTTTTCGATCGCTTTCCCGTGTTCTGAAACATGGTTTAAATGTTGAAGAAATCGAAAGTATTTTGGAAGGACGGATAGAAGTGAAATTTTGAACTAGAAAACACAAAATTGTCTTCTTCTAGTTTCTGCATTTTGGTTTTAATATTGAGTAAATTAAAAACATTTCTTCTTTTAGAAAAAAAATCAAAAGTATTTCAGAAACAGAGTTTGAACAAGCAATTTGTTTCGCTGAATTTAAACATGTTCTGCTAAAATTTAAAAAACTATTTTTTTCGGTTAAAATAATATCTGGGATGCCATAGACCAAAATTTCGAAAAAAAAATTGTTGCGAAAATTTCAAACTTTTTGCTCCGAAATGTGAACGAACAGGGCCAAAAAAAACACACACACACAAAAATGTTAGTATCATTGTGCATGCATGGACTATTTTATCGACATTATAATCCTAACCTTTTCACTAAAAAAAAGCTCGGATAAAATGAAAATCGAATTTTGGGATAATGTGTTTGGATTGAACAAAAAACATTGCAGCATATACCGAAGTTCATAAGGTGGCTCAAGTACGTGTCGTTCATGCACTACGGGTTCAACCTGCTGCTGAAGGCGCAGTACCACGCCACGGCCACCTGACCTACAACTGCGGCAGCCGCGGCGGCTGCCAGCGGCTGCAGTCGTCGCCGTCGTTCGGCACCGTCGACCTCGACGGCGGCATGCGCGAGGTCTGGATCCTCCTCGCCATGGCCATCGCCTACCGCCTCCTCGCCTACCTCTGCCTCCGCAAGCGGATCAGCCTCATGCCCTTGTAGTCCATCGATCTGTCAGATCAGGATCAGTTGGTTCGAGGAAGAAGACGACCGATGTGGTAGTGAATTGCAATTGCGATTGATGATGGTGAATGGGCCATTGTTGGTTTGGGTGCTGTGAATTGTTTCAAACTTGAGTTCTTTTCTTTATTTGAGAAGTATTTGAGGCTTGTCTGCTTAGCAAGTTGGGAAATAATCAACCCCATCATTTTAGCATTCAGCTTGTAAGCATAAGCGAAGATTTATTTAAAACTTAATTTTTAAGTTAATTTTAGGTATCTTTTCGTAGTTTATTTTCTAGCATTTACTTTTTAATTTGCTGAGCATGTATATTAAAGTTTTACGTATAATTTTTTTAAAATTATAAATAAGTTGTTTGTATAAGCGATGAGTCTGTCTCGTCGTCGTGACAAAAAGAAAAACCGATGAGATGGTTGGGAGCCGATTAAGGTTATTGTTTTCCTCGAAAAGAGAAGGTGGAGGGGATGGGGTGAATTTAAATCTCCCTGCAAAACCATTTTTGGCTTTGAGCTCAAAATTTCTCATTTTCCGTTTGAAATGGACATAGTAGTATGTTCTCCTCAGGGCCTTTGCCCTATTAGGCCCAAATCTCCTGCCCGCAAAAATGGGCTGACAACGTCACGAACCACGAACCGCGCCGTAAATGGGCCAAAAATACCAAGGCCCAAATCTTACAGAGCCCAAAGTAGAGGGTCATAATATGGGCCTAGAAATTCAACGGCCCGCTCCAATGAGAAGTCCGTTTCGACCTCAGAAAATACGCCTCCGATCAGGCGTTTACGCACAGTACTAATATTGACGAGAAAGCCGCCTCCTCTCTCTCGCTCGCTCCGCTCTTCTTCTTGACAAGGAAGCAAAAGCCGCCGCCGCCGCCGACGCCGACGAGAGAGGAGAGAGAGATCGCCGCCGTCGTCGCAGGAGGGGGAGGGGGAGATGGCGGCGGAGGGGGAGGACGCGGCGGCCGCGCGACGCCGCGCGGCGGCCACCGACTACAGGAAGAAGCTCCTCACCTGCAGGGAGCTCGAGGCGCGCGCCCGCACGGGTACGTATGCCTTCCCCCATTGTTTCGACCTCTTCCTTCCCCTTGCGCGGATGTGGATTGCTCGGTGTCTAGGGTTTTCGGCCTCTTCTACTGGGGCGGCCCTCCCCCGGGTGGCGGTCGCGTGTAGAGGGGGGATCCGGTTTCCGTGGGTTGGGTTGGGTTGGGTAGGGAGGGACACTGCGACTAGGGTTTTAGCTAGGGTAATCTGTTTGTCATGTGAAGTGAATTTTGGTTCTCGGCGAGGGTTTTTGCTTATGGGGTTTTTGCTTGTGAAAGTAATGTGCGGTACAGGGGTTTGGTTCAGGCGAAATTTTGCTAGTTTTTCACAATATATGCAACTGACAGAATTGTGTATAAAAGCAATGTGCGAGGTGTATGGATCACTCTGCTCTTGTCCTGTTCGTTGGTGATGTTACTTGGCGCCTGGCGGAGTCTGTGCTGCATTTTGTGTAGGTTGTTGTTAATTCAGGAGTTGGTCATGAGGACATGCGCTAAAACTTATATGTGGATATTCAATTGGATGTTCTTTTGTGCGGGGTGATCCTTTTTAGTTCTTTGTAGCATGCGGAGGACATTGCATTTTGTGTTGTGAAGTGTCAAGGTGGTCAGATTTTTGGTGTATTCAAGCTTTCACATTTTGTGTTAATTTTTTTTAAAAAATTTATAACCGTATTTGCTTGTACTTTGGTTGGCTTGATCTTATTTGATGGCCCTTTTTTATTTGATTGCAGCAAGGGACAACCTGAAAAATGCAAAGAAAGATTTTGGGAAAACCGAGGATGACTTGAAGTCATTGCAAAGTGTAGGCCAAATAATTGGTGAAGTACTTCGACCATTGGATAGTGAACGATGTAAGTGAAAAGTTCCCTTCCATTGATCTTTGACAATATATTTCCTGTACAAATAATAGCATAAAATAGGTGCTGCATGCTTATCATCACCAAATTTATCATTTTGTTGTTTGTTCTTAGTTACATAACTTTCCACTCATGGTAGTAAACCTTTAATTTCTTCTCAATCGAGTAATAATTTAGTTATTTGTAGTAAATCAGCTGAAAACTTTCTTTATTGCAGTCATCGTCAAAGCCAGCAGTGGGCCCCGCTATGTTGTTGGCTGCCGAAGTAAAGTTGACAAAGAAAAGTTGATTGCTGGAACGAGGGTTGTTCTTGACATGACAACCCTTACCATCATGCGCACACTGCCACGAGAGGTATATAAATGATTTTTCATTTGCAAATTACTATAGGTGTATAAAAAATATCGATGTTACGAATAATGGAGGCAAAACCGTACCTTTTCCCTCTGCTCAGGTTGATCCAGTGGTATATAACATGCTACATGAAGACCCTGGCAACGTCAGTTACTCAGCTGTGGGTGGATTGTCGGATCAAATAAGGGAACTTAGGGAGTCCATTGAACTTCCCCTGATGAATCCAGAATTGTTTCTTCGTGTAGGGATTAAACCGCCAAAGGTAACATAAGGAACAAAGTGTCCTTTTTAAATACCATATTATTCATTTATTTCAAAAAGAGATGTCGATGCAATCTTCAAGATCCTTGGATGTACTAATGAAGTATGCAACTTTTTACTCACTGAAGGGTGTTCTGCTCTATGGTCCACCTGGAACTGGGAAGACACTACTTGCTAGAGCTATTGCCAGTAACATTGATGCAAACTTTTTAAAGGTCTGTTTTTTTTTAATGTTTAGCAACCATTTCAGACATGCTAGATATATGTTTAACTGATGTGTACTTTTAAAACAGATTGTGTCAAGTGCTATCATTGACAAGTACATAGGTGAAAGTGCACGTCTCATAAGAGAGATGTTTTCCTATGCACGGGAGCATCAAGTAAGTTCATTCTGTTTTGTTACTGTGTACCTAATTAGTTTTAAATGGTCCATCTATCTTGGTACATACTCTTAATGTAGTGAGGGAAGCAGGAAGTTGCCAAAGGTGTAAAACTGAAAAAATAATTGTTTTTTCTGCGGTTTTTAAATGCCTGGAATATTCTTTGTATGCTCCCTTTTCAAATTCAAACAAATTAGTAAATGAGAGTGCCTCAGCTCTTGATGTACTCTGCCAGAAAACAAAGGAAACACATTAGTTGTCATGTATATCATGTATGCATTTGTCCACTTCTCTACTTAATAACCAGTCTACTTATATTAATCATTTGTGCTACTTTTGTTTTGAACTTTTTGTTTAGCCATGCATCATTTTCATGGATGAAATTGATGCCATCGGTGGCCGAAGGTTCAGTGAAGGAACCAGTGCTGACCGGGAAATTCAGAGAACACTAATGGAGCTCTTAAACCAGTTAGATGGATTTGATGAGCTTGGAAAGGTACACATCTTTTACTGAATAGCATTAGTTATGCATAGGCATGTAGTAAATTACTGCTAATGCAAATGATTTTGTGTTGATGTGCATCATAATAAGGTTGTATGAGCATGTGCATATACAAGCTGATACAGTCACACACGGTTTCTATTGCTTGTGATTGGCGATTGTACAATACTTGAATAATAGCATGTTTTGTTCTGCCGTCTTTGGTAACGTGACGCATTATTTTGTCCATTGATCAGAGTACTGATTTAGATTGGAAACATATGTTTGTTTAAGTTTGGTTCCACCAATCAGCTGCACAATCAACTTTATCCGAGTTGCTTCTTGTAAACCTCTTTTATTTCCTTTGTGTTAAGATTGATTGACTAGCTGATAGCACATTTGATCTACATCAGTATGGAAATGTAATTTTGGTATACAGATTCCAGATAAGAGTGCTAGTTTCAAACCATTTGGAAGTCCTTGATGGTTGTCACTGATTCCTTTAATATGATGTGGAAAACTGTATGTGACTCCTGGATTGTGTGTAACAGAATTTTCCTACTTTTATACAGGTAAAAATGATCATGGCGACTAATCGTCCTGATGTTTTGGACCCTGCACTCCTTCGTCCTGGGCGGTTGGACAGGAAGATTGAAATTCCACTGCCAAATGAGCAGTCGAGGATGGAAGTCCTCAAAATTCACGCAGCTGGTATCGCTAAACATGGTGAAATCGATTATGAAGCTGTCGTGAAGCTAGCTGAAGTGAGTTAACCTACTTAACCTGAGCATGGTAAAATCTTGTTTTGCATTTTGTTCTAACTGAGGCTGTTCCAGGGCTTCAATGGTGCCGATCTGCGCAATGTCTGCACTGAGGCTGGCATGGCTGCTATTCGAGCAGAGCGCGACTATGTCATTCATGAAGATTTCATGAAGGTGGGTTATCACAAACACTTCTCTTCTGTCTGTCTCTGCATCAAAACACAAGGTTAGTTCATAGTTCTCACCATTTCTATCTTTGTGACGAAAAATGGTTTCAGGCGGTGCGCAAGCTGAACGACGCCAAGAAGCTCGAGTCTAGTGCGCACTACAGCGCGGACTTTGGCAAGGAATGAGGCTGATTTGGTGATGTGCTGACTTCTTTTTTTTCTCCATGGGGGAGGAACTGTCATGCTGATCCTACTCCTCACTTGCAAAAATCCTGCGATGATGATGATATACACGCCAAATTGAATTAGAAACTGATCCCTCTGAGGTCAACCTGACAAGGTGTTGTGATCCTGTCTTGTTCTATTTATTGTACTTCTTGTAACTTTGGGCATACTCCTATATGGGATGATTAATTCGATTTCATTTATTCCCTCAAGCGGCTCTGTTCTTCACGAATGATTGGACAGATTATGGACGATTGCTTATCATAAACCTACAAATAGGTTAAAACAAAGTTCTAAGCAATATTGATGTTGAATTTATTTTCAAGAAAGTTAAGTCGTATCTGAATTGTTGACGAGGTAAAACAATCTTCTACAACTGCCAATATCCCGGTGAAATAGCTTCTGGTTCCGAATATATCTTCTTTTCAAACAGTTTTATGACGAGAAACGAACAAAAAAAAGAAAAACGAGAAAAACCAATTTTTTTCAAACGGTTTATGACGAGATTAAAAAAAAGAGAAAAACCATTTTTTAATGTTTTAATTAAAAGAAACCTTCTCTTTTTTTACCTGAAGCCACCCAAGCAGCTCGGAGCCCCGGTGCCACGTGTTCGGCCGAGACGCCCTCTCCTCTCCCAACGCTCCATCCCCTCCCGCACATCCAACGGCCACCGAACCCCTCCATCCCATCCCGCACGAATCTCCACGCCAAGCAACGTCCCAAAAACAGCCAGTTCAAACCGGCGCGCGGAAAAAACCAACCTAACCCACCCCACCCCCTCCTCCAAATCCCCAAATTCCAAGAAGACGTCGACGACGACGAGCTCGATTTCCCCGCGAGATCGCCGATCCTGCTGCGGCGGCGGAGGAGGAGGAGGGAGATTCCGGCGTCGAATGGTGGTTGACGGATGACAAGGCTCCGGAGCTTGTCGTCGAGCGCGCGGCTGGCGGCGGCGGAGTGGGCGGCGCCGATGAAGCTGCAGGTGAGGGTGGTGGAGGCGCGGGGGCTCCCCGCGGTGCGCGTGGACGGGACGAGCGACCCGTTCGTGAAGCTGCAGCTCGGGAAGCGGCGGGCCAAGACGGCGGTGGCGAGGAGGACCCTGGCCCCCGCGTGGGACGAGGAGTTCAGCTTCCTCGTCGGCGACATCGCCGAGGAGCTCGTCGTGTCCGTGCTCAACGAGGACAAGTACTTCAGCAACGACCTCCTCGGGAAGGTCAGGGTTCCCCTCGCCGACGTCATGGAGACCGACGACCTCTCCCTCGGCACCGCCTGGTACCAGCTCCAGCCCAAGAGCAAGAAGTCCAAGAAGAAATCTCGCGGTATCGATTCACTTCTTCCATTCCCAAATTGCAAATCTGCGGCCTGTTCATTTGCAAATCTTGTCGAATTTTTGTGTCACAAACTGCATGTAGAAAGCAATCATATGTAAGTACATCTGAATTATTGATTCTGAGAGGTAATGCTCTTTATTTTTTTTGTTCAATTGCAGGAGAAGTTTGCCTGTGCATATCATTGTCTACAAGAACGCATGTTTCAGAGGAATCGCAGAGTGTGAATCCTGCTTCGGATGATGCATCCAGCTCGGACAGGTCAATTGAACATAAGGATGCGGTTTTATCAACCACTAGTAGTTACATTGACCTATCAGCGTGTGCCAGCGCCATGGACCGGGCATCGCAGAGCAGCATGGAACATTTGGCAGATAGCATTGTGGATCAACCACCGCGTAGCAGCATGGAGCAATTGGCAGTTGCCGAGCCTGGAGCAGCGGCTGCTGAAGGCGATGCGATGTCGACTTCATCGTCGGTGGTAGAGGTCCTCTCTCGGTATTTCTTTGGGAATAAACCTGCCGATGTCGCGCCTTCGGCTGCATCAGACGCTGAGTCGGTTGATCAGTTTCAAGAGCCAAAAGTGTGTTCTGAAGACCATGAAACCCCTGAAAGTGGCACATCATCTGAGTCGAGCCTTGATGAGCTGCTGAAAACTATGGAGTCCAAAGATCAGGGCTGTGAAATGCCAGCAAACTTGCCTGGGGGTGTACTAATTGACGAATCTTATGTTGCTGCACCAACTGAATTGAATTCCCTCTTGTTCTCTAAAAATTCAGATTTCTGGCCAGCAGTATCTGAGCTTCAGGGAACAAGTGGGTTTCAGATTGAACCATGGAAGCTTCATAATAACGAAACTTGTTTGCAAAGAACATTGACCTACACCAAAGCTGCGAGTAAATTAGTTAAAGCTGTGAAAGCCACAGAAGAGCAGAAATACTTGAAAGCGGCTGGGAATTCTTTCGCTGTTCATTCTGTTGTTAGTACCCCTGATGTTCCTTGTGGCGGTTGTTTCAAGATAGAGATATTGTATTGTATAACACCAGGTCCCTCGTTATCATCTGAAGAACAAACATCACATCTCACTGTAAGCTGGCGGGTGAACTTTGTTCAGAGCACTATGATGAAAGGAATGATTGAAAGTGGTGCAAAACAAGGAATGGCGGAAGGCTTTGCGCATTTTTCCGAAATACTCTCCCAGAAGATTAAAGTAGCTGAGGCTGATGATGCTAATTCCAACAAAGAAAAGATTTTATCTTCACTGCATGCTCAGAAAGAATCAGGCTGGAGACTGATTGTCCGCTTTCTTTTCAACTTCACGTTCATTTTTTCAGTTATCATAGCATCGTATGTCATAGCACACCTTCACTTGTCAAAGCCCAATGCAATGCATGGGCTGGAATATTTTGGCATTGACCTTCCAGATTCAATTGGAGAGGTTGTGGTTTGTGCTGTTTTGATCCTTCAGGGACAGAATATCTTCAATATAATAAAGCGCTTCTTAAATGCATGGAAACAAAAAGGTACCTTATCTCAGAGTTACCACTGTTCTTTACCCCGAAATTGGTAAATTCATATGCACCACTAAAAATGATTTTGCAATATGTATTATATATGTTGTATGCTGTATGACTCAATACACGTCTCTCAAAAGGAGATGCGATGAATGATTTTCTATTGCACCTAGTGAAAACTTGCATCTGTTTTAATATTGTACTGCTACTTTATATTTTCTCCTTACAGTTTCAGATGGGATTAAGTTAATTAACTTTTTTCTATGTATCAGGTAGTGATCATGGGGTCAAAGCTCATGGTGATGGTTGGTTGATGACTGTTGCACTTATTGAGGGCACTGGTATCACTAATTCTAATTCAAAAGAATTATTTGATATGTATGCCGTTTTTACCTGCAACGCAAAGAGGAAAACAAGCTCAGTAAAATTCCAAACATCAGAGCCAAAATGGAATGGTTAGCTTCTTTCCCTGCTGTCATGTTTCTTTTTCCTCATCTGTGAAGAGATAGAGATTCACTATCCCAGTAGTACAGTCCTAAATGGACTGGCCCCTGACTCATTTGATGTCTGAATTTCTAGAGATATATGAATTTGATGCAATGGATGATCCTCCATCAAGAATGGATGTGGCTATTCATGACGCTAATGGGCCATTTGATCAATCCCCCATTGGTCACGCTGAAGTGAACTTTCTGAAAAGCAATTTATCAGATTTAACCGACGTATGGCTTCCTCTCGAGGGAAAGTGCGATCAAACTAGCAACCCTAAGATACACTTGAGAATATTTTTAAATAACTCGAGAGGAACTGAAGTTGTTATGAACTACCTGGCAAAGATGCGGAAAGAAGTTGGCAAGAAGGTATCGAATTGAGCAGCTCTTTTGTCGGCCTTTTTCGCCATCACTTGTTCTATTTCTATAATGACAGAACAAATCATGCAGATAAATTTGCGGTCTGCCCAAACAAATGCAGCATTTCGGAAACTCTTTAACCTCCCACCGGAAGAGTTTCTCATCGATGATTTTACCTGCCATCTAAAACGAAAGATGCCACTTCAGGTTGGGCTTTCCTACTCTAGCAATTCTTTTAAAGAGAACAAAAATTTCCGAATGCTTCTTTTCATGTGTGCAGTTTGCTATTATTGAGCTTTCATACATAGTGTATTCATAATATGCATATTGTCTAGCATAATAGCCATAGGACTTAGACATTACAAGAAAGAGGACTAGTACAATTTTGTACATCGAGGATTTATAGTGTTGATTGGTTTTTGAAATTTGACTTTATTTGTATGTCAACCATTTTTCTGTCAAAGTTTGAGAATATTGAGATCCTTACTTTTACAGGGGCGCCTCTTCTTTTCACCAAGAATTATTGGATTTTATTCCAACATATTTGGCCACAAGACCAAGTTTTTCTTTTTGTGGGATGATGTTGACGATATCCAAGTTATCCCTCCCACCCTGTCAATTGGTAGCCCATCCTTGACGATCATCCTCCGAAAGGGTAGAGGTTTAGAAGCAAAACATGGTGCCAAGGGAACAGATCCTAATGGAAGACTCAAATACTATTTTCAGTCCTTTGTTTCATTCAATGACGCCCATAGGTAATTTACATTTGTTTCTCTTTCTAAAGTTTAACAGGACATCTTGTACAGGGATATGCTTTATTGTTTAAATCTTGTCTTTAGCTCCAGATTAATATGTTCACAGGCAGCCGAGCCTGATAAATTGGGTCTGGCTGGACTGAGGCTTTGAGTTTTCTAATCCACAAGACTGATACCTGCCTGGCCTGAAAAAGAAAAGTTAAATATGAATTTATGGGGAGTATTTTTCAGGCTTCTTCATGTGGTAGTGAAGGTTGTAGGGAGGCACCAGACTCAGATCTAGAAGATAGGCAGTCTTTTCTTACACTTTTTGGGAAGCCTGACAATAAGTCATATTATGCACAAAACCTACAAATAAGCAACGTTGTAAAACTGATTTTTTATTACACAACTAGCAAGCAGGCTCCTAATTTGGATTAATTTTGTTCCATTTTTTCCCGACAGAATAATCATGGCAATTTGGAAAATGCGATCACTGAGTCCAGAACAGCAGGGGGATATGATCGAAAAAGAGTCCGATACCAAAGAACTCCAGCTCGAAGAAGGTGGAACCTTATTTACCCATGAAGATGTCAAAATGTCTGAAATATTCTCATCGGCCCTCTCTGTTGATGTGAGTGTTTTTACCTTTGCAAGCTCATGCTTGAGCTTGACACGATGCGTTTTCGCAACATATAATCTGTTTTGAGCTCCCTACGAATGAATGTTTGCATTTACAGGTCGAGTCCCTGATGGAGATGTTTTCAGGAGGGCCGTTGGAACACAGAATGATGCAAAAAGCTGGTTGTATTGACTACTCGCCAACAGAATGGGAACTTGTAAGCCGAAATATATACCAGCGGCAAATCAGCTACAAGTTTGACAAAAACTTGTCAAGATATGGAGGAGAAGCAACCACCACTCAGCAGAGGTATGCCCTAGTGAACCAAGAAGGCTGGGCCATTGAAGAGGTGATGAGCCTACAAGGTGTTCTACTGGGGGACTGCTTCAATGTAAGATGTCCCTTCATGCATCTCTTACTCTGCGTTGTAATTTTTTAATTCAAAATTTATCAAGATTCTGAAGCTATGGTGTTGGAAATATAATATGAGTTAGACATCACCAGCTTGTGTTTTCTTTGAATTGTTCTTGCTTAACTAGCCCTTAACAAATATCAATGATTCTTAATTTGCAGGTTCAGATGAAGTACACTGTGGTGAATGTACCGTCAAAACCGAACACTTGCAGTGTGCAGGTTTTGTTGGGGATAGCCTGGTTAAAGAGCACTAAGCAACAAAAGAAGATCACGAAGAGTGTCATTTCCAATTCATCCATTAGATTGAAGGAGCTCTTTGCTGAAGTAGAGAAGGATCTTACATCGAGAAGCGGTAGTATTTTCAACCCAGATTTGGAACTGAACCCATACTATTGCTTAATGTTTTAGTTATCACATAAATTAATTACAAAATCCACATAATTCTTTTTCAAAAAAAAAAACAAAATCTAAATAAAAAAATCAATTCAAGCCTGCCAGGAGTGACCTAACATGAAATCTCCCAGGTAGCAAACCTATATATTGTTTTACGGTTTGTCACCACCATTCAAATTAATTATTACTTCCTTCGTGCCAAATTTTTGCCACAACACATCCTACTAGGATGTATCGTATTCAGCACTAGGTAGCAATATTTGGGGATGGAGGTAATACCACATAATTTGGCTAGGTATTAAATAGATTAATCTGATTTAAATTTTGACTGCATTGTTACAAACAAACATCTTTCCTTGAGACTACAAACCAATGCTGTTTATTTTATCTTGGGCAACTATACTGATTTGTCTTTCTGCAACGTTTTCAGGGGCAAGCTGACATCTGCACAAACTAACAGTAGATTGTTCATTGCAACAACCAAATGTGTTTGAAGAGACCAGTATACATGGAGCAATTTGGGAGAACTGTGGCTGTTTGCCTGCGGTTGACTGGTTTCAGCTTTGTCAACATTCTTGCTGGTAGAGTTAATACACAGATGGCAAAGCCAAAAAAAGAAAAAGAAAAAAAAAAGAAGTGTGACATCAATGTGAATAGATTGTTCAAAAACACTTTTTTTCTTAAACATTCCTGATATGATCTTACCTTCATAGGAAGTGAAGCAGAGTTGTATACTTGTATATGCACAGCTGACCAATGTTATACAAACGATATAGTAAAAGGAATCTAACTTTGATTCATATTGGTTTTTCTTAGTCATTAGATGTCCTGCACAACAGTAACACCTTGTTCAGATTACCATACTACTTCGCTGTAATCCTTCCCTAACTGCTGCTAAGCTGCTGGTTCATTGTACAAATATTACTCGGCATCATCTTATTAACAGATGGATATTGCCTAATTAATTTGTCATGAAATTTGTGAGTTGTACTCAATGCAGCGTCAACTCTGACTGTAAGATTGTTTCTTTCTTCCTTAATTCTATTTATGCTTGGAATGTTGGTAACCCTCTGTCAGGCTAATAGCAGCATCTAATGAGGAGTACTGGATTAACCAACCACACAGTTTGCATGATAAAAGAAAATGTTCCGTTGGCACCATTCCCACATATCCTGCCCTTTTACATGGACATGCTTAATAGAATCCCTGAAAGAACAATTCATGCTTACCACCACTACTGAAGTGTGTGAAATTCTTTTTTATTTTACTAATTATGAGGTGCATGATGTTCATTTAAACTTAACAGAAGATTGATTCCAGTTTTGTTATATGTAACGCCAAGAATACTAGTTTTGCTATTTGTAATTAATCGCTTGAAATTTCCATCATTCATGATAAACATCTGTATCCTTCTCGGATAAAATTGGACGCACCCCAGGAACTCTGCGAACTTGTGTGACTCGTGTCAATGCAGGAGCATTTGCAATTTTCTCGTGAACAAATCTTATATAGTGAAAGCAACAAGCTTTCTTGCACGAAAATGCGCCACATCATCACAAATATATTAGCCGTTAGATAAAGGGTTTGGATAAATAATGGCCATTGGATCAAAATGGTACATGTATTAAGAAAACCACAAATGGGCTAAACATATGGAAATTTCCGGAGTCTTCTGGTACTTCCTCCTAAACACATGATAAAAAAGAGAGGAGATAAAGAGAGAAGAAACATGAGGCTTCTAGTGATTGCTCTTATAAACATATAGTACAACTTAGTTAAATTTATAGTTGGCTAGGGAAATCAGTACTTTGTAAAAAAAATAACTTATTATATCAAACCTTTTTAAAAGCTTACCTAAACTAATAGATCATATAGGAAAGTTCTTAAATAGAATCAAAAGTAGTTAAATGTATAGTTGGTTAGGAACAATCAATACTTTGTAAAAAAAAATTAACTTATTATATGAAAACCTTTTTAAAAACTTACCTAAACTAATAGACCATATAGAAAAGGTTCTTAAACAGGATAAAAATCAAAAGTCGCGCAAAGTGCGAGTATGTGGCTAGTTCATATATGGTTTTAACTGAAATACAAAATTAAAAGGATGTGCGCAGCAAACCCACATTTATATGAAGGGAATAAAGGCCGTTTTGTGTCCTTCGGCTTTGTGGAGATGAATTAACGTCTGAGTTAAATCCTCCATTCCAGGTTAATCCAAGGACAATTTTCCACAATATATTACAGATACAGGGGACATTTTTTTCTTGGTTGAAAATTAATCTAGATTTTTATGAAAAAACTATGTTTTTCATAACAAGTAAACAATATATTAAACAATTTTTTATGCCCCAATTATGCGGTGTACTCCCTCCAAAAATAGTCACACTCACACTTGTTCAACAGATAAACGGGCATGCATGTTGGATATATCTGATGCACAGGATAAGACCAGTTAATTAGGAGGACATGATAAAAATAGCTTGTGCAGCTGTTATGTAGCCTTAAATAGAGTTAGGCTTTGATAAACCACTCTCTTTTCACCACTTTAATTTGTGACTAGTACTTCCCTATACAAAATCCGATAGAGTACTTCTAATCTTCTATTTAGGTTGAAAAATAATTACAAGGATCCGTAGGTAACTTATAGAGTTTGTTTTCAATCCAGGTAACCAATCAATCAACCTCTTGCTCTGCATTCTTTCTTTCTCTCTCTTCTATGCGGATTGGAAGCAAACTTTTTTTTTTTGTATTCTCAGAAGAAAATTTACTTATCTTGAAAGAGTTTGTTCTTCTTATCTGCAGAATTGAAAGCAAAACTGTTTTTGATTCTCAGAAATATTGTCTTTTTTGCGCATGAACTTTACTGAAATGATTTTATTTGTGTTTATTTTTTCTCGCCTGTTCTTTGTTTGATCAACATTTTGCGAAAATGGCGTGGCAATCGAACGATTGATTAGGTGTCAAGAGGGCATACCAAAGATCGTCGCTCCGGCGGCAATGGAGGAGCAGCTGAAGAGGCCTGTGACGATGAAGAAGATCTCGGTGCAAAAGAAGTCGCCGTCGGGGAAGTTCCTGCACATCCTCCACGCCTCGCCGACGGGGAAGCTCTCGGTGACCAACTCGCCGGAGGCGCCGGCGGTGATGATGACCACACCGACGAAGCATGCCGCCGCCGCCGCCGCGGCGCAGTCGAAGCAGCTGCTGGGGAGCCCCCGGGTGGCCTCGCCGTCGTGCCTCTGCTCGCCGACGACGCACGCCGGCTCGTTCCGGTGCAGGCTATCTCGCCGCAGCCGCAGCCGATGGATCCGGCGAGCCCGGCAGCGGCGCCGGCGCCGCTGCCGGGCTCGCCGGATCCATCGGCTGCGGCTGCGGCGAGATGGACAAGAAGCCCGGCGTATGACAAAGTCCCGTGCAGGTGCAATGCACGTCAAAAATTGCGCCATGTTTGCTGTTCTTCTTCAGAAATGGCCGGGCCTTTTTTTCTCTCCCTCCCTTGCTTTTGTGATGCAGGGAAGGAGAAGAGAATGATGATCTTAGAAGCTCTGCACCTCTATTTTTCTTGTAAATGCTACTCCTACTATTGAGACCTTGATCATTCAAGATTTCAGTCAGTTTGGTGGTGTTGTTTTCCCTATCCCATTTCTCTGGATTGTGTGTTCTCCCTTCCACTGCTCCTCAAACAACCTCTTGATCGAAAAAAGATTTGTGGCAATATATAATGACAGGTATCAAACGGCTGGTTTCACTCTTGATCTTATTGGTAATTCCAAAACTTGCCCAAATGTTTATCGGAGGAGATTTCATTTGGTTTGCCACCAATTTTTGGGTAATATGAGAAGTTTATACACACGATACGTTGATAAGGTATGAGTTTTTCCTTTTTATGAATGTTTCACCCCAAGAAGGTAGGAGAATCTATATAGTCTATATAGAGTATTTAGTTTTCTAACAAAATAAGCATCAGTAAATTTGAGGTTACAGCATGAGCCAAACTGCCCATAGTTCCTCGCTTCGCTAGCTTAAATATAAATATAAAATTTTACAAAGAACACACTATAGTTAACATTCATCAGTAAGTTTTTTCTTTTGTTGGTTATAGATAAGTACCGATCATCTATTTTTCAGAGGGTACAACTACCAACTATCAACCCCTTCAAATCTACAATACAATAGCAGAGCAAGCAGTACAGCAAACATTTTACGCCAGTTCACAGTGAAAATAAATGAAGCAAGAACAAATGAACCAAAGTCTGACTGTTTAGTAGGGCATCAGATGGAACCATGGCCATTGTATCAAAATGCTCACTACCGCAAGTTATCATGACAAGATAACAAGAATGACTTTGACCGCTTTACATTACGAAGTTTAAGTTGGCTCTATACACTGCTTAAATTACATCATTGCAAGGTTATGAAAGTATTTGGATTGTTAAACATAGCATTCCTACACTTGCTAGTTGTCGATTTTCTACTCTTAAGATTATATATAATAGTTATTAATCACATGAGTACATGACCTAATATGCATCATTACGTAAGCGAGAGGAAGAGATACAATCAAGAAGTTCCTCTCCTGATTTCTGCAATTCTGCATCTGCTCAGCCAAATCAAAGCTTCTCTATCGATTTCTTCCGCCGCATTTTGCCGAGAACGCAGCAGGCAGATCGCCCATTCCACCGTGCTGCCGCTGCTTGGGCGCCAATGGCGAGCGCGGGTCGTCGAGGAGCGGGGCCGCGCGTGGCATGTGGCAGCCGCGGCCAAGCTCGGTGCCGGTTGCCTGGTTCCCCATAGGCGCGATCGACGGAGGCCGAGAGATGCAGCAGCAGCAGCAGAAGATGCGCAACCTTGTCCTTCCACAGGTAAAGCGATGAGCAATTCGTCGAGCAGGTGGCGGGCGGGAGGCGAGGGGAGGGTCAGGTGGTAGAAGAGGGTGGTTACCGCGGACGTGTCGCTTGGTGGCGCCGCCGAGAGAGAGAGAGGGGGACCAGGTGGGCGGCCGCTCGCCGCCGCATGGTTGCGCTGCTCCGGCGAGAGAGAGCCACCGGACGGCGCCGACTCCTTCGCTGGCGCCAACTCCTTTTCCGTTTCCTGCCTCATGGATGGAATGATATAAAATCTTCTTTTGCCTCAGAATCATAATATTCCTATCCCAAAAAAGAAAAAGAAAAAAGAATCATAATATTGGACCAAACTGTCATCAGCATGAGGAAAAGATTCAAGAGATTTTGTTTCTTACCATCTGAAGGCGCAGTTCGTAGATGACCTTGTTAGTTTCTCTTCCTAACCGTATTTAAGATTTGAGATGTCAAGATAACATCAGCAATGCATTACCACATTAAGCACCAAGTAAAAAAAAAGATTCAATAGATTTTGTTTCTTACCATCTGAAGGCGCATGTCAAGATATATCAGCAATGCATTACCACATTAAGCACCAAGTAAAAAAAATTCAGGAATTATATGTTGAGAGTGGGATTTGAACCCACGCCCTTTCGGACCAGAACCTTAATCTGGCGCCTTAGACCAACTCGGCCATCTCAACTGACTGGCCAATTGAAGGGAAGACACTTTTTAACTCGAATATTATCATGTCCTCCAAAGCGCAGAGAAGTTACGCACACGGTGAAAGTCTCTCAAACTCTACTAAGTAACAAAAAATGGCACATGGACATCATTACAGTTGGAGTAAGCAAACCACTGGTAAGAAGACACAACTCACTTGCAAATTGCAACAAAATAAAATGATTCCTAGAGGTATATACAACGTCTTTCAATGGATTGATTGAAAGTCCCCTAGGAAAAAAACTGCCGATTTAAGGCTACTAAGCATTGCATACATGCGGAAACAAGCATTACGATATTACATGGCGGTAATATTGCCCACACTATTCATCATTTGATCTACTTTGTAGAAGGAAAACAGGCTCAGCTTGGTAATTCATGGATTAGCTGAGAACCCATTCGGCAAAGCCTTAGGATCATCAAGCGTCCTGGCTGAAGGTCCCTTAAAGAAGACATAAACTCGTCCAGGCTTGGTTGTGCTATCGTCGTCTGAGCTTCGCGCACATTTATCAGCAGCTCAGATGGATAGACGGCGCTGTTCCAAGATAAACAAAGATGTTACAATGACAAGAACATAGTAATGGAACGTAAATAAGCTTTAGTTATACTGAACTGACCGATTCAAGTCTGTCATGTCAATGGTGAAAGAAATTCTCTTCCCACTCTTGAAACTCATGAAGCACAGAGAGAGGGCAAGTTGACCTAATTGAAACAAGGCAAACACTGTAAATATTACTCAATTGCCTGCTTTAGAGTGTACCACATTTAGAGCACTTGACATACATTCAGAAAATTATTTTTGCCTCATAGATACTTCCATTACTGAGCTTGATATAAAGACAGTGGCATTGGAGTTCCAAGTAATCTCACAATTGATAAATATCCTTTTGTTTGTATGCACTTTCAGTTGATCAGCTAAAACATTCTAACATGAATTTTTGTACTCTTTTATTTCAGGTGTACCTTCATCTATAGAACATGGAGAGAATTTTCACTGGTTATCAGTATTTTTGCCTGGCAACCAATGCCTCTCCTGCCTCCCCTCAAGGAAAATGACAAAAAAACAGCACATGCATAGAGAAGCTGACAAGAGTGATAGTGCACATACCATTTGTATGATGATTATTTTGGACAGGAATGTAAAGTTCTAGTTAAATTTTAATGACACAAGCACATAACTTTGAAACCCAAAACAGGAGGGATAGAGATCACACATGTCTGGGACGCCATATCAAAAGCTGCAGCCGTCAGGTTCAATAACTCCAATTTAGCCATCTTGATTTCTTTTAGCACATCAATAAGATTACCCAGGAGCAAACTTGTTTCCTGCAGAAATAGATGAACCTCATTAGCCTGCTAAACATATATTTCTAATATAGAACCTGTAACACATGACATCATCTACACTAGCATAGTTGTTTCTATTCTCAAATAGATGCAACTGGTCGGTACATTATTATTAGGATTATTTATTGTGCAGAATGTAAGAAGTTCAGAATGCGATTTCGGTAATTATCATTTTTGTTGCATTTCCAAAGCAGGGAGATTCTCTGTGATTCTGCTGCACCATGCCATCATTTTTTCAATTTATAGTCAGATATTTACTTTCATAGTGATCTCACCATCGATTTAGGAGAGATGCATATAAGTCTTCAGATATATAAAGAAAAATGTGCTAGTCCAGTGTATGCTAGAGATATAAAAAGAACCGCTATGGAAGAGCTAGATGAGAGAGAGCATCTCAGGACTTTTGGGAGGACAGCTGCAGTTCACTCATCATCCGTGTAAGTAGACACCCTTGTACATGCACTGATGCACAGCAGCACATCCACACCCCCATGCAGATGTGAAAATACCGTTACATACCAGTGCTATTTTCACTGAAAACCTCAGGTTGTGAGCAACTAAAGCAGAAGAGTGGAAATTCACTAATGAGCTTTAAAGGTACCCAATGGCTCCAGAAGTACTTTTCCATATAAAATAAGGATACAATTCTTTTCAAACAAACGGCATACTCCCTCAATTCCAAAATATAGGGTGCGCATGCATGCATGCAATTAGCTAGCAACTCCCCATCCCCTAAATTCGTATTTTTTTTAAAATCCTCCACCCTCAAGATATCTAATCCCATTGGGTGCATACGTTGTATTTATTGGGGTAATCAGAGCGAGGTGATAATAATTCTTTCTTGGTCTTTGTATTAGTGATAGTTGCACCTTACATTTTGGGATAGAGGAAGTACTAAATATAACAGTTTTTAGCCTTCAGAATTTGTCCCTACAACTTCTCCACCAACATTCTCTTCCTAACAAATCACAACCCTCCACCATTCAATTTTCCCACCTACCTCCACTTCTCATCCAATCACAACCTTCTCCCATTTAATTCTACCTACTTTCTTAATAGCAATGTCCACCCCTAAAAATCCTTATATTCTGGAACAGAGGTAGTATATTATATCTACAGGAAACATATACAGTATAATTCGCTTAACAGGGTGCACCAACTGCACAGTGAATAGTAACATACCTAATCCTTATCCCATATGCATGTCGAATAGAATGTCATGTGTATATCATGCACATGAGACAAAAGGTTATCGAGGCACTCATTTCAGACAAGTCACATGCAGTATGATATGAATATGCATTATTAACTTTACTAAGAAAAATAGTGCAGTTCAACTTGTTTCGTACCTCAGAATTTTCAAAGTAAAAGGTCAACTCTTGAACTCACCGTTGTCATCTTCTGCAATGATCTTAAGTCACTGACTCTCTGGGTTCCCTCAGCTTTGAATACAAAATTGAATGCCACAGATGCATTCAAATTTGGAAATGTCTGACCAAAGGTAGAGTGTCACAGGATTTCTTAAATGCAGAATAAGAAAATGCCAGTTTCATCGTCTTACCTGGCCTATTTTGGTTCCATTCAATGAATTACTCACAAATATGCCAGACATATCACTAATGTTTAAGACAATCCTGCCAAAGGAATAGTAAAGCAAGTAAGACACATAACAATGAGGAAGAACTCTTGGATTTTTTACTGCAGTAATCATAGTTTGTGAAACAGGATATAATAATCTACAATGACAATTGCAAGAATATGTGGTCAGGAAAAGGGTTACACCAGCAAATAGCAACGATGTAGCTTTTTTGACATTTCAACTGTTAGAATTTTTTTGGATGGGTATAGCTAACTATGTTGTTTTTGCACAGAAACATTCTCTTGAAATGCAGCAAATAAAAATGTTACAACTTGCTAAGTCTATACAGTTTCACCAGAACAAGAAAACCATCCATTCTATATTTCTATGGCTGGAAGCCTGCTGATATACTTAATGCCAGCAAGTGTTTTGGACAAGTACCGACAATTGGTGTCCCATACCAGAGTGTAATAGTCATGGTTGCTATACTGCACGAAATGAATGTGTATTCTAGAAATAATTACCTTTGGAACAACAAACTGCAATAGTTCAGAACAATATCACGCTTATTCTCCCTTTTAACAAGGTCATTCAACTTCCATAGCTGATAAAAGCAAACACAATGTCAGTCACAAAAAGGAGTGAAGTATGTAATACTTCCTCCGTTTCACAATGTAAGTCATTCTAGCATTTCCCATATTGGAAATGCTAGAATGACTTACATTGTGAAACGGAGGGAGTAGTAGATTTTAGTCATCAACCAATACCCGTGCTTGCTGGTTGATGATCCGACATTGATTCCTCATCTCCAATTGCTGTTCAGCTGCCTTGATAAAATCATCGCAGCTAATATCACCTTTGGTGTTGCAAAATGATTCAAGAGAACTCCTTGATCTCTCCACCTTCTTTTTAATCACCTCAAGTGCATGCATCTTTTCAGTTATCAAAGCAAGTCCTTCCTACATATACAGCAGATGTATAAGCCCTTTTCCTTCCAAAATAAAAATAGTTCTCTACTACAGAATTAGATTGTGGTAGAACCATGGAAAAGCACTAGAATATTACAAAGAAAGGACAGGCAAACAAAAAATAGAAGAATTGGCAAAAGAAGTAGCATGAACAGCAGAAGTAGGCAGTCAAGGAGGTCAGTCAAGGAGATCAGTTCCTGAGCTTCATGACAGCAACGACGAGGAATCCCTAAATTATTGAATGTTAAATCTCCAGGATTGAACTTTTCAGATTTGCAAATCTTCCCAGACCCACAGTCCCGCACTAGTAGCCAGTAACCTGTCAACTTTTCCCCCACTGATAGAATATTTTATGAAGGTTTTAAACTACAAACAGCATATCTCATCTAGAACTTCTGAGATCACGCAAACCATTCCAAAACAGCACAAGTCAAAATTCTATTAGCGGTTTTCCTAACATTGATCCTTCATCTGTAGAATGTCTGTACTCTGTAGTCCATAGCTGACTGGAACTTAACAGGCTTGATAACTGAAACTAAAAAGGCTATTCGAAAGGAATGCCAGAAAGCATGACATGCAACACTAAAAGAGAGGCAGAATGTTCTAAAATCTGTTAATGCACACAGAACTTTTACGTGAAGTGCATTAGACAGTTGTACACACTACACTACCTGTCTGTCACTGGCAGTGATCAAAGTTCTTGAATCAAGAGGAACACCCTTCTGGTCTGAAATCTTGGATTTCAAATAGCGGCACTCTTGGATTCCATCTTTGCATACCTGTGCTCTATTCTGCACCAAAACAGAAAGAAAGAGTAAGTTAGCAACTTACTGTACCTTAGAAGCAATCAAAGGGACTGAAAGGACGAGGAAGAAGTTCCAACCTGCAGTTCCTCCAGCTTCACATGATTTATTTGCAGCTTTGCCTTTTCATACAAAAGCTTGTCAACGAGAGATCTTGCCTCAGCTAATCTGGAAACAGATGCAGAATTATATATGTGCAGCTACATAATATGCAGTCATACATGATACAGACATCAAAACCTACCTCTTCTGCTTATCGTTGCCACAATCTTGAATCCTCTGAATTCAGAGAAAAAAATGACAAGAAAATAAATTGAGGTAATTTTCCTAACAGCAACAGAAATCACAATACAACTAAGTGCTGAAAGCATACCACAGCAGTAGAAAGCCTCTTAAAGTTTCTAGCCCTCTGAATTCCCCCCAGCATATCTTCAATCATGTCAAGCTTCATTCAAAAAGAAACAATAAAGCACAATCCACAGTGTACAGTTCGACAAAACTTTACAGTGCTAGATTATTTGATTGAATTGAACCAATCAGATGCAACAATGTATATTCTAAACAAGTGAACACAGAGATTCACTGAATCACAAATCTAGAGGATGTAAATTTTGACTATATGCTGGCAACTGCATCAATTCCAAATAGGCAATAGGCTCACTATGAATTGCTCAGAAGCATGCACCATAATAAGATTTGAGGAAAGAATGAAAGATATGTTTGGGAACAAGCAAATAATGTTAGAACAAATGGTGGTCAATTGAATCCTGGATTACTGTACCTGTTGTGGTTTAACCTTACTTATAGATGTTGAGAAAACTTGACTTGTGGCATTAGATACCATGGATGCAACCTGTACAATGAAAAACAGTTCAGGCTTATGTAAACTAGCTATTTCAGAGTTCAAAGACCTTGAAGAACAAAAAACGCGAGTAACTTATAAGGTTTAATTACAGTTTAAACAGTCAAGCTTTACCTTGTTCCAATCAACATTTATTGACTGTTGGTTGCCATGAGCATCACTCTGGTTTTCTTCCATCATACTAGAAGACAAGGATACACAAGGAAGCTGTTTTAGTGATGTTGCTGGACTTCTTGGTGGCTTTGATATTTTCTGAGAACGCTCTGGTGCAGCATGACCATTTTCACTACTACTCCTTTTTCTTCCACCCCTGTCTAAACCCAAATCCTGAATAGAATTGCATTCATGGCTAGGTTGGTCATCTGTCATAAGGGCATTGCATGGCATCTCCTGAATCTTAGTTGCAGGTGATTCATAAAGACCGAATTTCAGGCGATCCGCCAGTGCTACAATCCTCTTGCTATGTTTTACAAATTCACTCCCCAAAGAGGAAGCATCCTGGCTTACCACATTACTAGCGGAAAGAGTAATAGGACTGAAAAGTTGTCGCCTTTTGGAGCGTAGGGAGGATATAGACCCTTCTGGAATTTGCAAGGGCTGAACTACAGCTTTAGGAGTATTCAGAATGGCTTCTGACGTGACCTGAGATTTCTCATTAACATCAACTGTCATTGCATTATCCTCATGAATTGGATCAGTGCTAGTACGTACTGGATTCCTAATGGGAACATGTTCCTCACGAGAACCAATAGTGTCCAGCTCACTAGAAGAAAGACCATTGACAATGGATGATTTTTCTTCCCTTTTTTTTTTCTTGCAGGCAGTCAGAGCTGAACTATGATCAGGAGTTACAGTACCAGTGCCATTTTTAGGAGATATTAGTTCATGGACATCTTCGACCTGCTGCAATAGGTTGCTCAGAGTTGGAGAAAGCTTTGCATAATCATAACGCTCAGGGTTATCAGCAAGCAGACTCATGTCAGTCAATGCATCGTGGCTATTACACGATTTTACACCATATCCAGATGCAGTCTGTTCCTTTAATGGCCCTGTAGATGCTGAATTTGGTGTCCTTAGACTTCCAACTGAATTGACTGAAAAGTCATCTGGAGGAGCAATGTTGCGGTAATGCATTGAGAATGTTTCTGAATCTAAAGTTATATCATGGTTTCCATCCTCTGACATTCCAGAATCTGATGGTCTTCCAGATTGTATAAAGCTTCTCGACACAGGACCAAAAAAATCCTCATCTATCACAAGGGATGTGCGAGATGCAAGTAAGAAGACAGTATGTTTCCACAAAAATAATACCACATTAGCTAAGAAACGACTAACACGACCGATGTGCTGTTGCACTAGAGGCATGAATAGTTTGTCAAAGATGCAAAATACTACACAATACCATAGTACATAGAGACTGTGTAGCAAGGAAAATTAGCTACCAATCACTCAAATGTGGCAAGTATATGTGACTTTTAAAGATGTTAATGAGCAGGTACTGTTACATCAGCTTCCTTAATAAATTGAACAATCACATCCAGTTCAGATGTCCATCTCCATCTGTGCTAAGAAGTAAGGGCAACCAATCTGTCTGCCGTGCCAAACTAGTAAGGGAACAAGACATGCAAAAATAATTTGATACTAAATTGCTCGATTCTTAACCAAAAAGCATAAACCACGTCCCTTAAAACTACTGTAGCATAGTTTCTACAGGCAATGATAACCTATAATAAATGATAAATGGACTAGAGAAGATGAAGTGAAAAGTAAAATTGAAACCCAAACCTGAAAGCAACTAAAACCAAAATTACCACATAAGGATATACAGGTGGACAACCATTTGAAATAAACATTTGGGGTTGAGCAGTTAGAGAAAGTTAAGTAACCTATGATTAAGCCAAAATTAACATGATAAAATATTAAGCCAAAATTAACATGATAAAATGTAAAAATCCACACCTACAAATAACCCCAAACAAAATACACAATTCAGCAACACTTGTAAGAAGCCAAAAAAAAAAAAAACACGAGGATTATCATCAAATTAATGCTTCTTCCCACACACATTTTTGGTTAGAGGGCATTAATAAGGAGGAGCGTCCCACCATCGTTGGAGACGAGGGATCCCGCGGCGCTGCCAGGGGAGGACGAGTCGACATCGCCGTTGTTGAGGAAGCGGAACGGCGGGCGCAGGAACTCCTCCTCCTCCCCCTCCGTCTCCTCGCCTTCCTCCGCCGCGGGCTTCCCGGGGGAGAGGGAGGGGGTCGGGGACGGGGACGGGTAGCCGACGGCGATGGCGCGCTCCTCCGGGGGGGTCTCGAAGTCCTCGTCGCGGTCGAACACGTGCACCGCGGTGATCTCCGCGAAGCTGACGCGGCGGGAGCGCCTCCTCGCGATCGTCTCGTCCTCCGTCGCCGGCGACGGGAGGGCGGCGGGCACGACGCCGGCGACGTCCATGGAGGTGGTGGGGTTTAGGGTTCGAAATTGGGGGCGGGGCGATGCGCCGATGCGGGGATTTGGAGGGAATTTTTCCAAATTTTTTTGGTCGTCTTTATCCTTCTTGTTTTTTTTTCCCCTCAGGAGACCTCCTGTCCTGCTAAGTTTTATTGGGCCAAATTACTCACAAGCAGTAGGCATGTGGGCCTGAAAGGTCAGCCCAATTCTAGTGGACGATTAGTGCTGTTTTTCTTTTTTTTTTGATGAAACGAAATTCCTGTGGTAAATAAATCCCTCCGGATCTAAATGTTTCTTAGACCTAATATTTCCAGCTCTACAAATTTGTGAATCTGATCTTCAATTTGATTGATAATAGTTAGATAAAAAATTATTTTCTTCTATGAAATTTAAATTTTTAAACCACTATAATTTAACATCACCATCGATCTGAGATTTAGAATGTGCCAAACAGAACCTAATCAACTATAATTTAACATCACCGTCGATCTGAGATTTAGAATGTGCCAAACAGAACCTAATCAAGTGTTTTCTGCCATTCAACAAGGGAGTTCAACCATTTGACGTTAAACATGCATTCTACTTCAGACAGAATGGTACGTCTCTCCAATCATCCGAATAGATAGATGAAAAAAATCCAGAATATGGGAATAAAGAGTAAACGGGTACTGCAAGACGTGTGTATCCTTGAGAAACTTCAAAGGGTGTAGAATGCTACTTGTTGTACATTAGTTGGAACAATGGACAAGGACAAAATGATCACATCAGTCATTACACCATTCATCGCCTCTCAAAACTTATCTCCAGTTCTGAATGGCTAACTAAAACTGATAAGGTTAGATGATGAAAATGTTACAGGAAGAGTACATACATAAAGATGAAATAGATGGGACTGTCTACCATAACCATCAGTCACAAAAACACCCGACCATCAAAATGCGGCAGATCAAAGCGCAGCAGAAATGGGTATGCGAACAGGTGAGCACTTCGGCTGATTCCGAAGGTTGATTCCAGTTTCCAGTGTAAAAGAAAAGACATCAGCCACCGCATCTTCTAAAGATCATCAATATGAAGAAACCAATTCCCACTTCACGATTTTGAACTACATCATTTGAAGATGGAGATCAGCAGCCTGCTGCGCCAGCTCGTTCATCATGGCCTCATCAAAGAACTTGTTGATGCTCACATCCTCACTCATGCCCTGAAAATTGTGATTGTGCACCATTTAAAAATGCTCAAGTGTCTCCTAATTTATGCTTCTTCGTTAACTAGTATAGATCGTATTGCTTACCTTCCTTCTCCTAGTCTTCACCATAAACTCACGAGCAAGATGCTGTATCGGTGCTGGTTCCAGAGGACGGAGGACAATACTCTTGTCTAAAGGGTCACCAGGAACAATAGCCCAGTGATCAAACACTGATAGGCAAAAGGCCTGTCCCTGTGTATGGTACCTCAGGTCGGTCTCAAATCCAAATGACTCTATAACAGGTAAAAATGCCTGACAAAGGTAGAGAGTACTATCAGTAAGGTTCACACCGGATGACCACATAAGTTACAATGCTGAATTCAGATAAATGTCTTACCTTAACAACATAGATTGGAGTTCCTGGTTTGGGTACATCAGCTGTTACATGCCCTCGACGACGGGATAGCACCGTATATATGGCAGAGACACAGTCAATTGGTGTTTGGATCTACAAACATAAGATAGATCAGATCAACAAATTAGAATATATACATAAAGAGATAAAAGGATTACCAAACAGGATGAAAATGTCTACTAGAAGCATGGGGAGTAACCTCAATATAATAGACAGGCTCCATAAGGCGTGGATTAGCCATTAGGAACGCCGAGTAAACCACACGACGAGCTGTTGGAATTATCTGACCACCACCACGGTGCAACGGTTCAGGAGCTATGTTTGCATTTAAGATCTTGAATTTCACATTTCTAATTGGTTCATCACACAGCGGACCTTCTCTAGCACCCCACTGAAACCTGTGACAATAGAGTATAAACATAATGATTAAAAAAGTCATGACACTCCAAAAAACATCGAGTAAACATAACATTGTGCATTATGCATACCCTTGAACAATTGAATCTTTGACTGCATTGAGCAAGTTTTTATCCACCTCGACTGAAAGGGTGTCATCTAAGAGAATGTTAGGACCCTGTACGTGAAGTAACATGCATTCAGTACACAATGATGGAAATATGGTGTTGGTAAAATTGATAATTTAGTAGTAAACTCAGGCACAAAAAGTAAGTCAAAATCAAGTGCACAACAATTTGCAGAGTTCACATGAAAATCAACAGGGTAACAAGGTTCATGCAACTCTAAAAGGAATAAGTTCACAGGAGGTAATACCCGATATTGTATGGGGTTTCTAGTTAAGTAAAGTTCACGAGTTAAAAGAACACCTCATGCAACGCCAGGTCAATAAGCAGTCTGTAACATCTCACCTGCTTTTCAGGCCCAAAAGCCCATATTGACCTTGCTGCTAGCACATCCCACTGGTAGCGTTGACGAAAGAAGTCAGTGATTTCCTTTTGCCTTGAGTCCAGGCTAACAAGGCCATTCTCAATATCTTCAGCCAAGCCCTTTTCCAATGGTTCAGCAACCTGCATTTGTGTTACCGAATTAGACAGACACAGATCACCATTTACCATGACGAAAGAACTGGAACAGCCAGAATCAAACCAGAAAATACACCAAGAGTAACTAACCATGGTAATTTTGTTCCTCTTGTTAGGTGTTTCAGCAAAGCATTTCATCGAAGAAGTATCAACAACTGTTTCACAAAATGTCACGACTGGATCTGCAACCTGTGCACACACAAGGTATCAGTAGTAAGTAAATCTTTTCTGCCAAAAGAATAGGGAAGAATAAAGTAAAAAAAAGTAAAACATAAATATACCTTCACTTCTACCTCAGAGTAAAGCTCTCTGAGGTCCTTCATTATAGAATCTAGATAAAGCTCACCAGTCCCAAGGATAGTGTGTTCTCCAGACTCTTCCACCTTAGTAACAGCAAGAGGATAACTCTTACTGATTTTACGAAGACCTTCCACCATCTTAGGGAGCTCACTTGGGTTTAGAGGCTCAGCTGCTATTTTCACGACAGGTAGAGTATTGAAACGTAGAGGCCTAAATATGTAGACATCTTCATCCATCTTCATAGGACATATAGTTGCAGTTTTCATAATTGATGCATCTACACCTTCAATAAGAACCCAAGAACCAGCAGGGGCTTTACTAATTGGAACACGGTACCGTGCCTGATACACCCACAACTTAGTAACCTCTTTCACAGTCATATCTTCTTCATCATCAGGAGAATAGCCTTCTCCAAGAACACGCACAGTTTGCCCAGTCTGTATTGTGCCACTATAAACTCGTCCAAAGGCATCAAAGACACTACAGTCAGACTTAGGATACAACTTTGTAACATTAACCATAAGGGGCGCATGTGGATCACATTTTTTCATAGCATCCACAATAGTGGAATCTTGTGGACCAGTGTATATGTGTTCTATCTTCCTTGGAGCAGCATCCTTGACAGAGGGTATGTGTTTCACTAGCATGTCAGTAAAGCCAGTAGAAGTCCCGAAAATTGAGCGACAAGCTAATCTCAGCAAAGGCCTAACATTAAGCTTATAAGCTGCATTGCTCAGCGTCACACCCAGCTCAGAAAGAGTTGCTTCAACCTTACCCTTTGACTCCCCAACAACCTGACTATATATTTTGTACAAAGGCTCAAGGACAAACTCAACAAATGATCTATTAGCTCCTTCCTTTGGAGGCTTCTTTTTGAAGGTTCTAGTGTCAGGGTGATAATATAGGTCTCCCCATAGACGCGATGCAAATTTCTCATGATCAAATTGAATCCCGTGGATCTTTAAATAAAGATGCGCAAAAGATTGCAAGGTAAAAGACCAGCCTGCAGAACCACTTGCAAAACAAACATTTCCAGCAGCAGGATCAACCAGTTGAGTGCCACCTACTGTGGTAGAACAAGACGAGATGAGATCATTGATCGCCTCCAGTGTATGCCGTAGCTTGAAATATGCATCATTAGGTGGCAGCTTTAGCTCTGTAATCAATCTGTCAACCTGCAATAACACAAAGTAAGAGCAAACTTCAATTTCGAGGTGCTAGTGGAACAAGTTGCAAAAAGAGAATGAAAATGTACCTTGTTAATCACGACAACAATGGGGAGTCTTTCTTGTGTTGCGTGACGAATCGCCCTCTCTGTATTTACCTATTCATCAATGAATGTAAATAAATAAATAAAATATACTGCATTCCCCAACAAAAAAGAAGTAACGGCACTGTATACATACAAGCAACAGTATACAACACACTTATCTATACTCAGAAGATAGTGCCAGTGGTGGTAATGGATCTGATGGATGGCCATCCACCACTACAACCGCATCACACTGCATTTTTTTATGGATTTTGTTCCCTGATTATCCTTATATTACATGATAAACCTTCCACAAGTTATTCTCATATTATTTGGCCTTCTAATGTCACGATTTACATGGAAAGGTCCAAGATAAACGAGTTGTCATGTATTTACTTAGTGCATCAGTTATTTCACAATTAGCATGTGCAAACAACGAATGTTCTTGGTAACAACTGTTCGATGCTAAATCACATCAATTTGTTTTGAACAAAATTAGGACCTACATGATTCATTTTTATCTGTAGCAAGCACACAGGCACTTAGCTAGTCTGTAACATTTTCTCACAGCTGTGCACATATCCCTCATATGTAAAATATTGTGCACAAGCTAACTGGTACCTTTGCAAAGATGTCTAAACTGCAGTGGACCATATAGAATCAGATGTTCATGTTATCTAAGTTCTTCAACCGATGAGTATTGAGCCAAGCTACTTCTACCTTTATTTGCTAACAGTTGGACACAGTCAAATTGCACTTTCATGTTCTAGTCCATGTTATTGCTTAAGAATGGAATATCTTTAATTAAGATAATCTCACCATCAACTAGTCACAGTGACAAGCACAAGCTAACAGAAGAATAGAAGATGGCAGTATGGCACAACTTAAATGCAAAATCTGTTGATGGTTCAGCCAATTTCTACTCTTTTATAACTTATATAGAAGCCTAGTCAAACTTTTAAAGCATTTGATACCGTGGACAAAGCCACAGCACTCCATAAGCTTGTCATTTCAAAGAACAAGAAGACATCTATTTGTGCATTAGCCATTTATGTTGTCTTGGTTGGATGTATATGGTGCTATTGCAAAACTAAATACATGCTACATTCCCTTCTAATGAAAATCAAGAAAGCTGTCACTGCGGGATTGGGAATGCCAAAAAAGTGGTGAAGGTACATTCATAGCAAATTTCCTATAAAACTAATTAGATTGTCCAAACAATGTTATATAAAAATTAAACAGGCCAAATGCACAATGAAGTATTCGCATTCTGACCTTACTTTAAAGTTTAAACATAAACATAGCTAAACATAACTAGTAATTCCAGCTTAATTTGTCATTATAGCAAGCAGTTAAGTTTAGTGCAATAGGATAAGTCAAATACCATAACACCCTCAGCAGCATCGACAACAAGCACGGCCCCATCAGCGATCCGCAACGCAGCAGTCATCTCATCGGAAAAATTGACATGCCCAGGTGTGTCCATGATATTGCACAGGTATGACTTGCCATTCCCTCCCTCAAGCACAAGGGACATGGGCACGGCCTTGATGGACACCCGCCGCTCCTGCTCATCCACCCGGGTGTCGGTGAACCTCACATGGCGCTCGCCCTCGGAGTCGAAGGTGTCCACCTCGTGGGTCTGCTCCACGAGCATGTCCATGAACACCGTCTTCCCGTGCTGCAGGTGGCCCACGAGCGCGACGTTGCGCACCAGCGCCGGGTTGGCGGCGAGGCCGAGGAGGAAGTCGGTGGTGGCGTAGGTGGAGGTGGCCTCCGCGCGGGTGCCGACCTCGAACCTCACGACGCGTGGGGGCGCGACGATGGGCTGCTCTAGCGGCTGCTCATCCTCGTCCATGACGAGCGCCTCCACGCCGGGCCCGTACACCTCCTCGGCGGTGGGGTAGTACTTCTTGTCCTCGGCGAGGACGACGGCGCTCTGGGACGGGTCGGCGTCGTCGTCGTCGTCGCCGCCGTCGACGTCCATGAGGGCGGCGGGGCGGGAGGGGGAGCCCGACGGGGAGCGCGCGGAGGGGGAAGGGGAGCGGGACGGCGAGGGGGACGGGGAGGCGTCCGCGTCGGAGTCGTCGGCGTCGGAGTCGGCGAGCTCCGGGCCGATGTAGTTGCCGAACTCGTCGTAGAGGCTGTCGTCCATGGCGGCGGCCGGCGAGATCGGAGAGGGAGGGGCCTTGCCGGCTAGGGTTTTGGGCGCCGGCGCGGGGAGGGGGGAGGTTTGGGATTTGGGTGGAAAGGGGAAGATGCGGCACTCGGGTAGTTCCTGTGGTAAAAAAGAAAAAAAAAAAGGAAAAAGAAAGAAGATCGTGTGGCACTATTTTGGAAGGCAAAATTTGTACAGTACACTCAAAATTTGTATAATTTTTATATGAGACAAAAAAAATGTATATCTTCTCATCGACGCCATAAAAATATACTCGTTAGATGGTGGATACCGGTCACATTGTTTTATTATTTCCGTTGGAAACGGAGAGAGAAACTTTCATAAAAGACAATTTTGTCCTCGGACCATTTGTAAAATCCGACCAGGTATGGTTGCAGCCAGATCCAATCCAGTCTCACTCGCTCCCCTTATCTGCCGTACTCGAACCATAGTTCTTGGTGGAGGGCGGCACGGTTGTTGCGACGGTGGCGAGGTGCGGTGATGGTGGCGGCAGATTCAAGCAGCGGCGGAGACGGTGGATCGGAGCAGCGGAGAGGCTAGGGCAGCTTCGAGAGGGGGGCGGATTCGAGCAGTAGTGAGGCTACGACTGATTCAAGCAGCGGGGAAGAAGCGGGATGGATGGATTGGTGTATGCCGCCTTTAGAAGCAAAATGGCGCAGGGGTATTTTGGTACTTTCAACACTGTTTTTTTCTCTCCGTTTCCACCGAAAATAATAAAATAATGCAGTCGGTGTCCACTAGCTAATTACCACATTTATATGATGTTGACGAGAATATACATGTTCTTTGAGTGTCTCACAACAAAGGCAGCAAACTTTGATTGTCTTTTAGCAAATTTTGTCATTTTGGAATTAGGAATATGCTCCCTCCATCTACCTATGTGGAATGGAGTTTGGAGCTATTCAATTTGCTACAATTTTCAACCAACTTTGGTATTATCAGTTTTTCATAAGGTAAAAATCTAAATGCATCCTTACCATGTCAAAAATTGATGATTTTCTGAACTTCTTCACATTACACTACACAAGAACATTTGGCATGGTAGCAAGACAAACAATACCCACGTACTTCTATCCTACTAAATTTTAGTATTACTAAACTTTGTCAAAATTTGATGTTGCCAAAATTTGGTAGATTGATTACCCTATATTCCATACAATTTTTAGAAATACTATTATTTTAACAGCATTAAAAAAATGGATAAATCTTTGTTAGAATGTCAAAGGTTATGCAGCAGGATATTTCTCAAGGTTCAAGAAACTATTTGTCCCTTTAGTAGTACACTAAAATTAATTTTGCCATGCATAGGATCAACAAGATTAATTTTGGCGAATAATTATAATGTAGATGTTAGGCTTATTAATATGAATTATCACAACAAAAGTTTACATTCTATACTCACCAAATTGTTTTTACATCCACAATATTACTAGGGCTTAGTTTGATTGTTTTGAGTATATGATAGGTCATATGAGTTCATTGATTACATTTGAGGGTCAGCACTACACATGAATGAATTAGGTATTAAAAAAGTTAAAGGGTTGTTTATAAGGTATTTTTAAAAATATATATTAACAAGTTATTTCAAAGAAAATGCATTGTTTTGAAGTTTATGTAGCTTTGCTATGATAATCTGTATAATCTTTAGCAAGAGAAAAGGAACAAGGCTAGTAGTCAAAGCTTGATTTTGAAAAACTCGAAACGATACTACTTAAAAAAGAATGCAATTCAAGGATGGATGTAGTATATTTCTATTTGACAAATACTGTGGTAATTTCATTTAAGGGCCTAAGGTATCTTTATTTACGAAAACAGATGATTAGATCTAGCTATAACTATTATGTGATCTACCAATCATGCGATTGTGCTTTGAATAAGTTTGAATGGTCGTGCGATCTTATCAATTTGAGCTGCAAGATGCACTTTGATAGTGCAGTGTCGAGGAATATGTGGTTTCAAGTGTTCAATCTCCGCTCATAATTAATTTGTAAACAATGTTTGGAGGGACGTCTCTCCCTCTAAATATCCTTTTTCCCCTTTAGGTAAAACACTTGTTGCCTCATGAAGCATCAAAGACTACTCCGTATGTCACAAAATAAATCGATTTGTAGAGTTTGAATTTTGTTCTAAAATAAACTAACTTCTACCTTCTTATCTATCATTGGTGAGAATTTTTTTAGTACCCATCATCTACCCATTCAACGATAGAACTTTTCATTTATTCAGGGTGTTTTGATTTTTTTTAATCCCTCGTTAAGTCTTTCTGGGATGCTATAATTTGAGCTTTTCTAGGAAAGAGGGAATACATTGTAATTAATACATTTTATGAAGTACGACAATTAAGATGTTTTACTATCGGCGAAAGAAAATCCATATGAAACCATAGGAAGTTGACATTGTATTGAGCTCAACATTATTGAATTTTCCTTTAGAATGCTTGAATTTCCCAATTCATATGGAGTCATTGGATCATATTATTTCCGCATGCCGATTAATAACAAAGGAAAAGCATTCCATTATGGACCCCACCGGGCTCAACCAGAAGGCTCCTCCATGACGCCCATAGCCAACCCAACCCAACCCATCCGGTCTGGCCCACCCCAATGCAAAGCCCTTTCTGATACTCCTTTTCACCGTGCCTTTTCAACACAACTTCAACCCCATTCTCATACTCTTTTTCACCCTACCCATTGGGCAGAACGGGCTTGCACTTAGGGATGCAAGTGGGTAGTCTCACTACCTGTATAAAAACCCGCTTGCTAGTTCATTTCCCACATGATAGTACAAAATTTAGAAGGAAAAATAAACTAGGAGTGAGATAAACGGGCTAAAAAAACCCGCTTGCTTGCCCCGCTTGCATCCCTAGCTTGCATTGGATTGGACTAGACAAGATGGGTCGGGTTGGGTGGGGTTACTCGCACTAACACGTGACAAAAAAAAAAATCCCGTAGCATTAAAAGATGTAACACGTTTGTACCGTGTTTCTAAAGAAAATTGATGTAAACAAAAATCCTAAATTACATTACGAAAATTTCCAGTCCCTACATATTTCCTTTTTTTTCCTACACTGGCCCACAAAAGGCTCAAACCAGTAGGCCATGGAGCCCACAGTTAGCCCAGACCAGCCCATCTTGGCCCACCGTAAGCCCATTCTGATACTAGTAGCACGCGAACGAAACTTCCTTGTCATGCCGGTAACGACTCCACCACCGCATCCTCCCCGCTTTTCCCACTCCCAACCACGACCGCGGCCGGCCGGCGAATCGCCTCGATTCCGGCGTGCGAATCCCTCCACCTCGCCGCCGCCGCCGCCGCCGCTCGCGACCGATCTTCAACTTCCGCTTCCCCCCCACTGCAGCCGATTCGACTCGATCCTATCCTATCCTATCCCCGAACGGGCGATCTGGTAGGCGAGAGAGACCAGCCATGTCGGGGGTGTTCGGCAAGGTGTTCGGGAAGTCCAAGGCGCAGAGCCAGGCCACCGCGCTGGCCTCCATCGACAAACTCAGCGAGGTGAGCCCCTACTCGGTTTGGTTTTCATCCTCCCCGCCCTAGCTTTGACCAGATCCTTTTTTAGGGGAATATCTATTTGGTCATCGTAGTAGCATGGTTATGAATTACCCTTAGATAATCAGGTGAAGTGAATGATGTGATGATGTCCAGGGTGCGTGGACACCGATATGAACCTGATTGGCGACTAAGCTTTTCTTGAGTTGACTGGTGGTTGTGATCCGCCGTCTTACTAGGTTGGAAGGCAGAATGGGGAGGCTTTGTGCTAAGAGGGGAACGATCCTTACTTCCTCGCGTGAGAGATGATCACATATTTATGCAACCGGATATACGAAGAAGGGATAATGTTTCCTCATAGGATGCCTAAGATGAGATATATACAGAGTTTCTGATATAACGAGAACTAACCTAGCCTCTTGGTTTTAGTCAAGTGATGGAGCGTGGGGAACTAAACCGTATATGTTCGTGCGTGGAAAGGTTGCTGCTACTTCTTATTTCCATATGAACATTAATTTTGAGGGCTTGAGTGTGCGGAAGATAGGAATTTAGGATTTCGCATGTTTCTTGTTACAGTGGTTTTAATTGCTGTGACTACTCACGTCAAAAGCCACTAAAAATAGGGAAAACGTGGGTATTTCATGTACTCTGTTATCTTCTTCTCTGGATTCTTCAGCGGCTGAACTATCAATGTTTCAAAGGATTTATTGACTGGCGCTCTGGCGAATTACACAAAATTGGATATACTATTTACTCCAGTGTGGCTTTGATCAGGGCTGTCTCCAGGAATTTGAGGCCTCGGTGCAAAATGCACATTGGGGCTCTAAAAATTATGCCATTGTTACTGTTTTTTACTCGGTGATCTATTCAACCTGTGATCGCTACTAACTTCGTTAGCAATATTAGCATCAACTCGAACAATTTCAGCGGTTTGAGCCTCTTTTAGCATCATCACCGTGACCTCATGTTTGATTTTTAGAATAAAACTAAGATTGTTTCATAACATATCTATCAAAAGTAGTACTCTTTTGAGATTGAACTACTGCTACTATTAGTCTTTGTTTCTTCTTAAGCTTTTCATAACCATATTCATTTCCTATTTCTAGAAGATGATGATGGTTGAGGAATAGTACATAAATTCTAGGGCTTAGCACGATAAGAGAAGAATAAAAGATTGAACAACCTTGAGGACATCTGCATGAACTGCATGAGTCATGACGGCAGAGAGACGAACAGCCGGATGGTTCGTGAGAAGGGTGCTCAAAATACGAAACAATCAGCATCAAGATAACATATTAGTGCGTACTAATCAGTATGGGGTATATATTTAGGGGTTGATGGGCCTTTCTATTTTTTTCCTGGTTAAGCACATACTTAATAAGATAACTGGTGGCTGTGTGCATTTCATGCAGAGGCCGGGAGTGAGCTCAGTTAGAATGTATCATCTTGTGTATTTGACTGAGTTTTAATAAAGCTTCCATTATCGAAAAACTTAATAAGATAACTAAGATTTGGGGCCCCAATATTTCGGGGGCCCTGTGCAAGCGATCAACTCGCTCTTGCTTATCAACGGCCCTGGCTTTGATAAGCTTTAATGCCTTTCACTTCTTCATATTTAAAGAGTTTCTTGCATAAGGACTACAAGAATGACCATAGTGTTTATTTACTGATTTATTGTAGTTTGTGTATGACAACTAACTTATATTATGCACCAGACTCTTGAAATGCTGGAAAAGAAAGAAAATTTGCTAGTGAAGAAAGCGAATCTTGAGGTTGAGAAGGCCAAGACCTTCACTAAAGCGAAGAATAAAAGAGGTATACTATATCAGCTCCAAGAAATTCATTGATATTTTAGCTTTCTTCTCTTCTGTTCATTTTGGTCTATTGCTATTATGATGTATCATCACTTCTAAATTTAATGAAAGTATCGCTGATAACGTTGTAGATTTTGATTTTGGCCCCATATTGCCTTATGTAGCAATTAGCACCCAAGATTACTAATTTTTCTATTGTTAGGCCATGTGGTATCCAGTAAAAACAACTTGCTATTTTTGTACTGGTTTTCCACATAAAACTATCATCTGATACATTCACTTAAATATTGTATGATGGAAGTCTTTTCTTTAGAGCTATCATGCTTCCACACAATCCTTTTGTATAAACAAACTATTTATAGGTTTTTCTAATTTTCTCCTGTGGTTCTCTGAGCCATTTTGCTAAATAGACATCATACAGCTACTGGCATGTAAATGGTGTTCCTTCCTCATGTGCTCCAGTGCTCTCTTTCCAAACATTGATTCCAAGTGCCTTGCCTATGCCTTCTGACTGTTCTACTAAAGATCTACACCAGAGAATGCCATATTTATGCAACTGATATGTTTCTGTCTAAGTTCTTAAGTTTTGCAAAGTCCATGTGTCTGTTTGTTTTGGGTGTCAATGCGAATTTTATTATTGTCTGGTTTCATGCCCACATCAGTACATGTACACATGCACCCTCTTGCTTTCATCCGATCATATACTTCTTTTCTGTTTCACACCGTGTAGTTTCATCATAACAGACAATCTGCATGAGTTCCCTTTGGAGGCAAATGTTCTAATGGGACAGTGACTTACCTTTGAACTTTTCTTTCTTGTAGCTGCAATACAATGCTTAAAGAGGAAGAGATTATATGAGCAACAGATTGAGCAGCTTGGTAATTTCCAATTAAGGATACATGATCAGGTGATGTCACAAATAAACACGTGCTTTGACTTTCCTTGTGGATCTCATTATGCTTGCTAGATATTTATTGTGTTTCTCCTCTTGTTCTGATTGTAGATGATAATGCTGGAAGGTGCAAAGGCTACAACAGAGACTGTTGATGCATTGAGAACTGGAGCATCGGCAATGAAAGCAATGCACAAAGCGACGTATGTAACACAATACATATGGCTCAGTTTTCTTTGCTATTGATTTTCTCTTTGATTTTATTTTCTGAAATTTCCATACTTTTTGAAAAAAAAATCACTGTTAATGTTCACTGCATCGGCTGGGCAACTTAGCTCCCATAATCCATGAACATTGGTACGTATGATTGAAAATTGTCCAACAGAATAAGGCAGTGTTCTGAAATGGTAAAATGTAGATGAAATCTGATGTATGATCTACTTGTTATAGGGACATATTAATAAATATTATAAATTATTAACCTAACACTATTATAACAAGTGGTCTAAACAATGCAGTACAAGTTCTTTCTCTAGAAATCGTATTTTTAGAAGCGTGGAAAAAAAATAATTAGTGGTGCAATAAGATTGTTTGACGACTTGCAGTTGCAGGGCAGTATACTTGCCAGGGAAGTCTTAAGAGCTCAAATAGCATATAGTTTATGTGCACTTAAACTCTAATTTGTAGGTTTTGTATAGTAAACTATTACTGACTTATAAGGTGTTCTAGAGAGATTGGTGAGTATCCACGTCTTTATGCTACTGTGCTTCTAGTAGTATAGTGTGCTTTACTTATTTCATTTGAGTGAATCTAAATTTAACTGAATTGGCTATGAGGCCAAAGTCCTTTTTTCTATCTCTTTTGATTCATTAATTGCAGAGTCTAATTGTTTTGCTTTCCAGAAATATTGACGACGTTGACAAGACAATGGATGAAATTAATGACAATATGGAGAATATGAGGCAGATCCAGGATCTACTATCTGCTCCTATTGGAGCTGCAGCTGATTTTGATGAAGTATTTCTCATTCTCTCACCATGCACCACTGTAAAGGAGAAAAAGAAAAACTAATATGTGCTGTTTTTGGTAGGATGAGCTGGAAGCTGAATTAGCAGATCTGGAGGGGGAGGAATTGGAGGCAGAGCTTCTAGCACCTACAACGACTGCCCCTACTGCTCCAGTGCGTGTACAGCAACCAACTCGGCCTTCTGCCCAGAGCAGCAAAACTGAAGATGACGAGTTGGCAGCTTTGCAGGCAGAGATGGCTATGTAATTAGGTATTTCCCTGCATTTTACTAGCTTAATCAGTATCGAGCGAAACACACAAATCAAACAACTTCCAAGTAGATTTGCTTACATGTTTACTAGCAATAGGTTGAAATAGTTTTTTTTTTATTAGCTGCTTGCCTTGGATCAGCTATTTATTTACTAGAGTTCATACTTTGCAGTTTTGCAGGCTTTGATAGGGTCATGCCAAAAGATCAGATAGTGCAAATATATTGGACTCTGGTGTACTCATGAAGATCTTCCTAGGAAGATGTCAGAGACACAGAAGCAAAGCTGCATGCCAGCCTAACCCGTTATGTATGGTATCATGTCATGTTACTGCCTTGTAAATCAAACAGAGCTATTTGAGCACATTATGAGCTAATAAAATGTAGCCGTGATGGCGTCATTATGATGTGTTTCAGTCTGTACCATATCGTTTTGACGTTTTTAGTGTAGGTCAATTGATAAAAGGTCTTGCTTTACTACTACTCGTGAGCATAGTTTCTCTTGAATCGAATCTTAAGTACATTGATGGTCGAATATAGACAGTTCACTAAATAATGTGAATGATGATTGTATAGGGTGCTGTACATTCCTTCAGTTGTTGGAGTATTAACCTAGGCTTTGTAGCTGTCTAAACAGTGATGTATATTTGCCATGATAATTGGACACATTTAAACAACTCTATCACTTAAAAAGCTGAAAAAAAATTGGGCCTGTTACTGGTGATCTGGTGTAATAATCTGAAAAATTTAATGCACATGACAGCCATTCATCTGAGTATATTTTTACGAACGAATTTCACAGGAAAAAATAGGTGAGTATATGCGACAGTGCGTTCATCTTTGGAGTTCCGGATGAGTCTCAAGCTCTCAACCAGATTTCGAAGTTCCCTACGAATTTCGTCGCTCCCCTAAACCGTTTAGTGGTTGTCAAATTTTGGATGAAATTTGTTATCAGAATTTGCGAAATTTTCATCATATCTTGCTGGCCTCGGATTTTGACCCCAAAACAAAAAAACTTTGCCATTTTGACCATCGTTGAGCTTTTGGCATGCACCACCTCTGACCCTCACCTCAATCTCTCTCTCTCCGACTCAACGACGCCGCAAGTGCAAAAGCAGCAGCAGCAGATTCGTCCGCGTCGCTCTGTCTGACAGTGTGGGCCCTCCCCGAGATGCAGGCGTGGTTCTCCGGCACGGGGCCCTCCGCCTCGTCGGCGTCGTCGTCGTCGTCGCCGCCGCAGCCGTCGCTGCTCGCGGAATGGAACTCCTACGCCGCCGCGCGCTCCGCGGAGGAGGAGGAGGACGGCGTCGGGGGAGGCTTCGGGATCGACATCGAGGCCGCCGTCCGCTCCGCCAACGACCGCGTCTCCGGCACCTTCGGCGTGTAAGCCTAACCACCCCCCACCCGCGTCCCTAGGGTTTGCACTAGATTCGCCCCGAGGTAACCTTGCAACTGCGTCTCGGTAGGGATCGATCACAGGTAGTTGTCGGATCGTCTCTGTGTGGATTCTGGATTGTGATGATCTCCGCTATGTGTCTACTAGTTAGGTTACATTACATCTGAAGACTGGATTTGGGCCAAGAGTTGGAACCATCGTAGGATTGGAAAAAGCTTCTGACGAGTTGTTATTGTGCTCTAAAGCAATTTGCCCAATGTCCAGTGACCAACGATCTCAAATTAAAAGCGTGCAAGTTTTGTGATTAGTGACATGCGTGTTTTTGGAAAAGCTGTCATGAAGATTCATGAGATGTTAAGAGTTAATTTTGAAGTTACTCGCTCTGTTTCATATTATAAGTTGTTTTGAGAGAAACGCCTAGGGATGTTCCGGCTAGCTCCACAAGGTGGTGGGCTAGCCGGCTTGGGTTCGAAGCCTCGCCCCTTCTATTTATTTTTTTTTGCGGGGAATCCAGGAAGCTTTATTAAATCACAGGATTAGGGTTACAATCCAGAGCCAAAAGCTCAGAGACGCACTCAGGCGCTTGGAAACGAAGAACTGCAGACTCCTTCGATCGCAGAGCAAGCTGAGCAAGACTATGAGCAACTTTATTAGCAACCCTACTAACTAGAGCAGACCGAGGCCCCTGAAAAGCATGCAGCCCCGCCCTTGCTTCCTGGATAATGTGCCACAACTGAGATTTATCATACCCTCACGAGCTGATCGCTGCGTGAACATTAGCACAATCCGTCTCAAGAACAAACGGCTTCTTCACCCATTCATTAACCAAGCAAACTCCATCACGGCAGGTGATTGCTTCTGCCTCTTCTGCTGAATCACATCTCCTGATTAGCCTCCAGGAAGAGAGCAGAACCTGTCTGTCTTGATCACGGATGATAGCAACATTTCCAACACAAAACAAACATATTATCAAAATATATTCAATGTCATATTTGATGAAACTAATTTAGTGTTGTAGATGTTGCTAAATTTTCTATAAACCTGGTTAAACCTAAAAGGTTTGACTATGAAAGAAGTCAAATTGACTTGTAATATGAAACGGAGGGAGTAGTATTTAGTTAGTTGTAAAGCTGGGAAGACCGAGAAAGAGTGAAAAAGGGTACAGTGTTAAAAGATGGAATTGACTTAACCCCTGGCCTCTAGGTAGTTACATGTTTCAATTTGCTAATGAGGTTTATTTTCTCTACTGATGGTTTGTGATTCTTTGTGTCTAGGGTATCTAAAGGTGTTCTAGGGTTGCCAGGCAGCTTCAAGTCCACAACAAGCAGTGTTCCGTCGAGCAAATCACTTGTGTATTTTGGCCTTTTTCTTGCTAGTGGAATATTCCTAGTTTTCATTGCGTTCACGATATTTCTGCCAGTCATGGTAATCATGCCTCAAAAGTTTGCCATCTGTTTCACGGCGGGATGCGCCTTCATAATTGGATCATTCTTTGCGCTAAAAGGGCCCAAGAATCAGCTCTATCATATGATTTCCAAAGAGGTACCAGTTATTATTTTCCCCTAAAGCTTCTTCCACACAATGTTTTGTCATTAATTCTAGCAAAACCTTTTCCATGAATTATTTCATCATCGATTCTAGTAATTGCTGTCCAGCAGATTTGTTGCTGAAATTTTGTTTCACTTTGTTGCTGACGGTTATACAGTGATCTGTCATTCAAGTTATGTATAACTTTCCAGAAACTATTGATACTGGGGGAAGCATAGTTTAACTGCACCCTCATAGATATAATAATAAAGAAAACTGCTTGATGTAAGTGAAAATAAAATAGTCAGTTAGATGATGGCTAGTTGGCCACGTAGCATATCAAGCGCACATACTGAAATATCGACCTGGAAAATGCATTGCAGCGATTTGCTACCTATACTTTTTTTTTGGAGTGATGTGTATTTGGATATTTATTTATTTTTTGGGTGAGAGGGGGCTCAGATCTTCTATTCTATCATGGCTTTATATGCTTATCTTTTGTCACAGTCATATATCAAAAGAAATGTGTTTGTGCTGCATTCACTGAAGCTGGTTTAATTTTGCTGCAGAGGTTACCTTTCACCATGGGATTTGTGGGCAGCATGGCTGCTACCATCTACGTGTCAATGGTGCTCCATAGCTACATACTTTCAGTTTTCTTCTCTTGTCTTCAGGTGATAATCTCTTCATCATTACACCCTCCAATCTATTGTTATTAAATCATCAGTTATGGATCCCTATCTTCTCTGGAAATATGATGATTATATAATTTTATTTTAATTTTTTTGCTGCTAGTAGCAACAACTTTGAACAAAACTGTTGACCAGGCATATGAATAGACCATAAAACTCTCAATATTTCAGCTTGTGGCATGAGCGGGTTTAACAAACCTAGTTCAATTTATTTGTTGAACCGCAGCTCGTGTTATCGCTATTTTCTGGTAGCCATGGAGGACTGGGCCTGCAATAACCTGTATTTATTTTGAGCTCACCAAAGCTTGCTCATTGTTTGCTAGGTACTTGCGCTAGCATATTATGCTATTTCATACTTCCCCGGGGGATCTGCTGGAATGAAGTTTCTATCATCTGCACTTGTGTCCTCTGTGCTGAGATGCTTTGGGCGATGAGCTCACCCGTTAGTTGCTCTCACCCATCCATTTGGCGCGCATTCATCGTAACCTTGTGTAGTTCCATTACAGTTTTGTCTTTTTGCTTTTTGCTATAGAGGTAGTGCCTGTCAAGATGACCCTGGTGCTGGTGTCCATTGAAATATGTGTGTATACCACTGTCCTGTATTGGGAGCTCTGTTCCTTGGATTGAATTATGAAAATCAGGAAAATGGAAATCTATCGAGATTCGAGAGTCAATAGTTTGTGAAATTTGGAACACTTGCACTGTAACTTACCTTCAATCTTGCATTGGGGGATTTCCCTTTTTTTACTTTAATCTGCCCATCTGCCTTACTACTCTTCAGATATTTGTTTTTATATTGAAGTCCCAATTTATGTGAATATCCAACCCAGCAAGCTATGTCCCAAACTGTCAATTGTAATCTCAACTATGAGGCAGAGCCATGCTTGTTAGAGATATGTAGAGCCCATCCATCCATATTAAGCTAAAACTACACTACACAGCACATCTCAGTCACACAGACTGGACCACAGTTTTCATGTGCATGGCTGGGTATGAAATACATGTACACCTTCACCATCTCAGACCCCATCCAACCACCACCACATGTTCACCTCTTTTTTGTATCTTTGTTACTCTCTGATCGCTACACTGTTTGTGTTGTCCCGGTGCATTGTTCACCTGTATGGCTGTGTTGTTTTTTTGTTTGGCTTGGCCATTTCAGAATTTGACAGGAATTTTGGGTGGCGCGGCGCGGCTCCCCTATCCGGGAACGGGTGATGGGGTTTTCGCCGCTCATGGATATCTCAGATTCGGCCTGGGAATTTGGTATATCCTCTTTCTCTCTCTCTCTCTCTCTGCGTGTGTGTGTATGTCTGGGGTGTGTGGGGTTATAAGAAGTGGGTGTCCTGAAAGGCTTAGCTCTGCACCCCAAGTGTTTGGATTTTGCAGCTGCTCCCCTGATCCGGTTCAGATAGGCTCTTCTTGACAGGGTCACCATGTCTGCCTTTGTGGGAAAATACGCAGGTTCTTGCTCCCTTGCTCCATTTCTCTTGTCTTATGCCTGTCTATGCAAGTTGGGTTGTTTGCGATATATATGGCTCCGTTTTGCATTGTGGTGGATTATTTGAAAACCATAACTTTTCCTTTATATTTATGTGATGCGGCAAGAGTCAGTTGAAAAGCATCTTGCTACTCTAGCGTATTTGAGCAACTGCAAACTGTCTCCAACGATGATAATATATGCTGAAATGTTGATTTTACTCTTAATGCAAAGATACACAAATCTTTTGCATATTCACGATAATGAAGTTTTTGATTTTACTACAATATGTGTTCTGTAAACAAATATTAATTTGCCTGGAGTTTGATTATTACTGGAGTCATATGTACTGTGTACTGGAAGTAGCATAAATCTGTGGTCTCATGCCATGAATATACGTGTGTAAATATGGGGGGTGCAGATGAGCTGATCAAGACGGCCAAGTACATCGCGACGCCGGGGAAGGGCATCCTCGCCGCCGACGAGTCGACGGGCACCATCGGCAAGCGCCTGGCCAGCATCAACGTGGAGAACGTGGAGCCCAACCGCCAGGCGCTCCGGGAGCTCCTCTTCACGACGCCCGGCGCGTTCCAGTACCTCTCCGGCGTCATCCTCTTCGAGGAGACGCTCTACCAGATCACGGCCGCCGGCACGCCGTTCGTCGACGTGCTCAAGGCCGGCGGCGTCGTGCCGGGGATCAAGGTGGACAAGGGCACCGTGGACATCGCCGGCACCAACGGCGAGACCACCACCCAGGGCCTCGACTCCCTGGGCGCGCGCTGCGCCAAGTACTACGAGGCCGGCGCCCGCTTCGCCAAGTGGCGCGCCGTGCTCAAGATCGGCGCCGCCGGCGACGCCGCCACGTCCGAGAGCTTGTACGTCAAGGGCTACACCTACTAGAATTCGTCTCGATCACTGGGGGGTGCCTATGCGGCCGTGCCTATGACAGTAGTAGGGTCTCCGTCCAATCCGCGTGGCCCACGTGGCGGTGCGGATTGCATCGAGATTCGTGCGGATATGTGTTCCTTTCTGCTTTATACTCTCAACTCTCTGCTTCCTTCCCCTCTAGCTCTTATATTTTAACAAAAGCTGTGTCTAAATGTTGATCTCTTTGCAGTTTATTTGCAATGCAAACTAATATTAATACTTCTGATAAGTGAGCGATTCCTGAGTAGTATGTGTTTTTTTTTTTCAAGCTAGTTTCATGGAAAATGAGAGCAGAAAAAGTTAAATATTTATGAGATCAGCTCAACAGTGCTAACAGCTTTAACACACTGCATATCTGCTTGTTCACTAATTCCTGGAAATTTTGCAACCTTTTATCTTATTTACCAAGGGAAAGAAAGGAGTGCCCTGCAGCAGAGCACCATCAAGAAGTGGGGCGGCAAGAAGGAGAACGTCGCCGCCGCGCAGGCCGCCTTCCTCGCCCGGTGCAAGGCCAACTCCGAGGCCACGCTCGGCAAGTACGGCGGCGCCGCCGGCGACGCCGCCACGTCCGAGAGCTTGTACGTCAAGGGCTACACCTACTAGAATTCGTCTCGATCACTGGGGGGTGCCTATGCGGCCGTGCCTATGACAGTAGTAGGGTCTCGGTCCAATCCGCGTGGGCCACGTGGCGGTGCGGATTGCATCGAGATTCGTGCGGATATACATGTGTTCCTTTCTGCTGTATACTCTCGATTCTCCGCTTCCTTCCCCTCTAGCTCTTATATTTTAACAAAAGCTGTGTCTAAATGTTGATCTCTCTGCAGTTTATTTGCAATGCAAACTAATATGAATACTTCTGATAAGTGAGTGATTCCAGAGTAGTATGTGTTTTTTTTTTTTCAAGCTAGTTTCATGGAAAATGAGAGCAGAAAAAGTTAAATATTTATGAGATCAGCTCAACAGTGCTAACAGCTTTAACACACTGCATATCTGCTTGTTCACTAATTCCTGGAAATTTTGCAACCTTTTATCTTATTTACCAAGGGAAAGAAAGGAGAATGTATAATAGAGAAGCTAATTACTGTACATTATTTAGTGTACCTCTTCTTCACATAACTACTGTAGTTAATACTACAGTGTGTGCCTTAGCTTTTTATATGGATCACTATCTGCCTAAACATTTCTCACTGCAATAATAATAGTAAACCACCAATTACAAGACGAAAGAACAGTACAATTTAGGCTGGTTCATAAATTTTGCACAGGAGTTTCTTCTGATGTTGGAGATTCTGTTTCTGCAGGCTTCAGAAACTTCAGGATATCCATTTTTGTTTTCTCAGTACAGCCTGATCCTTGTGGTTATATGCTGCTGGCACATAGGGCAGCGCACCAAATTCTTCCCGCATTCATAACAGGTCTGCGAATCATTTTATCATGCATGCTGCCATTTAGAACAAGAAATTATGTAGAAATAGAGTACAGTAAGGGGAAATTTTCTGCACCTGATGTCCACATCCAAATGCAAGATCCTTTGATTTATCCATACAGATAGCGCACAACTGAAACCACACACAAAAAAAAAAAAAAGCTGCATTTAGTTTGTAATCCAGTAAGATTCTCAGGGTTTAGCACGAAATTTGATGGTACATAAAAACTTAACACTAGAGGTGTAGGAACTTTCCATGATCTGCGGATTAACAGTATGCCCAAATGACATAAGAATGTGAAATGCAATAGCAATATTCAGCATAATGTAGTTATCAGATCAAGATCAAATGGGCCATTTGAAGGCATGATATTTTTTTTTTTCATAAAGGGCATCCGTGAAATAAGTAATAAGCCAAATGAACGCAGGCAGGGTGGTCAGATCAGATAGAGCAATGCAATGCAACTTCCCCTGTTTCAATTAGCCTCCCGAAATGCCACAGTACGAACAAAATAAAAGGGAGACTATTTGTTGGTGGTGTACGATAATGACACCAATGTAGTCTTGCAGTATATAGCTTAAACTTTATTTTATCAATGCTACAGTGTTGCAGTATATATCTTAAACTTTATCTATTCAACATGGTGTGAATATAAGGCCCTGTTTAGATGGGACTAAAACTTTTAAGTCCCTATCACATCGGATGTTTGAATATTAATTATAAATATTAAACGTAGACTATTAATAAAACCCATCCATAATCTTGGACTAATTCGCGAGACGAATCTATTGAGCCTAACTAATCCATAATTAGCCTATGTGATGCTACAGTAAACATTCTCTAATTATAGATTAATTAGGCTTAAAAAATTTGTCTCGTGAATTAGCTTTCATTTATGTAATTAGTTTTGTAAATAATCTATATTTAATACTCTAAATTAATGTCTAAAGACAGGGACTAAAGTTAAGTCCCTGGATCCAAACACCACCTAAACAAAAATACTTACAAGTCTTCCTTCTAAATTACTTTCCGAGGTATAAGTGTCAGGTGCAGTGGTAGCCACAGGCTGTCTCTGTTTGAAGCTTTCAGATTGCTGAAAGCCACTTGTTTGTGGGCCGAAGCTACTAGATCGTGAATAAACACCAGAATGCTGGTCAAAGCTAGTAGACCTCGAATAAGCATTTCTCATAGGTGGCGGCAGAGGAATTCTTGGCTGTATTCTTTGGCGACGGCTGAAACGAAAGAAAACGTGAAGAAAATGTTCAAATGGATACAATTGCTGCAAGCACAAACTCTAGTACATTTGACCCAGTGCAGTCCTGGGAAAACATGGATTACCCTAGAAGTTGGAGATCAAGTGTTGCCTTGTATTGTGTTGGGATTTCCATCAAGGCGGATAGTGCAAATTCTGCCTCCTTCCTGTCAGCTGCTATGCTCTTTGACATGATGTCCGTGAAATTCACAAACTGCATGAAAGTAAACATTTTTACATGTCTCTATTATTGTGAAAACCACACAAAAATAAGCCAATGACTGGAAATTAAATGTAGAACAGTCACCTGGAAATTGTCAAATGAGCGAGCAGGTATATTGTCATCAAACTGATGCATCATGTCCCATGGTCCATCACCCACCCCAACAAGAACAATAGACAAGGGGAACTGGCTGGAAATTTATTTCGAAAAAAATGTTAACATGTGTGATTCGGGACATTTGATTTGGGCAGAATATACCGATATTAAATTAGGGACTCGATCAAGTACCTAGCTTTTACTATAGCATCAATCGTATCACGCTCCTGCGGGCTTAACTGCCCAGACTGTGTATCAACACTTCGAGTAACCTGTTAGCAGAAGTTTTAGCCACTGTAAAAATATGATTTGAACAAAAAAAATAATCAACTATAATCTACAGAAGAGTTCTGCTGATCACAATTAATTAGAAAGACAAGAAATAAAGAAAAGGGATAAAACAAGAGAAAATGGTGACAGACCTGTCCATCGGCTATTATCAGAAGAACATGATACTGACCACCAGTGCTGTCTACAATACCAATTGCTGTTTCAATCATCGGGGCAAAAGATGTTGGTCCTGTTGCAATTTTTGCATACATTATTTTTCTGAAGATCTGTAGTTACTACTGCAATCTTATATATAACCAGCTAAATTCAAGATCCTTCTTTAAAAAAATAAAGGAAGAATAAACATCTAAATTGTGAAATTACTGAAACGAACCAGCTAATCGAAGAGTCGGAACAATTTCTCTGTATCTTTCTAATGCCTCTTCAAATCCGTTGCATGGGCGGTTCTCTGGATAAAAGCTGAATACCTCCTGATCATGAGTTGATGCTGCCAGTAGACAAAGCCACAAAGGAGGCATTAGATCAGCATTGTTCTTTAAATATGCTACTGAGCACACACCAAGTGATCAAAATGGAAAATGGGAACAATGAACTTACCGTCACCAAATCCAAAGCAAGGAATCAAATTATCTTCATCAAAAGCTGAAAGTGTCCTTCCAATAATAGATATTGCTTGCTCATATGGATTTGGAGTGTTTCCAATATCATGCAGACATCGGCGATTGAAGGAAAGTTTACCTAATGGAGAAAAGCTCAGCAGGTTAAATGAGAGTGCTATGATTTGTGACATAGCATGACTGTAGGATATGCAAGCAACATGAGAGGCATCCTTGCTACATGCATAATTGCCCCATTTCACATTTCTTTACTTTAAATGGTTTTGTTTGGCAAAAGATTGCACATTGCATTTGTTGTGAAGTTACGGAATCAGGTTCACTCCTTATGTCAAAACATAACAGGTAGTTCACATAAACTTCAGATACAGAAAAATAACCAGCTTATTAGGGGTTTATAACAAAGAATTATGAGAAGTTGACATGCCATTTGCATCACAGGCACTTCAGATACAGAAAAATAACCAGCTTATTAGGAGTGGCTAACTCCCTCAATAAACTTTTTTCAAGAAAGTCCAACCTCCTTCCAGACAGCAGCCCTAGCGAGAGCTCATTTATAACAAAGAATTAAGAGAAGTTGACATGTCATTTCTCATCTGCATCATACGCAACTAAGGTAGAAAAGGATGTTTGTCCTAATAATAGGTAAATCAAGATGTATATAATAACACTACTAATTCGCAAGTAATAGGCTACCAGCACAGCACAAAGCAAATCTAAAGAAACAGAATTCAAAACAAGAAGTGGTCTGTTAACCTGTCCATTCATTGCTCTTTGTAAAATCAATGCCTACAATAAGATTTGATGATTCAAGACCTGCTTGTGCCAAAGCTTCAGTCACCTGTAACAGTACATATCGATAAAAATGAAAACGTGTACTTCCAATCTCAAGTTCACAGTACTCAAAAGGAAGAGATTGTTCAAGACTCTAGTAAAGTAGTACGTATACTCTGGTGCACTATGAAGGAAATGAAACTAAGAAAAATACATAAATTGAACACAATGATAAGCACATCAACAGCACATAAATATTATAGCAAGGAATTATCTTTTGTAGGAGACATAACAGGAAATGGAAAGCTTGTTATAGTCTTTGGCTCAAACAACACATATATGATTAAAGATGGCAAGCCATTAACTGAAAATGTACTGGAAAATAAATAGCAGCTGGATATCTTATAAATCATTTAAAAGTGTGTACTAAAAAGGGTGAATTCCAGCGTACAAAAAACTGACTGAGATGAACACCATAGTCAAAGAAAGCTCCATTGAGAATCTGTAGTGGTTTCTTTGTTAATGCAATATATATAGTGGTTTCCATAAGAGAATACAACTCTTGTTTGGAACCCTCCTCGAAAATATCCTAGAAAAGGATATTTTCAAACATTTCCCTATGCCATATCATCAAAGATGAATGATACTGATGCCATTCAACTAAGCTACTAGTAATCGATAGCACGCATACCAAACGCCCGCAAAGCAAATATCAAAATTCATGGGTTAAACAAGGTCATGTCATAAAAAACATACTTGATTCAGAGAGCGGTAGTCATCACCAATCCTCGAGTACTTCCTCTGCAACCTGGCATGCGTTTCTGGCTGCACATAGTTCTCCATAGAAGGAGCATACCTTGTGTTCTGACTGGAAGATGCATTTGCAGGGTATGCAGGGTATCTCGAGTTATATCCCGATGATGAATTCCCATAATCATATGAAGAAGAATAGCTGTATGAGGGCTTGGAGTCCTTTGCCCCCATTTCTCACCTCAGTTGAATTCCCTGATAAAAAAGGGAACAAAAAAGATCAGTACTTTTAATAAAATAACTGCACAAGAAGCAGAGACTTTTCTGACAAATCTCAAGAAACCATCAGGTTCTGACTGATCATGCAGATAATTTGAGGAAATCCTAATTGGGGGTGGGGGTGAATTACTGTCCATGGCAGGTAAAATTCCCCACCCCCAAGAACAATCTAGCACCCCACATTCCCTTCTCACGAACAATTAGCAAGATTAACAATCGAAACAACCCAATCCCCATGTAAGCATCGAACATATCGAACAATCGAAGTGCGTCCAAGAACACCAGAATGCGACCTACCAAACATATCAAATGCCTATGAGAAAAAAAAAACAACGAATTCTTTTCTTCGCCGGATTAGATCCAAATAATACCTTATAAACCCACCAAGAACCCGCTTATTCTCGCCTACACTCACCAAGAACCTAGAATCGAAGAGCCGAGACCCAGAAAGAGAGAGGAGCAAGAAGGAAAAAGGAGATGTTCTTGGTGCGAGAGCGCAACCGAGAAACCGAACAGAAGAGAGCTCTTCCACCAAAACAGCACGAAATCCCCCCAAATCAATCCACCCACATGGGCTCACCCCTGCTACGCGGCACGCCTCCGCTCCACGACGAGAGAGGCCCCGAGGAAGACGACGACGATGAGGCGAGCGAGCGAGCGGAGGCACGCGACCTCGGTTACCGGAGTCCAGCCAAGAAACCAAGAAACCAAGAAGCCAAGAAGCCAAGATATGTATTGGATGATTGCCCAATCACTCAACCAACGGCAATACAATACTGCCAATTTACAATCGGTGCTCAGGTCAAGTCAATCTCTTCATCAAAAACTGCAGCCCAACGGTGGACTGGGCAAATGGCAGATTTCTTGTGTGCTGGGGTTGTCTGACCACCACCATGGATGGACAGTGACAGGGGAAGCTTCCAACGTGGGAAGGATCGATCACTGACTAACTACTGGATTATTAGGGGTCTAGTAGACTAGTAGTAGTGTGTGACAAAGATACTTCTGCTTATGAAAAAGGGGTTGAATACTTGAATTGTGTGGTGTGCTGGAAGTTGGAAGTGCAGGGCATGATTATCCACTCAGGAAAAGGTCAGATGATGAGCAACGGATGGTGGTGCCAGATTTGCTACTTGCACAGTGGAAAGCGTACACGGGATATTCCATCTGGTGATCAATCCACAATCGAATTTTGGCATCTTACTGAAACGTCGGTAATGCCATTTTTTGTATAACTTATGTGTGTTATTGACATATTTTAGTAATAACAAGCCAAATACTCTATCCGTCTCATAATAAGTTTATTTTTTAGCTTTTTCGTTTGTCTCAAAATAAGTTCATTTTTGGTAGTAATTGTATCGGGATTTGTAAAAGTAAAAAATACAATAATTGTATTAGGAATAGATAAAGTAGATAATAATTGCATTTTGATAAAGTATGGGTATTCTATTTTTTTTCTTATGTATTGGTATGTATGGGTAAAAAGTAAAATTATTTTGAAACAACGGGAGTACTTACTAAATAGTGGAGTAATCTATTTAAACTATGAACAATTTGATAGAGCATGCCATTGATATTCACACCAGACAAAAACAGATTATAAACATATACTAATTTATCCGTGTCAAAGGATTCTAAGTGTTCATTCGGAGAAGATAAGGAGAAGAAATTTCTTGGCGCGCACACTTCCCGAACTACTAAGCCTGTGTTCGGCATAGTAGGTTCCCTCGTATTACACGTGCATGCTTTTCAAACCGCTAAACGTACGGTGTGTTTTTTTTTTACAAAAAGTTTCTATACGAAAGTTACTTTAAAAAAAACCATATTGATCTATTTTTTTTAAAAAAATAGCTAATACTTAATTAACCACGTGCTAATGAACCGTTTCATTTTTCGTGCGCAGCAGATTGGTTCCCATCTTGTCCAAATGAACTCAGCCTAAATGGTGTGTTATTAATTCATTTTTAAGTTTGAATAATTAATATTTACTCCGTAATTAACTGCACACTAATGGTGAAACGAGGCTCGTTTCACGTACGTCTCAATCTTGTACACTCCTCTTCTCTCAAACGCTCCTTTAATAATCAAACTAGTTTGATCAAGTTTTAGCCATCACGCTTTCAAAAACTTTCTATGGTATTTATAATATTATTCAGATGACTTCAGTATATTTTTAGCTTTATAAACATTATTTAATTTAATTTACCCTTATAGACAATCACATATAATATGTCTAATAATCCATTTCATACGGCCCACCTGCATGTACACATGGAGCTCTGATCAGTTGAAAATCATTTTTTTAAAGTATGGTGAGCGGAATACATATCTAGTAGTACTATTTTTTAGTGAATGTAAATGCCTCTTGCTAATTTTATCAGCTTAGGTCGAACGATGGAAGGCGTATATCTGATTAATTTTCTTTAATTAGGAATGAGGAGCGTGCGATTTCTTACGAGGTAAGTAAACCGTTGGTGGGGCATCGATTTTACAAAAATATCACTGGAGTAATTTTAGTGACATCAATTTGATCTAGAGGAAAATTACGGTACTAGTACAAATGTACAATGCTTATGTCAGATCATGTGACGTACTGGATTGCGCAAGTTTGAGCTAGATAGAAAAAGATTAGAGATTTAGACTAGGTCAGGATGGGTTCACATGTACCATTTAATTTGCAGTTAGATGACACGTCTTAATTAATTAAGTTGACCCAGACACGAGATATCTTGGCGTGGATATATTAGAGCTTGTTTAAAAAAACAAATAATCCCTCCATTTCTAAATATTTGTCGCCATTGACTATTTTAAATATGTTTGATCGTTCGTCTTATTTAAGAAATTTAAATAATTATTAATTCTTTTCCTATCATTTAATTCATTGTTTAATATACTTATACGTATACGTATAGTTTTACATATTTCACAGAAAGTTTTTTTTAACATGTGCTTAAAAAGTAAATGGTGCCAAATATTTAGAAACGGAGAGAGTATATTAGAGCTTACTAATACTGTTCAAATTAACCTTTTTTCTTTCCTTCCTACTAGCTACTTGTCAAGTTTCGTTTCCTATGCCTCATATTCGAAAAAAGTTTAGTTTCCTATGCTACAGGAAACAAACATGATTGTTAAGCTATGTTTAAGTACGTATGCGTGAGCACCTAGCATAGCTAGTAAGAATACGACGAAGCTATGAGCTGATCTAAGTTTGCTCGTGACAAACCGTGAAAAATTAAACAAAATAACCCATAATAATTTACGGGTAAAAACTTTATATATCTGTGTTTTTCATATAAAAACGAATGATTAAAACTAAAACCTTCAAATCAACTTTAAAATTAAGTTTTTTAGAATTTAAATCTCGCTGTAGCTGATAAGCCAATAAGAAAACTATATAGCTGTATATTCGAAGGTTTCTTCACCATCTAGCTAGTAGTTGGTTGCTGAATTCAACAGGCTAACTTCCAGAATCTGGAGGAAAAAAATATACTACTTGAAGGAGGTATAGTCTCATAAAACAAATGATGATATTCTTAATAAGTAGGATTCTTCTATTAGGGTGTTGGGTTCGTATACTGGTACATGTGAACATGATAAACCAGTATTAGATTACTCTATGCTCTTGAAACAATTAAAGAGAACATGTACAATACTAGTGTCCTCAACATGCATGAAACAATCCACCATCACCAAAGGTATAATATAAGCCCTCCGCTCCAATATATTTGTCGATTTATCTTAAAATTTGACCACTCATTTTTTTTCTCCTTTTCCCAAAAATATTTATAAATACTAAACAAGATGTCGTAAATATTTATAAATACTAAAAAAGATGTAAAAACAACCAAAAACAATTCGGCGATGTAAAAACATGGGAAGGACGAGCACATGCACACGCACGGACTGTTCCCGCGAGCGGCGACGAGGAGAGGAACACACCGCCGGTAAGCGCGCGGGGGCGGCGCCGGAGGTGGTGAGCGCGCGTGGCGGCGTCGGAGGTGAGCGGCGAGCGCACACGCGGGCGGCGGCGGAGAGCACTCCGCGTCGTCGTCGTCGTCGCCTCCTCCTCCCTCCCGCTGGCGCTGCCCTCCTTCCCCATCGCCGCCGCCGTCTTCCTCCCTCGTCGCCGGCTCGCCGCCATCTTCCTCCCCCCATCCGCCTGTCGCAGCCCGTCCCGTGCGCTCGCTGCCCGCAGCCGGCGAGCACGAGCACCGTCCTGCTCAAACTTCCCACTCGTCCTTCCCTTGTCGCCGCCCGCCGCCGGCGACCACAACCGCCGCCATCTTCCTCCCTCATCGCCGGCTCTCCCTCTTCCTCTCTATCCACAGCTAGGGGTATATTCGTCTTAAACCTCCTCAGAGTGATAAAATATCCTAAAACTAATCTATTGAGTGGTATTTTATCCTTTGCAATTTAATGGGTAGCATTTTGTCGAAACCCGCCTACTGGAGTGGCATACTGTCCTTTTTCTCACTCGTGGTTGCGGGGAGAAATGCGACGAGATCGTGGGAAGAGAAAAAAGAAGATAAGATTGTGGTGGGACCAACTAAATTAGCGTCCGATATTTCCTTTGTAGAAAATTGGTACCAGGAACAAATATTAAAATTAATATCTACTCCTACTCTACTATTGATTTACCTCCTTTTCATTTACATCCTGCTACCTCCATTTGATTTACATTACTACACGTGGTCATTTGTATTTAATATAGTTAATATAGAAGTATATTATATATAGCAAATACTAAGCATGCCCTCCAATTTATCTAAGTTAAGAATTTCCTCAGTAACAGGAAAAATGGATCTCCAGTTATCATTCTTAATTATCGTTCTACAATTTTACGCACATAACATAATTTTACTTATGACTTTATAAAGTCCCACAGCAACGCGCAGATATCACCTAGTTACCATAATTTGTCTCCCCTATATCTTTATTTATTTACTACTCCCTCCGTTTTACGATGTAGGACTTTCTATCATTTGCCAATATACATATAGATGTTAATCGAGAGCGATTCATTAACATCTATATGTATATTGGCAAATGATAGAAAGTCTTACATTGTGAAACGGAGATAGTATTATTGAATGTGCCGCTGTGCTACTCCCAATCTTTAACTGCCGTCGCCGTCGTTGGGCCATTTATCCCGCCGGCGGTTGATTTCAAGCTGGTGAGACATCCTCATCGCTCTCGAGCTCCGACGCCATGGCTGTCGTCGGAGCAGGTGTCACACCCTGAAGTTCTCCTCCTAAGCCTAAAATTGAATTTATAATTGACCCTAAGAAAATGTCGGTGCAAATCAAGAGTAAACCCTAAGGAATCAATGCAAATAATAATCGAAACTGGCATGTGGAATTTTTTCTTGAGTTCTACATGTCGAAATTCGCTAACAAGATTTTTAGTGGAATTTTCAGAGCCCTAGAAATAATTTTAACCAATTAAAATTGAGCAAGCAATATTTTAATTCCAGGGAAAATCCTTTTCTTCCTTTTCTTTTTCTTTTTCCCCTTCCCTTTTCGAATGGACCGCCGGCCCATTCTCTCCTTTTTCCCCCTCCCCGCTGGGCCGGCCGCAGGCCGAGGCCCAGCCAGGCCGCCCCG
>CM020183.1:28836164-28851603 GCA_009805545.1 Oryza longistaminata
GCCCGGCCTCCCTCCTCTCACCGGGGTGCCGACCAGGTGGAGGCCCGTGCTCCTGTCGTCCTCCGCCACCTCGCGCCGCCCTGCGCCGGTCATTCCCCGGCACACTTCCCGAAACACGCCGACAGCTAGTGCGGGGCGCGCACACTCCCCGCTTTCCCCGGCCCACGCGCGCGGTCGCCAGCCACGCCCACGCCACGTCCCGTCCCTCTCTCCCCGCTCTCTCCGGCCGCGCCCGCGCGACGAGAGGGGCGGATTCGATTTTGAATCCCTCCTATCTTCTCTCTCTCCTTCCCGTCGCGGCAAAATCGGAGGCTCCGGGTGCCGTTCCCACCTTCCGCCCTATAAAAATGTTCCATCCCCACTCTCCTCCGTTTTTCCTTTTGCCGCTCTCTCTCCGAGCTCTCCATCGTGCCCCGCGCCGTGTCACCACCACGCCGCCGCCGCTTCCGCGCTTGCGGCCCGCTAGCCGCCGCTAGGGTCGCCGCCGCCTCGGCCGTGTCCAGCGTCGGGTAGGCCGAGGCTAAGCTCCAGCGCCGTCCGCCCCTCTCCTCCGTCGATTCGTCGCGTAATTCGGCATCCCCTCAGCGCTCACCGGGTGAGTTCCACCTACCGCCGCCTTCGGGCCATGAATGGTTGGTCGCCGTGGTTCATTTCTCCTCCCTTACGCTTTTAAATCTCTCTCTTTTCCTTCTTAGGGCAAACCCGATCCGTCCGTATCGGTTGCTTGCGTCGTACTCCCGTGGGTCGTCGCGCCGTTCGCGTCGGTCTTCCTCCGCGTGGCCAGACCTCGGTGAGGCACCCTCCCTCCCTCTTTTCCCTTTCCTCCCTCCCTAGAGGGGTGCCGCGCCGCGCTTCCAACGCCGCGCAGCCGTCTTCTTTGTGCGCCACCGTCCGCAGCCGGTTATGTCGTCGCCGGCCAACGCGTGTGCGCGCGCCGTCGCCGTCGCCCGTCGCCGTGGGCGCTCGACCGTCCCCGGGTCCTGCGCAACACCGTCGTCGTCGTCGAACCCAGACGCGGCCGCCGCCAGCGTGCCCTCCTCCCCGGAGGCGGCAGGCGCAGCACTCCACCGCAGCCCTTGGGCGTGGAGGGCGGCCTTGAGCTCGTACCAGTCGTTGAGCGCCTTCGTGGACCTCTCCGCGTTGCGCCTGTGGAGCTCCTCGATGGCGGCGCACCTCCGGTACACGCGCGCCAGCTCGCTCTCCCCCGGCGGCGCCGCATCGCCGAGCCGTCGTCGTCCATGGCTGGGGCTTTCTAAATTTTTTTCTCTCTAATAGCTATTGTTGTACCGATCGATCGCTTTGCCTCCTGATCCCAAGTCCCAACCTCCCGGCCGAATTTGTAGGCAGCCGATGCCCGAGTCCGACGGCGCAATGATCTTTGCGAGTCCCAGTCGGAGTACAATATATGAGCAAAATTTGGAAGGGGTTAGTTAATTGTACTAAATCCGTTTCGATCTCCTTGAAACCTCCTCCGTGCGGTGGGCATGTAGTTGTTGTTAGAAACCGGGTCGGGTCCAGGGTTGGAAATTTCGGTCACCCCCATATGATATTATTTCGGCCGAAATTTTTTAATTTTTTCATGAATTTGGGTAATATTTGTTCAAATTCAACTAAATTTTGCTCAAAATTTCGGAAATTTCGGACCGAAATTCCGAAATTTCGGGATTTCGGTGACCCCCATACAAATACCTCAACCGATAGAGTGAACCCTGGTCGGGTCATGAATAACCGGCTCAGATATACATTAATGGGTCATCACTATATATGAACGATTTTGAATTCTAAATAAGATCCAGTCTTCTATTTAATGAGGATATGCTAAACAGTGTCGCTTAGATAATTTGTGTTGCAAATAGCCTGAATAGAACACTCAAGTGTTCCCTAGCCCAACAATCTTCCGTGGATGCATCAGTGCATTGCAGACCTGCCACTGCCACGTAAGAAATAAAAGCCGAGTGATATCATTTAAAAGAAAAAGAAAAGGGAAAATTGGAACCATGCCATTATAATTTTGTAAAGTTTGAGATATGCCATCGGTATCTCAATGACATGTAGGACCCACATGAGTCAATGACATGTGAGTCAGGATGGCATATCTTAAATTTTACAAAATTATAATGGCATGGTTCCGAATTACCCGAAAAGAAAATGTGTTGAAACATCCTGTCCGTTATTTTGTTTTTTATCCTATGGCTGAAAATTCGTGTGAGACCTAAGAAAAAAAATATGTCGAAAGATACTAGGTAGTCCCTATACATAATTGTGCCATCGTCATCAACGTAACAATTGTTTTTTATTTTTTTTCCATAGATGCTTAAATGCCATGCAAATAACGGGTACGACTGCATCTAAGCGTTAAAAAAAAAATGTCCCAGATCAATCGATCGCTTGCTGACGTGGAAGGTAGAAAAAATTGTCCCTAGAACGGCTCGGATTGGTCAGACACACACCCCATAATTACATATTTACATACGTATATAGCTGCATAATTAATTACATAGTTACATTGAGAAAAAAATTTAGTAGTTGGAAGGGAAAACTTTTATCTGCTGTTTTATCAAGCTTAACTATGTTTATAATATATTTTTATGTTCATGACCTGGAGTCCTGCTAGCTACAACAACATAGGTAGGGCGTGTAGGTGGAATTCACAGTGCGTCACTAAGTTTTGGTGTTCCTCACATGCCACGTAGACCAAGAACTGTATTAGCCACATATCTCACAGTGCAAACTCCACGAGGCTACATACAAGTACTAGCTTGTAGTGGGTCCCACCACTACTACTTTTACAGTTTCACCTTTTACTTTCGTTTCACCTTTTACTTTGCCCTCTCTCTCCCCGGAAATGCTTCGCGTCGGCCGTCCGACGCTCCAGCGAAATATCGGACGCTAACATTATCTCATCACGTACATGCTTCTATCCACTGCCTTGTCTCCATGCAAAGCACTTTACTACTCCCTTTACCAAATCATGCACCGATGCACATATACATTTTTATATTTAAATGATCTTTTTTCTTAAATTACTTCTCCAATTTACAATCCGATTACACCATTAAACTTGTTGCAATTAAATCTTTACAACAAGATCACACATGGCTATATTCCGATAAAAAATATTTTTTAGTCTTTTATATGTGCCAACTAGTACATTTTAAATCTTTATTTTTTATGCTATGTTTCACTAATACATCTGCAAATGTTACACATATTGTTTTTTTAATGTTCCAATTTGTATTTTATAATGTTTCAGAAGTAACAACTTAATGTTTTACACATTACATGAAAATATTTTAATAATATTTCATATCTGCAAATATATTATATCTTCCATATGGATTTTTATGCCATTCATTTTTTTTTGGATTTTTATGTCTCACTCATTGAGACTCAATGTATCATACAATGATTATTGGTGTTGCAGTTAGTATTTTCTAAATGTTGCATTTCTCAGAAACATTTTTATAGACTAAGTTGGAACATTTTGACCAAGATTTTTATGTCTCACTCATGGAGACTCAATGTTTCATATAGTCATTATCGGTGTTGCATTTAGTATTTCTTGAATGTTGTATTTGTCTGAAATATTTTATAGATTGAGTTGGAACATTTGACCAAGTGGTGAAACATTTTTTTACAAGTGGTGAAACAACATTTATTTTTTCTCATCAAAATATAACCGTCTGAGATCTTGTTGTAAAGATTTAATTGCAAGGAGTTTAATGGTGAAATCGAATCATAAATCGGATAATTAATTTAAAAGGAAATTTAATTTAAAGAAATAAAAAGTAGGTTGAGACAAGTGCTGCAACTATGCAGTCATGCATGCACAAGCATATAGGCTTCTTACACGTGCTAATCAACTATAGTAGAAACAATAGTCATACATGCACAAGCATATAGGCTTCTTACACGTACTAATCAACTAGAGTAAAAACAATAGAACACAGGTATGCATGCATGTGTTGGCTGCGCGCGTCAGTGCAGGGTCGGGCGTCCGATATGCGTCCGATATCTGCGAAATATCGGACGTCCGACGCGTAGCATCCTCCAAAGAATATACGAGTTGGTAAAATTATGTACGTTCATTAGGGCTGCTTAACTAGGTGGGCTGCTCGTGCGACATGGCGTCTGCCCCAGATGGCCCAGGTGGATGTGTATGTACACCTGCATGACGCACCGTGCGAGTCGAGTCCGTTGGAGACTAACCGCGTGACGTAGAAAAGAAAATCGGATAGGGAGAAGAAAGCGACGTACGAAATACTTGGCAAAAACATCTTAAACTTTTATAATAGGTAAAGATAGACCTGGAAAATAATAAGTGAGCCTCAATATTTAGATTAGGAAGAACATTTTGCATTGGAATATATCATCATAATTTCTAGTAAGTTAAATCTTTTGTACAAATCAAAATTTGGCCTATTATTTTTAGGAATTTTTTTAAAAGTAATATGATTTTAATGGAAAATCGCAAAACTATAGGTCAGTTAGGCGAAATCGCAAGTTTAGCACCCTGTCGAACAACCGCGGTTCGACAGGGGTACCTATCGAACAACCACAGTTCGACAGGAACATGTCGAACTGCGTCAGTTCGACAGGATAGGTGGTCAAAAACAAATAAAATACATGTACAGTATCACTACAGTGCTAGGCAGGGACATATCGAACAGCCCAAGTTTGATAGGGTCACGTGAACAGCGCGCTACGGTGATGCTACAGTGCTCGCAGGCACATATCGGACTGCCTAAGTTCGATAGGGTATTGTGAACAGTGTGCTACAGTGATTTTTCTCTTTTTTAATTTTTTTAATCACCTGTCAAACTGCGGCAGTTCGACAGGTACCCTATCGAACTGTGGTTGTTCGATAGGTACCCCTGTCGAACCGCGGTTGTTCGACAGGGTGCTAAACTTGCGATTTCGCCTAACTGACCTATAGTTTTGCGATTTTCCATTAAAATCATATTACTTTTAAAAAAATTCCTAAAAATAATAGGCCAAATTTTGATTTGTACAAAAGATTTAACTTACTAGAAATTATGATGATATATTCCAATGCAAAATGTTCTTCCTAATCTAAATATTGAGGCTCACTTATTATTTTCCAGGTCTATCTTTACCTATTATAAAAGTTTAAGATGTTTTTGCCGAGTATTTCGTACGTCGCTTTCTTCTCCCTATCCGATTTTCTTTTCTACGTCACGCGGTTAGTCTCCAACGGACTCGACTCGCACGGTGCGTCATGCAGGTGCACATACACATCCACCTGGGCCATCTGGGGCAGACGCCATGTCGCACGAGCAGCCCACCTAGCTAAGCAGCCCTAATGAACGTACATAATTTTACCAACTCATATATTCTTTGCAAGCCCCTGCGCCTCGAACTCCTCGTCGTCTTCGTCTTCATCGTTGCTCCCGCCCTCGCCGCCACGAAGCCGTCCTACATCGTCTACCTCGGCGGCCGCCACTCCCATGGCGACGACGGCGGCGTCATCTCGCCGGAGGAGGCACACCGCACGGCCGCGGAGTCGCACTACGACCTCCTCGGCTCCGTCCTCGGAGAGTAAGCGCAACCTCTCCCAACTCCATTGATCTCCAGATTCGCTCTTTTGCATGATTTCTTGAGATGCATTTGGTCGAACGACACGCGCGCGTGCGCAAAAATGCAGCAGGGAGAAGGCACGCGACGCCATCTTCTACTCGTACACGAAGAACATCAACGGCTTTGCGGCGAGGCTGGAGGCGGAGGAGGCGGCGGCGGTGGCGGAGCGGCCCGGCGTGGTGTCGGTGTTCCCTGACAGGGGGCGGCGGATGCACACCACGCGGTCGTGGCAGTTCTTGGGCCTCGAGAGGCCCGACGGCAGCGTCCCGCCGTGGTCGCCATGGGAGGCCGCCAGGTACGGCCAGAACACTATCATCGGCAACCTCGACTCAGGTAAACTATACACTGATCAAACATCCGGCGGCTGCTACACATCGGACGTTTGATATTTAGCAAAAGATCGAACGTAGTTCATCCACATATCTGATTGCATGCAAAAAAAAAAACATCGTAGTTAAGCTGCTATGCTGCAAGCCTATAACCTTCTCTCGTGCATGCATACATGTAGTCTCCATCTTCATCTTCTCTACCAATAAATCTTTAAACTATTTTTCCTTCTAAATTACTTAACCGATCTACCATCCGATTTCACCATTGTGTTCGTTACAATTAAATCTTTACAATAAGATCTCACTTGGTTATATTTTTGATAAAATTTGTAAATATGATTATATTACTAATTGAAACATTTATATATTATACGTGAAACAACGAGTTATAATTATTAAAACATTAGAAAATATTCACTGCAACATCCCAAGCAAAACGTGCAACATTTATAAATGAATTAGTGAAGCATTAGAAAATACTTACTAAAACATCCAATAATACCACGTGCAACATTCACGAATAAACTAGTAAAATATCAGAAAAAATATTTATTGAAACATCAAAATAATGCCATGCAAAATTTTATATGGGTTTTAGAAAAATCAACCTTTTATTGCACCATAAAATTGTTTTATCACTTGTACAGATAACTCAACCCACTTTAAAAAAATGTTTCAGAGCGATGTAACATATAAAAATTACTAAATGCAACAATAACCACCATCACATAAAACATTATGTCCCAACTACTGAAACATAAAAAAAATGATGCAACATATTAGCAAATATTGATTTGTTAAAATTTCATATCATTCTTGAAACGTTGACCTGCAATTTTTGAAAGATAAAAATTTGTTTGTTAAAACATATAAATAGATCACGTGCAACAATAACTATATAAAAATTAGTGGCTACAACAATAACTACCATCACATGAAACATTAGGTCATACCTAGGAAAACATAAAAATATATATGATACAACATATTTGCAAATACTTTATTTTGTTAAAATTTTATATTACTCTTGAAGCGTCAAGTTGTATTTTTTTGAAACACAAATTATATTTACTAAAGCATATAAAAAGACCGCTTGCAACATTACATCTGAATTAGTGAAACATGAGTAAATACTTATTGAAACATTGGAATAACATTATGTGATAAAAATCATCGGAATATTATCATGTGAGATCTTGATATAAAGAGTTAATTATAACAAATCTAATGGTATAATTAGTTCATAATTCCGATAAATAGTCTAAGAGAAAATATCATTTAAATTTTGAATCCATGTGACTTGCATACACGCTCCATTGGCTACATGCACTTGTCATACACCTGCGCTACTACTACTCTGTTGGGTTGAGGTATCCGATTTTTCCTCCTTCCTCGGACGTATGATGATAAGCATTTTCGAAAACATCCTTAAGTGCATTTGATTTTCAAATAGGAAAGTTACATATACTATGTAACATGGTCATTTTTGGAATCTAATTTCGTATGTGTTTGACATTCAGGCGTGTGGCCTGAATCGCTGAGCTTTAACGACCGTGAGCTTGGTCCAATCCCAAATTATTGGAAAGGAGCTTGCCGGAATGAACACGACAAAACGTTTAAGTGCAACAGGTAATTTTATGTTACAAATCTACTCCCAAGTATGAATTTTCTTTATATTTCTTTCAATTTTGGTAAAAAAAAATATTCAAAAATGTAACTGTCACAATAAATTTAGTGGATTTTTTCTTCAAGAAAAAGGGTTGAATTTCCGAAGTTTTTATTCCTATTTTTCCACCGATGTACACTTTCGGTGGCGAAAAAAACAGAGTAAAAATAATTTTGACAAAATTTAACAAAATGTAGACATATATGAATTTTCTCCAAAGGATATATATTTGATTCATTTTTCGTGTGCGTGCGTGTGTGTGCAGCAAGCTCATCGGCGCTCGCTACTTCAACAATCTGTTCCACTTAATATGTCTTTTAGGAGATCATTAGTTGGCCAGAACTTAGTCAAATGGCATAGCTTGTGTGCTTCAATTGTGCATATTGATCTGACAGAAGAAAGTGATGGTTTCAGATGAAACTTTCATCAAAATGGTCAATTCATAGTTCGATCTATGTATTTAGTTTTGATTAATAATGATTATATTGAAAAGAATAAGATTATTTGGAAACTTAAGATGCCTCTCAAGATTAAAATTTTTATGTGGTATCTACTTAAAGGAATTGTGTTAACTAAGGATAATTTGGCTAGAAGAAATTCGGATGGTAATTTAAGATGTTGTTTTTATATGAAAAATGAAACCATCAACCATCTATTCTTCAATTGCCATTTTTCGATATTTCTTTGGAGATCCGTTCACATTTCTTTTGGTTCATCCTCCACAAAGTATGTCTCATATGTTTGGGAATTGGCTTGTTGGTATTGATAAAAAAAATTAAGAATCTTATTCTTGTTGGAGCATCCGCTTTATGTTGGGCTCTTTGACTTAGTAGGAATGATATAGTTTTTGGTAAATCACCATCAAAATCTTATTTGAAGGTACTTTTCAGGGCAACGTATTGGCTTCGGTGTTGGGCTCAATTACAAAAGGTGTGAAGAAGATTTTAACCTAATTAATGATGCATGTCGTAAACTTGAGCCAACGATTATGCAGCTGGAGATTCTCAAATAGAATTCAATAGTTGTGGGATTTTTATCTTGTGTTGGTGTCTATTAGTTTGTGCTTGTTTAAAATTTTCATTTTGTGGTTCTAGACTCGCTGTGTGAGTTTGCTATTGTGTGAACTATGTAATAATTGGTTATAGCTCGTTTGAGTAAATGCTGAGATATTTTATTCTATTATCTTAAAAAAAACATAGTTACATGGAGTCAAAGGGTACATTCATGCACAGTGCAGATCGCGGCCATGTGAAGCTTTCTCCATCGCAAAGCCAAAACCGCCTACACAGAGCCAAAGTAAGACACAGTCCAGCCTCTCACCTCGCCACCACCACCTCTCGTCTACTCGTCTCCTCTCCTTTATAGCCCAAAACCACAAGCTGCACCACACTCTACTTCACCCTCTCTTCTCTTCTCCTCTCCCGCGATCTCGATCGCCATGGTGATCACCACGGCGATGTCGGCTCGATCCATGTCCACGTGCCTCGAACTCCTCGTCGTCTTCGTCTTCATCGTTGCTCCCGCCCTCGCCGCCACGAAGCCGTCCTACATCGTCTACCTCGGCGGCCGCCACTCCCATGGTGACGACGGCGGCGTCATCTCGCCGGAGGAGGCGCACCGCACGGCCGCGGAGTCGCACTACGACCTCCTCGGCTCCGTCCTCGGAGAGTAAGCGCAACCTCTCCCAACTCCATTGATCTCCAGATTCGCTCTTTTGCATGATTTCTTGAGATGCATTTGGTCGAACGACACGCGCGCGTGCGCAAAAATGCAGCAGGGAGAAGGCACGCGACGCCATCTTCTACTCGTACACGAAGAACATCAACGGCTTTGCGGCGAGGCTGGAGGCGGAGGAGGCGGCGGCGGTGGCGGAGCGGCCCGGCGTGGTGTCGGTGTTCCCAGACAGGGGGCGGCGGATGCACACCACGCGGTCGTGGCAGTTCTTGGGCCTCGAGAGGCCCGACGGCAGCGTCCCGCCGTGGTCGCCATGGGAGGCCGCCAGGTACGGCCAGAACACTATCATCGGCAACCTCGACTCAGGTAAACTATACACTGATCAAACATCCGGCGGCTGCTACACATCGGACGTTTGATATTTAGCAAAAGATCGAACGTAGTTCATCCACATATCTGATTGCATGCAAAAAAAAAAAACATCGTAGTTAAGCTGCTATGCTGCAAGCCTATAACCTTCTCTCGTGCATGCATACATGTAGTCTCTCTCTCTTTATCTTCTCTACCAATAAATCTTTAAACTATTTTTCCTTCTAAATTGCTTAACCGATCTACCATCCGATTTCACCATTGTGTTCGTTACAATTAAATTTTTACAATAAGATCTCACTTGGCTATATTTCTGATAAAATTTGTAAATATGATTATATTACTAATTAAAACATTTATATATTATACGTGAAACAACGAGTTATAATTATTGAAACATTAGAAAATATTCACTACAATATCCCATGCAAAACGTGCAACATTTATAAATGAATTAGTGAAACATTAGAAAATACTTACTAAAACATCCAATAGTACCACATGCAACATTCATGAATAAACTAGTAAAACATCAGACAAAATATTTATTGAAACATCAAAATAATGCCATGCAACATTTTATATGTGTTTTTAGAAAAATCAACCTTTTGTTGCACCATAAAATTATTTTATCACTTGTACCGATAACTCAACCCACTTTAAAAAATGTTTCAGAGCGATGTAACTTACAAAAATTACTAAATGCAACAATAACCACCGTCACATTAAACATTAGGTCCCAACTACTGAAACATAAAAAAAATGATGCAATATATTAGCAAATATTGATTTGTTAAAATTTTATATCATTCTTGAAACGTTAACTTGCAATTTTTGAAAGCTAAAAAAATTATTTATTGAAACATATAAATATATCACGTGCAACAATAACTATATAAAAATTACTGGCTACAACAATAACCACCATTACAGGAAACATTAGGTCCTACCTAGGGAAACATAAAAATATATATGATGCAAAATATTTGCAAATACTTTATTTTGTTAAAATTTTATATCCCTCTTGAAGCGTCAAGTTGTATTTTTTTTGAAACACAAAATATATTTACTAAAGCATATAAAAAGACCACATGCAACATTACATATGAATTAGTGAAACATGAGTAAATACTTATTGAAACATTAGAATAATATCATGTGATAAAAATCATCGGATTATTATCATGTGAGATCTTTGTTATAAAGAGTTAATTATAACAAATCCAATGGTATAATTAGTTCATAATTCTGATAAATAGTTTAATAGAAAAGATCATTTAAATTTTGAATCCATATGACTTGCATGCACGCTCCATTGGCTGCATGCACTTGTAATGCACCTACGCTACTACTACTCCGTTGGGTTGAGGTGTCCGATTTTTCCTCCTTCCTCGGACGTCTGATGATAAGCATTTTCGAAAACGTCCTTAAGTGCATTTGATTTTCGAATGGGAAAGTTACATATACTGTGTAACATGGTCATTTTTAAAATCTAATTTCGTCTGATTTTGTGTTTGACATTCAGGCGTGTGGCCTGAATCGCCGAGCTTTAATGACCGTGAGCTTGGTCTGATCCCAAATTATTGGAAAGGAGCTTGCCGGAATGAACACGACAAAACATTTAAGTGCAACAGGTAATTTTATGTTACAAATCTACTCCCAAGTATGATTTTTTTTTATATTTCTTTCAATTTTGGTAAAAAAATATTCAAAAATGTAACTGTCACAATAAATTTAGTGGATTTTTTCGTTCAAGAAAAAGGGATGAATTTCCGAAGTTTTTATTCCTATTTTTCCACGGATGTACACTTTCGGTGGCGGAAAAAACAGAGTAAAAATAATTTTGACAAAATTTAACAAAATGTAGGCATATATGAATTTTCTCCAAAGGATATATATTTGATTCATTTTTCGTGTGCGTGCGTGTGTGTGCAGCAAGCTCATCGGCGCTCGCTACTTCAACAATGGCTACGCGAAGGTGATCGGCGTCCCGCTGAACGACACGCAAGTGGAAGCACCTGAGGGGTGTTGGCCTTTCAAGGATGAGCGCCGTTGCTACGAACTTATTTTCAACCAGATGCAATTAATGATTTTCCTTAAAAAAAACATATGCACAATGATCAATGTCGAATAATGACAGTGTGATTTTTGTTTTTTTAAAAAGAAATCAATTATGGCTCGTGCTACATAAAAAGTTTCACTAGATTTATCATTTTCAATTTTCGGAAAATGGCATGATGTTTCAAACTTGTTGGAACAACACGTAGATTTTCAGACGTGAAAAATTAACTCAACACTGCAGATGATTCACCTTGCGTAGAACTCTTCAGAGTGCCAAGGGGTAGTACTTCAACGGTCAACCTTGTGTAAAATCTTGTGTACTAATTCACAGTGTGGAAATTCCAATTAATTTCATGGAAGTATCGCAATTCGCAACCGAAAGAAATCAAATTAAGAATACAAAAATCCAGGACGAATCTGGAGAGAGTCCTGCGAGTGTAAGCAGCGCGATCAGATTGGATCGGGAGATCAGGACGATCGATCCGCAGTAGTAGTAATCAGACTGTGTTTGTAATTAAGCATTGACGAAACAGGTAGCAATCTCTCTCTATTGAAACAAAAGATGGCACTGTAGTTATCGTCTTCGTCAGGGGACACCGCATGCTTCCCGTGTCCGATTTGACGTCTCTTTCAGCAGCACGAGAGACAGGTTCTCGACGACCGGCATGGGGCAATACATTAACACCGTATTACTGAATCGCTAAATATCGTGTGAATACTTATTTTTTTCTTCAAATGAAGGCAGAAATGGTAATGCTGCTGTTGCTTCTATGTCAGGAGGGAATAGTCGGCAAGATCATGCCCTGTTTGGACTTTGGATCTGTACCACTCCTAGCCTTATCAAATCTTTATCAGATGACAAGATTTGGCAATCACCAGAAATTTCGGCAATCTTGTTGTTTGGATTGTTTGTTAAAATATTGGCAATATACCAAATAATTTGATACTCCAATTTGTCTTTAAGTAAAACAAATAAATGTCAATTTTTTTTTTTGGCGTTGCCAATTATTCAGTATGGTTGAAGCTCAAAGCACAAGCTCTTGCCGACGGCGGTTGTCTTATTGTCGGAAATAGAGTAAGAACATATATCTCATCTATACTTGGTGAGTTGAGTGGTTAGAAGAGAGGGCGAGTAGACAATTTCTAACGGCTTGTTTGGCAACTTGAGGGAAAATGATTGGAAGTTTACACGAGGGAATTGATGGTGAGATTAAGATGGGAATTTGATTTTTCATCCTAGTCTCTTGTTTGGTAGAGGTGGTGGAAATTGATAGGGAGTTTAGTTGGAGATTAGGTCATTAATGAAAACGGATGGCTGAGATTTGTTTCGGCGAAGTAAAGGAGGAATTCACTCCCAATTACCACCCTCTACCTAGGTATTGAAAAGGAGGGAGTTCATTCCTCAATTCCCCATCCTCATCCCACCAAAATTCCCATGTCTCCCAACCAAACAAAACAGTTAATAGCCTCATCCCTCTAAACTCCCAATCCCTCCTAAAAACTCCCTCCAACCAAACGGGCTGCCAGGTATTGAAAAGGAGGGAGTTCCTTCCTCAATTCTCCATCCCCATCCCACTAAAATTCTCATGTCTCTCAACCAAACAAAACACTTAATAGTCTCATCCCTCTAAACTCTCAATCCCTCCTTAAAAACTCCCTCCAACCAAACAGACCGCGAGAAGAGTGGGAGAGAGAAGGAAGAGTGGGGAAGGATTTCTTTTTTGACATGTGGGTGCCAAATAGACCTCATATCACCCAAAACCGGTCTCAATACTACTTAGGACTAGGGATGCCTAGTACGCGGTTTTGCGGTTAAGGGATGGGATTGGAACTTGAGGATGCAAATTTCCCCCAGTTCCCTGATCAATGATGGGCTGCTTTAAGTGGGGCCGAGCCCATCCGGCCCATACAGCTCCCTCTCTCTCTCTATCCCCTGGCTGGCCAGCATACACAGCTAGCTACACACGGAAACGGCCGCCGCAAACAAAATTCAAATTACTATATGTATATTTACAGTTAAATTTGTTATTTTTGTTACAACTTGTAGAAGTTAAATTTTAACTTGCATGTTTGCGGATTGATATATTACATATTAATTTATCTTGTCAATTTTTTTCAAAATTTTTCGTAACCATCCTGTTGACATGCAATAAACGAGTGGACGTCCACTCGAGTTATTAGAATCCATCTCTGACTAAATCTCTATTTATTAAGCTAGCTGACGAGCTGTTTGTCATGGGCAGCGACGGAGCTGAGCAACGACATGAGGCCGATCATGAACTCGTCGATGTCGCCGGCGACGCCGTTCAGCTGCGGCGCCGGGCACGTGTTCCCGCACCGCGCGATGGACCCGGGCCTGGTGTACGACCTGACCGTCGACGACCACCTGAGCTTCCTCTGCACCATCGGCTACAACGCGACGGCGCTGGCGCTCTTCAACGGCGCGCCGTTCCGGTGCCCCGACGACTCGCTCGACCCGCTCGACTTCAACTACCCGTCCATCACCGCGTTCGACCTGGCGCCGGCGGGCCCGCCGGCGACGGCGCGGCGGAGGGTGAGGAACGTTGGCCCGCCGGCGACGTACACGGCCGCCGTCGTGAGGGAGCCCGAGGGGGTGCAGGTGACGGTGACGCCGACGACGCTGACGTTCGAGAGCACCGGCGAGGTGAGGACGTTCTGGGTGAAGTTCGCCGTGAGGGACCCCGCGCCGGCGGCGAACTACGCGTTCGGCGCCATCGTCTGGTCGGACGGGAACCACCAGGTGCGGAGCCCCATCGTCGTCAAGACGCAGGAGAGTTGATCATCAGGGGGACGCCATGCCCATGCGCCATGGCTGGAGGCCTGGAGCTTGGATTTATTATTATTTTTTGGTTCTTTTTTCTTTTTTTGGTGTCTCAGATTAGGCTTTAGTTAGCAAGAACACTGATGAGAGAAGTAGCTAGGAGGTTTTGATTAGGACATAAATTTCAGTCATCGGTTTAATAAACAGCAAATATCAGGTTGAGAATTTTTCATATAGTTATTATATTTGTCTTAGGTTGGTGCTAACATCCAAAATGTTGATTCCTGCTTATAAATAATTTTATTTTATTACACAAAAAATAGGCACAGATACATTCAAGTTTTTCACATAAAAGGACTGCAAACTTTTCTCTTTTTTTTTTTCAAAAATGTAACTGAAATAGGAGCACATGAACCAAAGTGTATTGTGTATCCGGGAAAAAAAATGCAATGTCAACCTTTCATCTGATCATTCCCTTAATCCCTTCCCATTTCCATGTTAGCTTGATCAGGAATATTCCAATTCCTACCAGATCTCCTACGTGTACGAGAGCTCCATGTCACTGACAGGTGGGTCCCAGGTCTCCCTCCTACCTATGATTCTCCTAGCTCTGACCAGAAGCAACAGAGCAAAAAGAAAGCTCTAGAGATCCAAGCCAAGAGCCTCGCAAGAATCCAATCCAATCATTTCTCCCTCGCTTGCAGTCTTTGCTGCTTGCTCCAGGAATCGAGACCCCATCTGGCGATCTCTCCTCTTCTTCTCCTAGCGCCGGCGCTTCGGTTCGCCTCCTGATTTCGAAGCTTCTTGGGATTTTTCAAGCTGATTTTCGTTTCGAAGGAGGCAGGTTCTTGATTTCTTCATTTCACTGCGAATCCGCGATGCTAGCTTAGTGGTTTCTGTGAATATCTGTGGTTTCTTCGCTCTCAATCCCTTCTGTTCAGTGGACTTGGTCGATCTATT
>CM020183.1:28851661-28874747 GCA_009805545.1 Oryza longistaminata
TTTCCTTCTCTCTCTCTCTTTTTTTCTCTACTATTACTGCATTGATGCTGTAATTTTGGGAAGAAATTGATATGCTATTCTTGACCATTGTCGTTAAAATTTGCCTATTCTTAGCAGCGTTGAGGCGCACCTGGAGGGGAGTGTTTGGTGGCAGCTGCTGAAATGAGTACCAGCAGAGGTGGTGCTGAGCCTGAGACTTTGCCATTTCCTCTTCCTCTTTTTTTTTTTTCATTTTTATCGCAACGCTTGTGCTCTTGCTACTTGAGCGTGGTTGCATACTTGCATTTGAGGGACATGTGCATTATATATTATGAAAGCATTTATCATGATGAACCTAAAACCGTAACATTAATCTTATGATGTTAAACTGTATAAATTTCTAGATGTTTATGGTCAAAGATACAAATGTTTGACTTAGGGAAAAGCTAGTACGACAACTAATTTGAAAAGGAGGGAGTATATATGTGGAGGACATATCTGGTGAAAACGAGCTAAATGTTGGAAACTCGTGAAAATTATACCTACAGGTTCTGTAAACTCATGAAAAAATTACTAGAGATAGGTATAGATATGAAATACATTCTCATTAAATCTCAAACCAAACTCAACTTCGTTTAAGAGAAACAAAAAAGACAAATTTGGGGTGAATAGTGTCATGTTACTATTCATCTGAAATTTGTTTTTTTGTTAATCCTAAATGAAGTTGAGTTTGAACTTGAGATTTGGTGATAATGTATTTTATATCTACACCTACCTTTAGTATTTTTTTTCATGAATTTACAAAACTTTTAGGTACGATTTTCACAAGTTCCCAATACTTGGCTCGTTTTCACCATATATGTCCTCATATATGTGAGTCAGTAACTGCTGTTCATCAAAAATAAAATAAAAAAAGAAGAAAATTTTGATTTTGCTCAAGCCAGCAGTTCTGTTCATATCGATTGTGTTGTGTTGTATGACGGGCTCAAGTTTCAGTGCTTTCATGCAGATAAGATGAGAAAGCTCAAGGAGCTGCTGCACAAGAGTGAAAACCGAATATGTGCTGACTGCAGCTCACCTGATCCCAAATGGGCGTGAGTGTTTTATCTTCTGTGAGCAACATGGTTTGTTTACTCCTTTTAAATTAACTGTGTGTTTTTTCCTATGCAGATCAGCTAATATAGGAGTTTTCATATGCCTAAAATGTTCTGGAGCTCACAGAAGTCTAGGGACTCATATTTCAAAGGTTTTGCTCGCTGCAACTAGAAAAAAAATGTTATTTGACCTTCTTGATGAATCCATAATATGATAGCAATGATATCCATATTTTAGTATGATTTAGAACAACCATGGGCTGGTTAGTTTAAACTGCAAAATGATGTGAGGAAATGTGTTACATTTTTCAATATTGTTATAGGCAATACACGCTTAAATGAATTTTCTGGTTGAAACCAATATCCGCTTGACACAGGTTCTATCAGTCACTCTAGATGAGTGGACCGATGATGAGATTAACTCCATGCTAGAAGTTGGTGGAAACTCTTACGCCAATGCGATCTACGAGGCATTTCTTCCAGGAGGCTATCACAAGCCACATCCAGATTCTAGCCAGGAAGAGAGAGCAGATTTCATCAGGTGCATTTATTTATTTATTTATTTATTTTTCTTTGAAACACATCAGGTGCATTTATGAAATACACACCAGTCATTTTTGTTGATTATACCCATGAGTTGCTAGGTTTTGTTTTCAACAACATATATCTAGCTAGTCATTCAATTTGAAATGTGTGAAGCTTTTTTTTTTCCTAATCACTTGAAGTAATTTTATCACTTATACTTTTTTTTATGGTTTATAAAATTTAACTACTGGGATAAGCCAGTAGTGTTTCCATTTTTTTTTAAAAAAAGTAATTTTATCAGTATAAGGCTGTCTCATACAATTAAATTTAAATATCTTAAGTTGATGACTTCCATAGCGGAGTAAACATTGAACAAAGTTAGTTTTGTAATATCTCAGGTCAAAGTATGAGTTGCAAGAATTTCTGAAGCCAAGCCTGAGGATAGTTTCTAACAAGAGCTCTTTACAGGCCATGGACTCTAGAAAAGATATTGGCAATGCTTCTAATTCTTACAGCTTCAAGAGTGAGGTAACACTATCCCATAATTACTAACTTGGTTGCACAACACTCTCAAATACAATATGACCAGCATTTTAAATATCATTTTCATCCATGTGTTTTGCAGGCTGGAATGGTTGAGTTCATTGGAATAATAAAGGTTAAAGTGATCAGAGGCACTAAACTAGCTGTGAGAGACATTCTAAGCAGCGACCCTTACGTCGTGCTGACCCTTGGACAACAGGTATGCCTTTCACCAAATGGAGTAATGTCACCTATATTCCTTTCAGGGTTGATAACTGAATTACTTATGTGCAGAAAGCAAAGACTAAAGTAATCAAAAGCAATCTGAACCCGGTTTGGAACGAGGTGCTTACACTGTCGGTTCCTCAGAAATACGGACCTCTGAAACTTGTAAGTCATCCCCACTCCATATCACCAGCTTCAGAACCATAAAACTTTCAGAAAACTCGCAATTGTTACACCGACAACGGCATATTAATCTCGCCACAATCTTTACATGCTCTTCCATTGACAATGACCAGCAAGTGTATGATCATGACGTGCTATCGAGGGACGACATCATGGGGGAGGCCGAGGTGGACCTGCAGCCGATGATCACCGCCGCTATGGCGTTCGGTGACCCCGGGCTGCTGTCGGACATGCAGATCGGCCGGTGGCTCATGTCGCGCGACAATGCGCTCGCCAGGGACAGCGCGGTGAGCGTCGTCGGCGGCAGGGTGAAGCAGGAGGTCTCCCTGAGGCTGCAGAATGTGGAGTGCGGAGAGGTGGACCTGGAGCTGGAGTGGATTGCTCTCAACCAGTAGAGACTTCTGGCTACATCAGTGTGATCTTCCTTCTTCTTCTTTTATTTTAAATTATTTTTCGTAACGAAAATTAACACTCTCGGCCTCTGCATCAACTATGAATGCGCAACTAAAATGTTGGCTTTTATCCCGATGTATGTTACTGGATTTTGGTGTAGCCTTTGTGTTACTGAAATTGTTGTAGCCTTGGGTGATGGTCTTCCTGGACTGTGGTGTCCAAAATGGCAAAATCCATGCTGAACTTTCTCAACTTGGTTGAATTGTACGTGATTTTGCTTATTGTAACTACAGTTGTTTGGTTTAACGGCACAATCATAGCTTTAAATAGTACAAGATCACAAGTGTGATATTCAGTTTTATGTCGTGGTTTTGGCACGAGTTTACGGCAAAAAACCTGGTTGGCAAAGTCAGGCTTGAGCCAACTATCTACATGAATCAGGTCCGCAAACATGGCCGTGTTTGGAGAGCCTTACGGTTACTCATATTTCCTAATAAGCCAAAACAGTTTTAGAGAATAAAAATTAATTTATAGGTAAAACTTTTATATATTTGTTCGTAGCGACTTGAAAGTCAACTCTAAAAAGATTACGTTGAAAATATCTTAAAATCAAATTTAAAATCGAAATAAAAATTCAAATTTTAGCTCGAATTAAAAATTCAAATTTTGGCTTATTAGGCCAACCGATGAGGCTCTGGGATATCCAGCTCTGCGGACAATCTAGGTTCTTTCGTAGATTTTTTTTAAAAAAAAGATGAACAAGTTAGAAATTGAGAAAACGTCTGTTTTAAAAAAAAAAATTCTCACTGACTCTGCTTACCATCTGTTTTTTGGAATCTCTGTCCAAAATAAGAGGCCTTTGTCTCATCTCTGATGCAATCATACACCGTCCAAAGTAACTCCAGGCCAAGCAGATGACGCCACGTGTCCAACCCCCAATCTGACTGACTCACACGGGTGTTGGCTCTTCACTTGTCCTGAACCCAAAATAACTGGCGAATCCAAAAGCTGGAAGAGGACACCAAACAGGAAGGAAAGAAACCTAAGCCCATCGGAAATCTCTCTCTTCTCCTCCCAGCAAAGAGGAGGCGGTGGAGATCTCCCAATCTGCGGGAATCACTCACTGTTCACCCCGATTCGGCCTCCGCTCGAGGCGCTGAATCTCGGGAGCTCCTGATCTGGGTGCGTGGTCCTGTCAGTTGCTGCTGGGTTCTTGGCGAATTTCGTTGGGGATTCGTTGGTTCTTGGGGTTATAGACTTTGCTTGTGAATTGCTTCGGGCGAAACTGCTTGCTGGATTTTGTAGAGGAAATCATTTGTTATTGCTGCAGAAGAGAGCGCCATTTGGGGAAATGCTTGTTACATTTATGTTTACTTCGGCTATTTTTGAGAGGCTCGAGGAAAGCTTGAGTTATAGCCTCTGTTCGTCCCTAGATGTGAGTGTGCAAATAGGCTTGATTGTCTCATATATCGTGTTGATTGTATTGTGTGATAAGTAGGTTTTGGCATCTGTTCATTTTGTTCCAGGATAGATTCGACTCCAACTCCGCATCTGCTTAATCATTCTTAGGAAAATGTAATGCTGTTTCTTTGATTTGGAGTGTGTATGGTTATCCCTAGTTTTGTTAGAGAACTTATATTGTCCTTGTTTATACTCTGCTAGTTTGTGTGCTTGGGAGGTCCTTATTCCCCACAAATTCTGTTGTCAATTGATGGAGGTATTTGATGTAGTAGTATAAATCTCTGACTAGTGCAAAGAAGCATTGCTTTGAAGTGGCAAAGTTATAACTGTGGACTGTTATTGAATCCCATAAACTTAAGTGGCAACATAATTGTTGAAGCTTTGGTTCTAACAACCCCAAGGATAAGTGTTAGGAACATACTAGCATATGGTGTCTTGTTGCGCAACTCTCCTGCGCGTTCGAGAAAAAAAAAATATGGTCCTTATGTAAAGAGACAAAATGCAGATATCCTGTTTGGTAGAAGTTTGGCACCATTCCATACAACAGCTGCCACAACTATTTCACCAATATGACTTTATCTCAACCTGCAGGCATACATTCATTTTATATTTTAGTCTGCCATTGCCAGTGCAGAACTATCTTGTTTGTGTGCATTATATGCTGGAGAAAGGCTTCACCAGTAGTAAAAGTTCATTACACTGACCATTCAAGCACAGAAATGGCACATGCTAAGGAAATCGCAAACAGTAGTTCCTGTTTTCACTTCATATGGCTCCTTGTACCACTTTTTTGTGCTATGGTGGAATATTGTTTTGTGAAGATGATTATTTGAATTTACTTCTTACCTTATTTCACAGCATGGTAATTCAGTTTATATATGTCTTGTGCAGAGGATGCCAAATGTATGAACCAAAGCCCTTCTCAAGCATTGTACTAGCTCACAATGATCCAGTTTCCCACAATCAACAAATTGAACGTATTAGCAACAATGTAGTATCTAATAGTGGTGGGAACAGCTCAAACAGCAACTTTGCCACCAGACAGCGCTTACGGTGGACTGATGACCTCCATGATCGTTTTGTGGATGCTGTAACACAGCTTGGTGGACCTGACAGTAAGTTACTATGCCTGCTTAATTACTTTTCTCCTAATACTTGTACAAAAAATCCTGTGCTTGCTCTCCATTAAGTTTTTTGTTCACAAATCCTGAGATGCTAAATACATTTATGCTAACGGACTATCTTTCAATTCTTATTTCAGGGGCGACTCCGAAGGGAATTCTTAGAATAATGGGTGTTCAAGGGTTGACCATTTATCATGTCAAAAGCCATCTGCAAGTAATTGAGCTTGAGATTCTCAATACCTGCATATAGTATATTGCCAGCTTATATTCTAGATTTTACTGATTGAATTGCTTGTTCCTTCAGAAATATCGGCTTGCTAAATACATTCCAGATCCCACAGCTGATGGTAGGTAACTGCTGTTGTGGAACATAAGAGCTTGATATAGATGTTACAATTTTTAAGTTAACACACAAGGATTTCATTTGTGTAGGTGCCAAGTCCGACAAGAAAGACCTTGGAGATTTGCTTGCTGACATTGAAAGCTCCTCGTAAGTTAGTTTCTCCTCCCTTCAAAAAAATGCTTGCATGTTGGTATGTATCTGGAGCCTATGTGCTCTTCTTCTAGTTGTGAACTTCCACCATGTTTTTTCCATTCACTTAGCTGTTTGTGTCCATGCGATTTGATGTGTTCCTCTTAAGAAAAATTAAAAATCTAATTCTATTGCCATATTCTACTGGCACAACAGTCTGGTACAATTCGACGTGGAGCCGCTCCATGCATAACTATATGGCCATCCTCTGTCGCATAAACTTTTACTTCTGATACACTGCATTTGAGTGTTCATTCACAAACCATTATTATTTCTAATTGTGAGTTTAGATCTCCCAGCACCATAGAGGTTTGTCCAGTAATGGTGAGAAAGCATAGCTATTACCTCCATGAGGAATTAGCCCCATGACATGTAACCATGAGTCTATATCTGGATGAGGACTTCCTGGTTCATCTTTCGTTCGCATTCCTCACCCTAAATAAATTCTAAGGTTGCCTTATTTTGTACTTTATAGCATTGCATGTACATGCCAACCAATTATTATTTTCTTTTTTCTAATGATAAACCTGTTGTTTATGCTGATAAACTGTTCTGAATTTTCCTTCTTCTGATCATTATGGTTAAGCAATACAAATGGAAAGTGTCTAGCTCCATAGGTACTGTAGCAATATAGGCTATCCATTTAGGGCATAGAGCATTGAAAATATTTCTGTTGTACAGAATTTTCAGATAGCAATGCACACTATGTGCGTGAGAATTTCTAAAGTTGAAACTCACTGCATCACGTTGCTAGTTTGCATGCATATCACAAATAAATTGAACAGCTGAAATGATATGTTGCAACATTAAAGAAACATAAATACAATATCCACTTTTTCATTATCTTGTTTCTAGGCATCCATTCAATATTGTTCAACAAGTTTGTACTTATTGAAATCTTACTGAGGATGTAGTATTCGAAGTAGAAAGTTCAGTTTTGCATTGTTTGGTTTATATGCATCCATCAGATATACTACTTAGCAATTTTGTTCTTCCTGAAATCTGGTTTAAGGATCGAGTAGCCAAAGTAGAATGTTGAGTTCTTAATAAAGCATATACTTATCTATGAAGGGGAATGGAGATAGGAGAGGCTTTAAAGTTGCAGATGGAGGTGCAGAAGCGGCTACATGAACAATTAGAGGCAAGTTGCATTTCGGGCGCCTTCTTTATGTCTGACTTGATGTTTGTACTTCATCTCAATTCTGCATTTCTGCTAATGCTGTCAAATAACACATGTCCTTTAACATTGTGTTGTTTTCTCTATTGGATCGGATAGTCTAGTTCTATTAAATTGCTTACAGACACGCTGCTTCTAACCTCGTACATGGATATTGTTAAAAAAAATTATATAAGCTCTTTCCTGTAACTAAAAACAATTCTATACAGTGACATCTTCTGTTTATGTTTGACTTCTCAACTGTACTGCTTCAAAATAATGTAACTAGATTTCTTTGATTCCTTCATCTATGCTTTATTTCAGTCATCAGGTGTTTTCACTGATAGTGCCAAACAAGATTTGATAACGCAGAACATGTCTACAGGTGCTACTCTTTCCAATTCCAGAGAATGTAACTTACTGCTCTTCCAAAACATGTCTACAGGTGCAAAGGCAGCTACAGCTCCGGATAGAAGCCCAAGGCAGGTACCTCCAGAAGATCATTGAGGAGCAGCAGCGGCTCAGTGGTGTGCTGGGTGAATCAGGCAAGTTAAGCGCCCTCGGACCAGCTCCAGGGGAGCCATACCAGGATTCCAACAAAACCGACCGGAGAGGTGGACCTGGAGCTGGAGTGGATTGCTCTCAACCAGTAGAGACTTCTGGCTACATCAGTGTGATCTTCCTTCTTCTTCTTTTATTTTAAATTATTTTTCGTAACGAAAATTAACACTCTCGGCCTCTGCATCAACTATGAATGCGCAACTAAAATGTTGGCTTTTATCCCGATGTATGTTACTGGATTTTGGTGTAGCCTTTGTGTTACTGAAATTGTTGTAGCCTGGGTGATGGTCTTCCTGGACTGTGGTGTCCAAAATGGCAAAATCCATGCTGAACTTTCTCAACTTGGTTGAATTGTACGTGATTTTGCTTATTGTAACTACAGTTGTTTGGTTTAACGGCACAATCATAGCTTTAAATAGTACAAGATCACAAGTGTGATATTCAGTTTTATGTCGTGGTTTTGGCACGAGTTTACGGCAAAAAACCTGGTTGGCAAAGTCAGGCTTGAGCCAACTATCTACATGAATCAGGTCCGCAAACATGGCCGTGTTTGGAGAAGCTTTAGCAGTAAAGCTTCTTTCAAAGCCTTACGGTTACTCATATTTCCTAATAAACCAAAACAATATTTCTCTAATAGCTTCCTAATAAGCCAAAAAAGTTTTAGAGAATAAAAATTATTTTGTAGGTAAAACTTTTATATATTTGTTTGTAGCGACTTGAAAGCCAACTTTAAAAGGATTATGTTGAAAATATCTTAAAATAAAATTTAAAATCGAATTAAAAAATTTTAATTTTGGCTTATTAGGCCAACTGATGAGGCTCTAAAATATCGGGCTCTGCGGACAATCTAGGTTCTTTCGTAGATTTTTTTTAAAAAAAAAAGATAAAAAGATGAACAAGTTAGAAATTGAGAAAACGTCTTTTTTTAAAAAAAAAATTCTCACTGACTCTGCTTACCATCTGTTTTTTGGAATCTCTGTCCAAAATAAGAGGCCTTTGTCTCATCTCTGATGCAATCATACACCGTCCAAAGTAACTCCAGGTCAAGCAGATGACGCCACGTGTCCAACCCCCAATCTGACTGACTCACACGGGTGTTGGCTCTTCACTTGTCCTGAACCCAAAATAACTGGCGAATCCAAAAGCTGGAAGAGCACACCAAAAAGGAAGGAAAGAAACCTAAGCCCATCGGAAATCTCTCTCTTCTCCTCCCAGCAAAGAGGAGGTGGTGGAGATCTCCCAATCTGCGGGAATCACTCACTGTTCACCCCGATTCGGCCTCCGCTCGAGGCGCTGAATCTCGGGAGCTCCTGATCTGGGTGCGTGGTCCTGTCCATTGCTGCTGGGTTCTTGGCGAATTTCGTTGGGGATTCGTTGGTTCTTGGGGTTATAGACTTTGCTTGTGAATTGCTTCGGGCGAAACTGCTTGCTGGATTTTGTAGAGGAAATCATTTGTTATTGCTGCAGAAGAGAGCGCCATTTGGGGAAATGCTTGTTACATTTATGTTTACTTCGGCTATTTTTGAGAGGCTCGAGGAAAGCTTGAGTTATAGCCTCTGTTCGTCCCTAGATGTGAGTGTGCAAATAGGCTTGATTGTCTCATATATCGTGTTGATTGTATTGTGTGATAAGTAGGTTTTGGCATCTGTTCATTTTGTTCCAGGATAGATTCGACTCCAACTCCGCATCTGCTTAATCATTCTTAGGAAAATGTAATGCTGTTTCTTTGATTTGGAGTGTGTATGGTTATCCCTAGTTTTGTTAGAGAACTTATATTGTCCTTGTTTATACTCTGCTAGTTTGTGTGCTTGGGAGGTCCTTATTCCCCACAAATTCTGTTGTCAATTGATGGAGGTATTTGATGTAGTAGTATAAATCTCTGACTAGTGCAAAGAAGCATTGCTTTGAAGTGGCAAAGTTATAACTGTGGACTGTTATTGAATCCCATAAACTTAAGTGGCAACATAATTGTTGAAGCTTTGGTTCTAACAGCCCCAAGGATAAGTGTTAGGAACATACTAGCATATGGTGTCTTGTTGCGCAACTCTCCTGCGCGTTCGAGAAAAAAAATATATGGTCCTTATGTAAAGAGACAAAATGCAGATATCCTGTTTGGTAGAAGTTTGGCACCATTCCATACAACAGCTGCCACAACTATTTCACCAATATGACTTTATCTCAACCTGCAGGCATACATTCATTTTATATTTTAGTCTGCCATTGCCAGTGCAGAACTATCTTGTTTGTGTGCATTATATGCTGGAGAAAGGCTTCACCAGTAGTAAAAGTTCATTACACTGACCATTCAAGCACAGAAATGGCACATGCTAAGGAAATCGCAAACAGTAGTTCCTGTTTTCACTTCATATGGCTCCTTGTACCACTTTTTTGTGCTATGGTGGAATATTGTTTTGTGAAGATGATTATTTGAATTTACTTCTTACCTTATTTCACAGCATGGTAATTCAGTTTATATATGTCTTGTGCAGAGGATGCCAAATGTATGAACCAAAGCCCTTCTCAAGCATTGTACTAGCTCACAATGATCCAGTTTCCCACAATCAACAAATTGAACGTATTAGCAACAATGTAGTATCTAATAGTGGTGGGAACAGCTCAAACAGCAACTTTGCCACCAGACAGCGCTTACGGTGGACTGATGACCTCCATGATCGTTTTGTGGATGCTGTAACACAGCTTGGTGGACCTGACAGTAAGTTACTATGCCTGCTTAATTACTTTTCTCCTAATACTTGTACAAAAAATCCTGTGCTTGCTCTCCATTAAGTTTTTTGTTCACAAATCCTGAGATGCTAAATACATTTATGCTAACGGACTATCTTTCAATTCTTATTTCAGGGGCGACTCCGAAGGGAATTCTTAGAATAATGGGTGTTCAAGGGTTGACCATTTATCATGTCAAAAGCCATCTGCAAGTAATTGAGCTTGAGATTCTCAATACCTGCATATAGTATATTGCCAGCTTATATTCTAGATTTTACTGATTGAATTGCTTGTTCCTTCAGAAATATCGGCTTGCTAAATACATTCCAGATCCCACAGCTGATGGTAGGTAACTGCTGTTGTGGAACATAAGAGCTTGATATAGATGTTACAATTTTTAAGTTAACACACAAGGATTTCATTTGTGTAGGTGCCAAGTCCGACAAGAAAGACCTTGGAGATTTGCTTGCTGACATTGAAAGCTCCTCGTAAGTTAGTTTCTCCTCCCTTCAAAAAAATGCTTGCATGTTGGTATGTATCTGGAGCCTATGTGCTCTTCTTCTAGTTGTGAACTTCCACCATGTTTTTTCCATTCACTTAGCTGTTTGTGTCCATGCGATTTGATGTGTTCCTCTTAAGAAAAATTAAAAATCTAATTCTATTGCCATATTCTACTGGCACAACAGTCTGGTACAATTCGACGTGGAGCCGCTCCATGCATAACTATATGGCCATCCTCTGTCGCATAAACTTTTACTTCTGATACACTGCATTTGAGTGTTCATTCACAAACCATTATTATTTCTAATTGTGAGTTTAGATCTCCCAGCACCATAGAGGTTTGTCCAGTAATGGTGAGAAAGCATAGCTATTACCTCCATGAGGAATTAGCCCCATGACATGTAACCATGAGTCTATATCTGGATGAGGACTTCCTGGTTCATCTTTCGTTCGCATTCCTCACCCTAAATAAATTCTAAGGTTGCCTTATTTTGTACTTTATAGCATTGCATGTACATGCCAACCAATTATTATTTTCTTTTTTCTAATGATAAACCTGTTGTTTATGCTGATAAACTGTTCTGAATTTTCCTTCTTCTGATCATTATGGTTAAGCAATACAAATGGAAAGTGTCTAGCTCCATAGGTACTGTAGCAATATAGGCTATCCATTTAGGGCATAGAGCATTGAAAATATTTCTGTTGTACAGAATTTTCAGATAGCAATGCACACTATGTGCGTGAGAATTTCTAAAGTTGAAACTCACTGCATCACGTTGCTAGTTTGCATGCATATCACAAATAAATTGAACAGCTGAAATGATATGTTGCAACATTAAAGAAACATAAATACAATATCCACTTTTTCATTATCTTGTTTCTAGGCATCCATTCAATATTGTTCAACAAGTTTGTACTTATTGAAATCTTACTGAGGATGTAGTATTCGAAGTAGAAAGTTCAGTTTTGCATTGTTTGGTTTATATGCATCCATCAGATATACTACTTAGCAATTTTGTTCTTCCTGAAATCTGGTTTAAGGATCGAGTAGCCAAAGTAGAATGTTGAGTTCTTAATAAAGCATATACTTATCTATGAAGGGGAATGGAGATAGGAGAGGCTTTAAAGTTGCAGATGGAGGTGCAGAAGCGGCTACATGAACAATTAGAGGCAAGTTGCATTTCGGGCGCCTTCTTTATGTCTGACTTGATGTTTGTACTTCATCTCAATTCTGCATTTCTGCTAATGCTGTCAAATAACACATGTCCTTTAACATTGTGTTGTTTTCTCTATTGGATCGGATAGTCTAGTTCTATTAAATTGCTTACAGACACGCTGCTTCTAACCTCGTACATGGATATTGTTAAAAAAAATTATATAAGCTCTTTCCTGTAACTAAAAACAATTCTATACAGTGACATCTTCTGTTTATGTTTGACTTCTCAACTGTACTGTTTCAAAATAATGTAACTAGATTTCTTTGATTCCTTCATCTATGCTTTATTTCAGTCATCAGGTGTTTTCACTGATAGTGCCAAACAAGATTTGATAACGCAGAACATGTCTACAGGTGCTACTCTTTCCAATTCCAGAGAATGTAACTTACTGCTCTTCCAAAACATGTCTACAGGTGCAAAGGCAGCTACAGCTCCGGATAGAAGCCCAAGGCAGGTACCTCCAGAAGATCATTGAGGAGCAGCAGCGGCTCAGTGGTGTGCTGGGTGAATCAGGCAAGTTAAGCGCCCTCGGACCAGCTCCAGGGGAGCCATACCAGGATTCCAACAAAACCGACCCCTCCACCCCAGTACCGACTTCCGAATCCCCAATCCGCGACAAGGCTGGAAGCGGCTTGTTCAAGACCATTTCTTCGCACGACGACTGCCGCGAGCCTTTGACACCGGACTCCAGCTGCCGTGCCGGCTCCCCTTTGGAGAGCCCCAGGGCTAGCAAGAGGATCCGGGTCAGCAGCGGCATTGATCATCATGGGAACGATGAGTTCCCCCCTCCTCTCAAAGTTCCGGAGCCAAGTTCAGGTTCAGATTTCCGACAGGAAAGCTCAGTGTTGTTATCATCCAGCGCGGTGCACTTCGATTCTTTGGAGAGCCTGGATGTAGATGAAAATGTCATTTTCACCAATGGTTCAGGCAGTGATGATTGATTTTTCATCTGTGTAGGGCAGTGATGTTTAGAGGACTTGCTAGTTATCTCTTCAGTAGAGCTGTTGATCTTAGTGAGGCTGTAATGCTGTAAACCCAGCCATGACTGTTAGTTGTTATGTACTGTTCAGTGCTTGTTTGTAGCTTATACTTGTTCAATCAGAGAGATGCAGTGTGCACATCACTTTACAGTTCATGGAGGTCTGGAAATATAGTAAGGTGAGAAGAACATAAAGATATGATCTTATTTTCGTTGAGCATGCAACTGAATTATAGCATTTCTCCACATCAAGTCCAGGATATTGGTAAGTACAACAATTAGAATTACTGTACAAGTTCAGATCTCTGTCATGGAACTCTTTAAATTTGTAAGCATACATGGAGTCTTCAGGCATGTTAAGATATTCTACTAGGATCATGTTGAATCATCCTATAAGATAATACACAATATCAACGATCAACCAATCAACATCATATGCACCAGTTGTCATTACCACCAAACTTTATAGCCTCCTTAGGCTGGCCAGGTCCTAATAATTGAACAACTTATCTTCACGAAATTCATTCATCGTCGTCCTCATTTTCGTCAATCCCAACCCAGCGAGTGAATGCAAACAGAAATTCTGTGAAGGTCACCATTCCATTCTTGTCCCAGTCCATTTCCTCTGGTGCCATGCAAAAAAACAAACAGTGTTACATGTTAGGACTGAATTCTTGAACTGATGGGAATTGTCAATCTAGAAATTGTTAGATTTCTATAGAGAAATAAAAAACGTGGGACAAAAATATAATTTATTCGTAACATGTACATCTAAAGGCATACAACTAATTGTTTTCGCCCTAAACTCAGAGACCAGAGAGCTGGAGAACAAGCGACTTACCAAATCTTTTCATGGCTATACGCCCAGAAGAGCGTTCCCCTGTTGCAGTCTCATTCATTGATTGAACCATCTCTTCCTTACTGACATATCCATCTTTGTTCTTATCCAAAAAAACAAATGCATCAACCAAGGTCTCAAAAGTTGCCTCAAGATTTCCTAATCCCATCTTAATCTTCTGTGCATTATGTCAAGGAAACAGAGAAACTCCTGGCAGAAATGAGTTAGACAGATCTAAAATAGGATACAGGTACAGAAAGTTACTAAGTATCCTATCCATCTAATAAACATTACTCCAATCAGATTTACATTGTAATGAAAGATTGAAGAAAATAGAACAGTAAATAGTAATGTATCATTTTTGCAATACCTAACCTATATGCTAACCCAACATTGCTCTGCAGCAATACTTATTAAGAAAAGGATACTGCTTCTGACACAGCTGGTTCGTTGAGCAGATAAATGAGGCACAGAAAGACGATGAACTCATTGAACTTCATGCCCATGTCTTCATTTATATCACAAGCTTCAAAGAGGTCATTTATCTCCTCCTCTGTGAATGAAATTTCCAACTTTTGGAAACAATGCTTCAATTCTTGTTTATCTATTTCGCCATTGGAATCTTCATCTGAGGAGCAAAAAAGGTTGTTTTTGATATATGAGTGAGAAGCTGTTTGTTTGCACAAATCAGTAAATATTTGAAAGATGACATAACCATTTATATAATACAACTCATGCTGATAATGTATCATTATTGAAATTCAACAGTCCATGACAAGAACCTTATGAAACAACAACAACAACAACAACACTACATATTTATTTCTGGTAAGGATTTCATTGTGTTCAGGAAAATAGAATATATTGGTCCGACAGTCCCTATGTTTTCCTTTCAAATTATTTCACCATTGTATAGAAGATCTCTACTGAATCTCACTAGCAGCTCATCCAAAAGTAGGAGATAATCAGGTAATTAGACAATGATTGGCACACAGACAGCATGACAAATCTCACCGAATTGCTCGAAGATGGTCTTGCATTTCCTCAAGCTCTCATCGATTTTCGGAAACTTCATGATGATGCTATCGAACGACTTGAGCGAAGTCCCGTGCGACGCTCTCTGCTGCATGGACTCCACCATCTTCGTCTCGAGCTTCGAGCCGTGAGAGCTCCTCTTCATGGTGTCATGGCGTCCAAGGATGCCACCCATGCTGGCACTTCACTCAGCTGTCCTAGCTGGACAAGCACCAAACAACAGTTGTACCTGAAACAAAATTAACAAATAGTTGTGGCTCATCTCATATCTCATGCATGGGACAAGTTGGCAAACTGGTTCAGAACAGCATGATAATAATAAATTGTGCAAGTTGTAGCAGCAGCCGACACAATCAAGCAATCAGCATGAAGGGCCTGAACCAAACTAAAACTACCAACTCACCTAGTCTGATTAAACTCAGAATAATACGAATTTTACTCTTTTCTTTACACCAGAAGACAAGGTCTCATCGCTACCGTATACTCGTAACAATCAACTACAGACAGAGAGGGTTCACCATCATGAACAGTGCAAGAACAGTGCAGAAAACAACAAGGAGAGTACATGGAAACAAAGATAAGGCATAAGGAAATCCATCGAATCCCTGTGCGCCATGAAGAAAACCGGAAGCCCCTTTCCTTCAACCTTATCATACACCCAGGCACCCAGCTACTCAGCTCCCCCCACACCACACACATCTCCCAAGAATTAATCCACCAAAAAGAAAACAAGCGGATACGAGGTGAATCGTGACCAAGAACAACAATCCAATCCCACCCACTATCCGCCAAGCGACGGAGAAGAGAGAGATTGCAAGAAAAGAACCTTTATCTTTGCTTTGCCTGTGTTCCGCCGTCGCCGGCGGCCCAGATCGGAATCGGCGGCGAAGGAAGGGCAAGGGTGGGTGGGTGGTAGCTTCGATCGAGGGCGAAAGAGTGCCAAATTCTTCTTCCCTCTCGGCTGGCCGCGCTGAAGCCGCAAGAGAGAGGAAGAGAGAGAGGGAGGCTTATGTTGTTGCTTTCGACGAGGCGGCTGATGACAGCAGCGCAACGGCGGCAGGTGCCGATGCGATGGGGGGGTGCGGGGTCGCTGGCAGGTGGGGCCCAGGTGTCAGGATGACTGTTGACCTCGGCTGGTGGTGGGTCGTTGGTGACTTTAACTGAATGGATATGCGGTGTAAGAATATATTCTTTGGGAACTTAAAAGATTCCGAGAAACAACTAGTTGATAATCAGCATATGATAATTTGGAAAAAGTAGGTTTCTCAGCTTCTGACTTCTAAATCATTTTCTGACTTCTACAACTATAGTTTCTTAGAATTTAGACCAAAAGCTAAACTGCTTGGAGGAGCTTCTGATTCTAGAAAAAGCTGCTGCAGCTATAAGCTCTGAAACAGTCCCTCAGATACTCATAAGAATTTGGAGAAGCTGTAAACTTAGTTTTCGGTTTTTAGTTTATTTTCTGGATTTTGTAATTATAGTTTTTAGAATTTTGGTGAAAATCTAAATTATTTAAGAGTGGCAGTTGTAACTAATAGAAGAATCTTCCACTGGCAGAAGTTTTACAAATAGGCCCTGAGAATGAGATGACGCCACGCCGCTGGTCTCGCTGGGACGCTTGTCTCGCTATCGCTGACTTTGCTTTCTTTTTCTTTGCGTTTTCCTTTGTCACGATTCAGATTTTCTCGGGGATACCTTGGCGATGTGCACGAATGTGCGGTCCTCGACGTGTCAAATCCTTGATTTACTTTTGATTTCTTATACAGAAGAAAGGTTACCCAGGGATTTCCTTTCCGCCTTTGTTGAATCTTATTATTATTATTATTATTATTATTGACTCGCTTCAAGTTCATGCCACCAGATGGCCTCTCAAGCTCACATGAACAAGGTCAGAGTAAATTTCAGACAAATTGAACATTTTCAGGGGACTCAGAACTCAGATGAAACTTCTCTACTTCAAATGGTCATGCTCATGCAACTGACATGCTCATTTCACACTTTTACACTGTGGGCACAGTAATGAGAGCGCTCCACTGTTCCAACACCACAGCGAAAAAACGTTCTCATGTCAATTGTCAATACAGTTCCAACTCAAAAGCCTACCCAGATCTTAGAAACAATGCACCAGGCTACTAGAACTACTACCCCAAAGACCAGGGGTGGTCACACGCTAAAATTATAGTACATGCCTTCAGATTTACATAATCAAACGTGGAAAATGATAAGGTACAAAATGGCAATTACATGGATTGCCTGATAGGCTTAGCTGAGCAGTAAGTGATGTTTTCAACCAAAGTGTGTACAGTTGGCGCCAAGAGTCAGAATCAGGGGTGCATTTCCTGTCCTTCGTGTCATCCGTGTTCCTAGCGGATATTTCCGTGTTAAGATGTGTATTCACAGTTGTTAAGATGACTTGGTTCTCTTGTGTTGAGCCTGGCCTTGGAGGCACAGCCTGAATCGCTGGGTTAGGCTCTCCCCCATCTCTTGCCTCTCCTGTTTGAGCCTCTTCCATAGAGATCGATTCTTCCTCTCCTTTGGTATAGCGAGCGGTTTCCTTCGTATCCGTCTCAGTGGTGTTGCCAAGGCCCGTAGCGTCATGCTCTACAGTTCCAGAACAAATGATGTGATTGAGATCTAATAGAAAATTTCCGTTGTTGTCAGGGACAAAGCGATGTCACTAGTTTGAGAGGTTCAGTAGGTAACAAACAAAATGACATATGCATTCACTTGAGGATCTATTTAAAAGATGTGTTAACAAAAATATCTAAGGTAGTTACCCTATGAAAAAAGGACAGTATGGTCATGCAATAGATGGACATCAAAAATGAGAAAAGAAAAGGAAGACATACCTTATGCTTATGACTAGGAATTTCAGGGCGCTCGCCTAGGGATGATCCATCACTCGCTGCCCCCAAGGAAGAACATCTTCCCCAGCTCTCTCGGTTTGAACTTGTGTATGAGCAGCACTCCTCATTTTGCCTGTGAGATTTATCCTACAAAAGGAATTAATACTTTGTATCAGTGAGATAGCAAAACAGTTCTATGTAATATTCTGTACTCAGGGAACAATCAAATGTAGCAGAGCAACAAAATATGCTTTTGGTGTTTTGTAGGAACAACAAACATATGGTAATCCACATTAAGGGAACTATACCATATGTTGATGTAAAGATGTTTACAGAACAGAGTGCTAAATTACAATGCAAAAAAAAACTATTTTATGCTTCAAAATCCTCATTTATTTTACCTCTAAATGAGACTCAGCAGTGTGAGTGTCCATCTCAGTGAGGTTATGATTTTCATCCAAAAGAAAATCCTGCATTCAGATGGAGATACTCAGCTAAGATCTCAAGTACTTGAGGCAAACCAACCACTGATGAACTTACCAAGTCATTATCTGTTTTAATAGACAACTGATTGACCCTCTCTGTCAGCAATTCAACCACTGATTTTTATCTCTTCAGTAGAGCTGTTGATCTTAGTGAGGCTGTAATGCTGTAAACCCAGCCATGACTGTTAGTTGTTATGTACTGTTCAGTGCATGTTTGTAGCTTATACTTGTTCAATCAGAGAGATGCAGTGTGCACATCACTTTACAGTTCATGGAGGTCTGGAAATATAGTAAGGTGAGAAGAACATAAAGATATGATCTTATTTTCGTTGAGCATGCAACTGAATTATAGCATTTCTCCACATCAAGTCCAGGATATTGGTAAGTACAACCATTAGAATTACTGTACAAGTTCAGATCTCTGTCATGGAACTCTTTAAATTTGTAAGCATACATGGAGTCTTCAGGCATGTTAAGATATTCTACTAGGATCGTGTTGAATCATCCTATAAGATAATACACAATATCAACGATCAACCAATCAACATCATATGCACCAGTTGTCATTACCACCAAACTTTATAGCCTCCTTAGGCTGGCCAGGTCCTAATAATTGAACAACTTATCTTCACGAAATTCATTCATCATCGTCCTCATTTTCGTCAATCCCAACCCAGCGAGTGAATGCAAACAGAAATTCTTTGAAGGTCACCATTCCATTCTTGTCCCAGTCCATTTCCTCTGGTGCCATGCAAAAAAACAAACAGTGTTACATGTTAGGACTGAATTCTTGAACTGATGGGAATTGTCAATCTAGAAATTGTTAGATTTCTATAGAGAAATAAAAAACGTGGGACAAAAATATAATTTATTCGTAACATGTACATCTAAAGGCATACAACTAATTGTTTTCGCCCTAAACTCAGAGACCAGAGAGCTGGAGAACAAGCGACTTACCAAATCTTTTCATGGCTATACGCCCAGAAGAGCGTTCCCCTGTTGCAGTCTCATTCATTGATTGAACCATCTCTTCCTTACTGACATATCCATCTTTGTTCTTATCCAAAAAAACAAATGCATCAACCAAGGTCTCAAAAGTTGCCTCAAGATTTCCTAATCCCATCTTAATCTTCTGTGCATTATGTCAAGGAAACAGAGAAACTCCTGGCAGAAATGAGTTAGACAGATCTAAAATAGGATACAGGTACAGAAAGTTACTAAGTATCCTATCCATCTAATAAACATTACTCCAATCAGATTTACATTGTAATGAAAGATTGAAGAAAATAGAACAGTAAATAGTAATGTATCATTTTTGCAATACCTAACCTATATGCTAACCCAACATTGCTCTGCAGCAATACTTATTAAGAAAAGGATACTGCTTCTGACACAGCTGGTTCGTTGAGCAGATAAATGAGGCACAGAAAGACGATGAACTCATTGAACTTCATGCCCATGTCTTCATTTATATCACAAGCTTCAAAGAGGTCATTTATCTCCTCCTCTGTGAATGAAATTTCCAACTTTTGGAAACAATGCTTCAATTCTTGTTTATCTATTTCGCCATTGGAATCTTCATCTGAGGAGCAAAAAAGGTTGTTTTTGATATATGAGTGAGAAGCTGTTTGTTTGCACAAATCAGTAAATATTTGAAAGATGACATAACCATTTATATAATACAACTCATGCTGATAATGTATCATTATTGAAATTCAACAGTCCATGACAAGAACCTTATGAAACAACAACAACAACAACAACACTACATATTTATTTCTGGTAAGGATTTCATTGTGTTCAGGAAAATAGAATATATTGGTCCGACAGTCCCTATGTTTTCCTTTCAAACTATTTCACCATTGTATAGAAGATCTCTACTGAATCTCACTAGCAGCTCATCCAAAAGTAGGAGATAATCAGGTAATTAGACAATGATTGGCACACAGACAGCATGACAAATCTCACCGAATTGCTCGAAGATGGTCTTGCATTTCCTCAAGCTCTCATCGATTTTCGGAAACTTCATGATGATGCTATCGAACGACTTGAGCGAAGTCCCGTGCGACGCTCTCTGCTGCATGGACTCCACCATCTTCATCTCGAGCTTCGAGCCGTGAGAGCTCCTCTTCATGGTGTCATGGCGTCCAAGGATGCCACCCATGCTGGCACTTCACTCGGCTGTCCTAGCTGGACAAGCACCAAACAACAGTTGTACCTGAAACAAAATTAACAAATAGTTGTGGCTCATCTCATATCTCATGCATGGGACAAGTTGGCAAACTGGTTCAGAACAGCACGATAATAATAAATTGTGCAAGTTGTAGCAGCAGCCGACACAATCAAGCAATCAGCATGAAGGGCCTGAACCAAACTAAAACTACCAACTCACCTAGTCTGATTAAACTCAGAATAATACGAATTTTACTCTTTTCTTTACACCAGAAGACAAGGTCTCATCGCTACCGTATACTCGTAACAATCAACTACAGACAGAGAGGGTTCACCATCATGAACAGTGCAAGAACAGTGCAGAAAACAACAAGGAGAGTACATGGAAACAAAGATAAGGCATAAGGAAATCCATCGAATCCCTGTGCGCCATGAAGAAAACCGGAAGCCCCTTTCCTTCAACCTTATCATACACCCAGGCACCCAGCTACTCAGCTCCCCCCACACCACACACATCTCCCAAGAATTAATCCACCAAAAAGAAAACAAGCGGATACGAGGTGAATCGTGACCAAGAACAACAATCCAATCCCACCCACTATCCGCCAAGCGACGGAGAAGAGAGAGATTGCAAGAAAAGAACCTTTATCTTTGCTTTGCCTGTGTTTCGCGGTCGCCGGCGGCCCAGATCGGAATCGGCGGCGAAGGAAGGGCAAGGTGGGTGGGTGGTAGCTTCGATCGAGGGCGAAAGAGTGCCAAATTCTTCTTCCCTCTCGGCTGGCCGCGCTGAAGCCGCAAGAGAGAGGAAGAGAGAGAGGGAGGCTTATGTTGTTGCTTTCGACGAGGCGGCTGATGACAGCAGCGCAACGGCGGCAGGTGCCGATGCGATGGGGGGGTGCGGGGTCGCTGGCAGGTGGGGCCCAGGTGTCAGGATGACTGTTGACCTCGGCTGGTGGTGGGTCGTTGGTGACTTTAACTGAATGGATATGCGGTGTAAGAATATATTCTTTGGGAACTTAAAAGATTCCGAGAAACAACTAGTTGATAATCAGCATATGATAATTTGGAAAAAGTAGGTTTCTCAGCTTCTGACTTCTAAATCATTTTCTGACTTCTACAACTATAGTTTCTTAGAATTTAGACCAAAAGCTAAACTGCTTGGAGGAGCTTCTGATTCTAGAAAAAGCTGCTGCAGCTATAAGCTCTGAAACAGTCCCTCAGATACTCATAAGAATTTGGAGAAGCTGTAAACTTAGTTTTCGGTTTTTAGTTTATTTTCTGGATTTTGTAATTATAGTTTTTAGAATTTTGGTGAAAATCTAAATTATTTAAGAGTGGCAGTTGTAACTAATAGAAGAATCTTCCACTGGCAGAAGTTTTACAAATAGGCCCTGAGAATGAGATGACGCCACGCCGCTGGTCTCGCTGGGACGCTTGTCTCGCTATCGCTGACTTTGCTTTCTTTTTCTTTGCGTTTTTTCCTTTGTCACGATTCAGATTTTCTCGGGGATACCTTGGCGATGTGCACGAATGTGCGGTCCTCGACGTGTCAAATCCTTGATTTACTTTTGATTTCTTATACAGAAGAAAGGTTACCCAGGGATTTCCTTTCCGCCTTTGTTGAATCTTTTTATTATTATTATTAGGGGCAATTGCATCCGTACCCCCACTTTTAAAGCCAATTGCTATTTTACCCTCATTTTTTAGGGTTTGCAGTTTTACCCCCACTTTTTGAATCTGAAGCAGCCGTGTACCCCCATTTTTAACAGCCGGTTTTAACGGTGTTAGTTGTGGAGAAAATGACATTTATACCCTTGGCGGTTATTGTATTTTTGCCCCCACTTTTTTCAGCTGTGTGTGGTTTTGCCCTTCTTTTGTGATTTCAGCTTGTTTGATTGTTATAAATAATTTAAATATGAGCATATATGGATTCAGAAGTTTCTTGAAAATCAAACAACATCCAGGAAAGAAATCAAGGCCATTCATCTCAAACCATGAAAACGATTAGTTCCATCTTGAGGAAATTAAACCAACGGTTTATTACCGGAAACACAAGATCATTGAGAGAGCATCAAACAGCTAGTACAAGTGCAACACAGAGGATATGTCTCTGATCAAAATCAGACAACTCGATCAGACAACTACCTAAAAGAATATAAACAAGTTAACTGCTTCCACTTCTCCCCCATTCTCTAGAACTGAACTCGATCATACAAGAATCTAGACGGCGCAGGAAATCCAAGCTGCATTTGCTCACCTCGCCCTCTGCCACCAGCGCGAGCCGCGCGTACACCTCGTCCGTCGCCGCGTTCGCCTGCATGCGCACCACGAGACGCCATCAGAGAATGAGAGAAGCCGGAGGGAAGTCAGAGAGTCAGTATCACTCACGCGCAGCTCGACGCCGACGACGCGGCACGCGACGAGCGGGGGCTCATGGCCAGAACCATGGCTCATGGCACGCCATCCGCTGGGAGCGGCCGCATCCGCGTCCCAGAGCCGCGGCCGCCGGCTGGGTTACGCCTGGGAGCGGCGCG
>CM020183.1:28876868-28893474 GCA_009805545.1 Oryza longistaminata
GAGGAGGGGCGCGGCGGCGGTGGGGCCTCGCGGTGGCCGCGGGGATCGAGGCGAGGGGGGAGGTGGAGGGGACGAGGAGGAGTGTGGAAATGAGAACGTTAATGAGGCGGATGAGATGTGTAATAAGGGGAATAAAATCGGTTTTATGGGGGGATTTTTTCGATTTTATTTGCTTTGCGTTTTTTGTAGATTAGTCCTCGGAAGGTTTTTTATTTTGTGGACTGTGTACGGATGGGTCCTTGGGAGTTGGGACGTGGTTTCCCAGGGTAGGAGTACTTGGCACGGGTAGGGGTGGGAGAAAAAGATCGAACCGAAAAGACTGAGACCGAGACCGAGAAATTCGGCCATCAATTCGGTCCTAGGTAGTGAAAGACCGAATTTTGTTCGGTCAATTCGGTTAGTCTCCTCGGATAACTGAATAGACCGAAAAGACCGAATTATTAAAAAATGTCTAAATGCAACTTACAATTTCACTATGTTTAATAGGATTAAACTTTAATTTTTCACATCCCTACTTCTTCTAGGCATGCAACCTAATAAGGTATTTACTCATAAGTGCTTATGAATTTTTTTTGTGATTTTTGTGTTGAAAATTTCCATTTTTTCTTTGTATATATGAAAATGTTATTGAATTTCGGTCAGGACCGAGACCGAATTTGTCGGTCCTGACATTTTTGCGCTCAAATTCGGTCTTCACTTTTCAAAGACCGAAAGACCGAATACCGAGACCGAAATTTTCGGTTAGACCGAATGCCCGCCCCTAGGCACGGTGACGGTTGCGAGGGTTTTGAAAACCATGGTGTTTTGTGTATCCGTATGCTTTTGTATTTTGTATAGTGGGATTTGTTATGGCGTGTGAATCTCATATGGTTGGACATAGTGTGGTTTTATTTATGATGATTTCTAGCTGATAACATCGTATAGTTCGTCATCCAACATAGGCCATCATTTAATCTAAGTTACTGAATACTCCACACATGTGACGGTTGTGTGGGTTTTGAAATCTTGGTGTTTTGTGCATTTGTATGCCTTCGCATTATATCGTGGGATCGTAAATGTTTGTGTGACTTGTAAATCTCATATGACTGTTAACGTGTTTTCTGGGGACATTGTATGGTTTTATTTATAATGATTTTTGGCATATAACATAACTTATAGTTCGTCATCCAATGTAATCATTGTCTTAGTTGCCCAACGAATACTTCTACCCATACGTTGAAAGGCCTTTTTAAAGATATATTGAAAGGCTTAAAGCACTATAAATATAATATAAAGATTCTTACTAGGCATGACAAAGCATTTAAAAAGAAACACATATGACATCGTTCACATATTTTTTTAGGACATACCTAACACGTAAAGTTATGATATCTCGATGTAAGCTAATTTATAAAATATTACTCCCTCCGTCCCATGATATAAGGAATTTTGAGTTTTTACTTGTAATGTTTGACCACTCGTCTTATTCAAAAAATTTTGAAATTATTATTTATTTTGTTTGTAACTTACTTTATTATCCATAAAAAAAAAACTATTTTATGCTTCAAAATCCTCATTTATTTTACCTCTAAATGAGACTCAGCAGTGTGAGTGTCCATCTCAGTGAGGTTATGATTTTCATCCAAAAGAAAATCCTGCATTCAGATGGAGATACTCAGCTAAGATCTCAAGTACTTGAGGCAAACCAACCACTGATGAACTTACCAAGTCATTATCTGTTTTAATAGACAACTGATTGACCCTCTCTGTCAGCAATTCAACCACTGATTTTGTAGCTAACAAAATGAAAAAGGAATTGACTTAGGGATCACAATGATAATTCATGATATCAATTTAATAACCTACTAAGGGAACTGACTCACACCATTTGTGAAGTTAGCTGCAGCTGCCGATGAACTGCCTGCATCAGGACCAGCAGCCCTTAGACCATTGATGATTTCATACAGTAAGCTCTGAAAAATACAAGCAAATTGGTTGGTAATTTCCTCAAAATTTCTGATAATATAGGCATTAAAAAAAGGATAATCACCTCATTTGTTCCAGCTCCAACCTTAAAAGCACCAAGGTTGTAGTACTTATCTAACTTATTTGAGCATACTGAAGGAAACTGAGGTGGGTGTAGAACATTATAGAAGAATATTGAAACAGAATCATAATAAAATTGAGGCCTGGGGGAATTATGATCGCCATCAAATTTGATTAAGTTTTTGTCCCCCTGTAGACAAATACACCAAGAAAATGAGTTATAAATGTATTTAGCATGCATCCATTAACTGTTCAGCCTTTGTAAAGCAAGCAAGAGTTAGACTTACCGCATATGCCTGATGAATACGGTCCGTGTGATGGGGCTGAATAAACATGTCATTTGATGCATGTCCAAATAAAGCAGGAATAAATGTCTTGGGGGCAAACTGTTGAAAAATAAGGAGACAGAAGAGGTAATTAGGCAAACACCAATGTTAGCTTTGATTTCCATTGAAACTGACAAATGGTAATTTAGAAAGCACACCTGAACAACATCAAGATCCATTATATCAAACTTAGCTCTTCTTTGAATTACACGGCGCATGTACTGCACAGCCATCTTAACCTGAACAATATAAATAATAGCAAACATTATATGATGCAAGTATTGCAACAGTCAGTGGGCAGTTAGGCACTTAACTTAGCAGACAATTAACATGAAACTAGCATCGTTAACTAGAACTTTATCTTATTCCTATACTTGATATATAACCAGAAAATACTAGAATTGTATTATATTATAGAGCATGAACTGAAGTTTGGAAAACTTTTCTTACCTTTTATACGTTACCTACCAGTTAGCTAGTGTCATGCACAGTTGCACAACCAGAGTTGTAAAACATTTGAGCTGCACAAAGCTCCCTAAAGACTACTATTTCTGGATGTAAACACATTATTTTCTAATTATAGATACATGTTCTTTGTCATGCACACAGCACACAGCAGTCAGCTGAAGCACAGTAACAAGGTGACAAGCGGTAAAACCAAGCACCATAAACCACCGATTGCGGATTACCGCATAAGCTAAAGTTCATCAAAGCATGTGCCTATATCATACAAACTCCAGAAAGCGAATGGTTCCTTTATTCAGTTCATAGTAACAGTGAACAAGACTATTCTGCAAAAATGACAAGCATACCGTGAACTTAGGAACTCGGATTTTGTAAACATCTACAAGCTCCATCATTAAGTCATATAGGTTAGAGAAAGCACTGTCCAAAACCAGGCCGGCAATTGAGGGGTCTTCTGCTCCATACAGTAGGCTGTCAAAAGTTTGGACAGAAGTTATGAAGAACTTACCAAAATTCAATACATAAATAGAAACTAAATATTTAAAATATTTTATGGACAGGGGTACTTCTAAGTAACAATTCAAATAATCAACAGGAATTATATATTATAAAGATTCTAGTGTATCCAAAGACTAAAAAATAATGTATCATTAAGAGAAATAAAGTATTGGATCATTGGTCATAAACTGGGAAACACAAATGCTTTAACCAAATACCTTGTAACAGCACCCATTGATCGCCCCCAAAGGCCTATGCAAGAAACTTCCTTATTGTTTCGCAAAAAGGACACCGCGCATTTGAGATCCTGTTTCTGAGAGTGATTGTATTTTTATCAGATTAGTGCAATTGCAAACAATAAGAGTGTGTTTTCAAAAAAATATGATGATTATGTACCTCGTGCCAACCAAGGCTGACATACTCTCCACCTGATAGCCCTGACCCTGCAAAGTCAAGTGTAAAGAGGGTGATATTTGAAGGGAGAAGTATGACAGCTGCTTCATTTGCATCCGCTCTGCATCCACTGCATTGAGTTAAGAGAAAGAGCTTGTAAGGAATACGATAAGCACAAGAAGAAAACAAAATTAATGATTCATCTCAATAACTCAGAGACTGTAACTAACAGATAAATGACCGGTCTCCAAGAATTAGAGTGTAAACTACGATCAGAATGTTGGTCCCACCAAAAGATTGATCATATTAATATAAGAAATTGAGAACCTATAAGCATAATCCAACTATGATAAATACCTATTTCCATGGCAATAGATCACACAAGGAAGGGCAGTATTCTCTGGGATGACAGCAGGAACATAGTGGCTGCATTTTAAGGTCTGGTCTCTTCCGTTCGTAAGCTGCCATATACAAGTAACAGAATAAGGCTAATATATAGTAAAAGGGTGATTTTTTCTTCAACAAATGAAAGAGAAAGAAGGCCTTAAAAAGCTCCCCTTACTTGCCTCCAAATCTATTCGTTTGTACTTTCTTCCCGCAAGAGTAAACTCTGGTTCCCACAGATACTGATCTGGATTGTACTCTGCACTGCAAATGCATAGCCAATTAACTGCCTCATACCATAAAGATAAAAAGCATCAGTTGACTATCAACATTTTGTAGGGTTCCGAGTTCCAACTCCATTATTAGACATTAGTGCGTCTTAAAGAAAACAAGTAAAGTTATCTTTAGGAAAAAGAGTACTGTGGAATGAATGTTGATGTGATAACTAAATGCATAAGCCCCCTTTGCGGCACATATCACTACAACACTCCGCTAATTGTTCGACAAGCTAGTACAGTAATTTCAACAGCAGGGATTAATAAATAACAGCCTCAAACTCCTACTTTTGGATATTTCAAGTACTGAGCTTTTCAATGCTTGAAGTGGTAAGATTAATACTCAACGACGGCTTAGGAAGCATGACCGTCTAAATCACAGAACCGAGCTAATACAGCGAAACATGATAGTCTACAGCACGAAGCATCATTTCAGTGGGGAAAAAAATATTTACAGTGCAATTACCGCGGCGGACGGATGACAAAATTAACGAACTGCTCGATCATCGCGCCGCCGGAAGCTCCCCGACGAAGACGCAGCCGCGTAGGATGCTCGCGGCGCTCATGTACCAGGCGCAGCCACAAAGCCCCAACCTCCTCCTATCCCCCTCAGCTTCCCCCGCCAACCAGCCTAACCCAACCCAACCCAACCCAACCCAAGTCCAAATCGACTCAACCCCCCACCGAATTCCCACCAAACACCCCCAGATCCGCGCCCGCGGCGTCCCCACGGCGAAACAGGCAGCTGCTCTCGCGGGAGCCGCGTCGAGCACCGCCCGGATCCGGCGCGGTTTCAGGCGACCCGGAGCTCGGAATGCTCGCCGCGAGCCGGCGGATTTCTCCGCGGGGGCGAGGGCCGCCGCGACCCGCCGGCGTGCAGCGGGAGGAGGGGCGCGGCGGCGGTGGGGCCTCGCGGTGGCCGCGGGGATCGAGGCGAGGGGGGAGGTGGAGGGGACGAGGAGGAGTGTGGAAATGAGAACGTTAATGAGGCGGATGAGATGTGTAATAAGGGGAATAAAATCGGTTTTATGGGGGGGATTTTTTCGATTTTGTTTGCTTTGCGTTTTTGTAGTTTAGTCCTCGGAATGTTTTTTATTTTGTGGACTGTGCACGGATGGGTCCTTGGGAGTTGGGGACGTGGTTTACCAGGGTAGGAATACTTAGGCCCTATTTGGAAGATTAGCCCACGGCTAATTTTGAGAGCTAATGTTTAATCATGAATTGGTAGGCTAAACATTAGTCTAGGGTGGTTTGAGGCTAAAAGGTGAGGGCTAAACATTAGCCCATAGAACCAAACAGGGCCTTAGGCACGAGTGACGGTTGCAAGGGTTTTGAAAACCGTGGTGTTTTGTGTATCCGTATGCTTTTGTATTGTATCGTGGGATTTGTTGTGGCGTGTGAATCTCATATGGTTGGACATAATGTGGTTTTATTTATGATGATTTCTAGTTGATAACATCGTATAGTTCGTCATCCAACATAGGCCATCATTTAATCTAAGTTACAGAATACTTCACATATGTGACGGTTGTGTGGGTTTTGAAATTGTGGTGTTTTGTGCATTTGTATGCCTTCGCATTATATCGTGGGATCGTAAATGTTTGTGTGACTTGTAAATCTCATATGACGGGACATTGTATGGTTTTGTTTATAATGATTTTTGGCATATAACATGACTTATAGTTCGTCATCAATGTAATCATTGTCTTAGTTGCCCAACAAATACTTCTACCCGTATGTTGAAATGCCTTTTTTAAAGATATGTTGAAAGGCTTAAAGCATATAAACATTCTTACTAGGCATGACGAAGCATTTTAAAAGAAACACGTATGACATCGTTCACATATTTTTGAAGACATATATGACTCGTAAAGTTATGATATCCAGCTGTAAGCTAATTTATAAAATATTGCTTGACACGACTGTACTATGATAACATAATTATATTAAAAGAAGTCGAAGCCCTAACTTATATATATTTTATTTTTCTTGATAATGAAATAAATCCTGGTGTTTGTCTCTATACATAATTTATGAAGTTAACAAAGTGTGCTGCTAAAATTATGACGATCCACATAACCTTTGCTGAGAAAAACTGGAGATATGAACTTCAAACCAAGGCAGTGAGATATGAACTTCAAAATCAAATGTTGGGCGCTGACCTTTTCAGAAGGAGCTGTTTGAAAAAACTCACATCTACCCAGGGCTATACCAGCGAAATTCTGAATTAAGAGAGGGACAGCTCGGTATATCCACCAGGCCGCCAAAAAAATGAAAAAGAAAAAGATGTGTGCGAAACCTGAAAGCCCCGAATATTCACCCGCCACGTGGGCCCCACATCGAAAGGCAGCGCCTCGTACGGTCGTACCACCGCCGCTGCTGCTGCTAGCCTGTCCATCTCACCGGAGATGCTCTCCGTGGGGCCCGCATGTCATCGACCACAATACGGGGGGCAGTTTGGTCATTTCCGGTGGCGACGTGATTATTGTTTTGGACTTTGGACTTTTCTTCTTCGGTGGACGACTCGTCAGGGTTTTTTGGCCGCGCACCGGACAAAGCCGCAGTAAAGGAGGCGGTCCATTGTGAGTGTGAGGCCCTGGCTAGTTGCCACGTTGAATGTTTAAACATCTGCATGAAATATTTAATATAGGCTAAAAAATAACTAATTGTATAGATTATGACTAATTTGCGAGACAAATCTTTTAAATCTAATTGCTCCATGATTTGATAATGTGGTGCTACAGTAAACATTTGCTAATAACGAATTAATTATGCTTAATAAATTCGTTCCGCTGTTTACTAACGGGTTGTGTAATTAGTTTTTTATCAGTGCCTAAATACCCTATGTTACACCCTATATAATATCCAATATGATACGTCAAAATTTTACATCCCTGTATCTATAAACACACACTCACACCCTGAGTGTGTGTGAGCTTGACTGTTTTTTTTTTTTGAGAGCCCGACTGTTGAGTTCAGTAGACAGTAGCCGTCGTCGTCCTCGTCCGTCGGCTTGATCAGGCCACCAACTGCTGCTCCTGCTCCTTAGTGACATGGCCATTCATCAAAAGAAAAACCAGGTCCAGTTTGTTAATGCCAATTTGATGGGGTTGGATGAGACGTCTGATCACAGCAAATACGTGTTTGGGAAGTAATGGGGGTGATTAGGGCCCCATTTGAAAGGGAAGGTTTGGGAAAATTTTATGTGTCGTGCGAATTTCTTTTTTTTTCCAGAAAAGAGAAGAAGAAAAGAGAGAAGAAGAGATGCAGACCCCTTTTTTTTTCTCCTCACTTACATGTGGGGCCCACCGTATGCCACGTCAGTGAAACCGGAGGAAAATCAGGTCGATACTGCTCGGAACCTCTTTTTTTTTTGCACGGTTTATGATAGTTAATGGGTAGAGAATTTTGGTATTGTCGATTGGGGACCTTAGACAGACTCCACGTAAAATTAGGGGAACTTACTCCACGTAAAGTAAGTTGGAAGGCCTCTTGGGCCTTGGTCCAACTAAATTGTTTGATGGAACGCATTGGTTGAAATAGTAGAAAAACAAAAGGAAAAAAGTACACTGAAGGTCTCTCAACTTACCATCAAGTTACAAAATCGTCTTTGAACCGCAAAACCGGATATAACGCATCCCCCAACTTACAAAACCAGTACAAACTAGGTCCTTCACTGTGGGGCCCACATGAACCCCACATGTCAGGGTGGCCACATCATCACCCTATGTTTCCCCTCTTCTCTCCCTTCCTTCTCTCTCTTGCTCTTCTCTAGGCAAGAGAAGACGAGGGCGGTGTCGGCGGCCAGCTAACGTCCTGGCGGAACCACGAGTATTGTAAATTACATAATACGTTTATCACGTTACTACTTCTAGTAATGAATCAAGGTTTCTAAGTTTTCCTTTGCACTGTCCGAATGATAGCTTTAACAGTTTTTCTATATTTTCTAATCCTCTATTTCACACCTACAATCCTATCATATTATTGTTTTTTTCCTATTTCGTATTCCGAATAAGCCCTAAAGAGTATCTCCAACAACATTGGCAAATGACTATCCCAACAAAATTTTAGCCAACGCAGAGCAAAAAACTCCCTCTAACAGCCTTGCTACTTGGACTGCCAACCTATATAGCTGGCCAAATGGTGGGCCCACTGTGGGTCCCACCTTCATCTCTTTCTTTGCTTCCCTCTCCTCTCTGCCGATGGTCAAAGTCGTTCACCCTTCTCACGTTCGCGTGCCCTCCCCTTGCTAGCTCCGGCTCTAGCTCCTCCATCACGGCCAGCGCCATGTCTAGCGGTTAGCTCCCACGCTAGCACCAATGGCCAGCTCCTACAGAGGTCTATCTGATGGCGCGGTGAAGGTCAAGATTGAGACGTGACCGTGCAGGAGGAGTGTGGAAATGAGAACGTTAATGAGGCGGATGAGATGTGTAATAAGGGGAATAAAATCGGTTTTATGGGGGGGATTTTTTCGATTTTGTTTGCTTTGCGTTTTTGTAGTTTAGTCCTCGGAATGTTTTTTATTTTGTGGACTGTGCACGGATGGGTCCTTGGGAGTTGGGGACGTGGTTTACCAGGGTAGGAATACTTAGGCCCTATTTGGAAGATTAGCCCACGGCTAATTTTGAGAGCTAATGTTTAATCATGAATTGGTAGGCTAAACATTAGTCTAGGGTGGTTTGAGGCTAAAAGGTGAGGGCTAAACATTAGCCCATAGAACCAAACAGGGCCTTAGGCACGAGTGACGGTTGCAAGGGTTTTGAAAACCGTGGTGTTTTGTGTATCCGTATGCTTTTGTATTGTATCGTGGGATTTGTTGTGGCGTGTGAATCTCATATGGTTGGACATAATGTGGTTTTATTTATGATGATTTCTAGTTGATAACATCGTATAGTTCGTCATCCAACATAGGCCATCATTTAATCTAAGTTACAGAATACTTCACATATGTGACGGTTGTGTGGGTTTTGAAATTGTGGTGTTTTGTGCATTTGTATGCCTTCGCATTATATCGTGGGATCGTAAATGTTTGTGTGACTTGTAAATCTCATATGACGGGACATTGTATGGTTTTGTTTATAATGATTTTTGGCATATAACATGACTTATAGTTCGTCATCAATGTAATCATTGTCTTAGTTGCCCAACAAATACTTCTACCCGTATGTTGAAATGCCTTTTTTAAAGATATGTTGAAAGGCTTAAAGCATATAAACATTCTTACTAGGCATGACGAAGCATTTTAAAAGAAACACGTATGACATCGTTCACATATTTTTGAAGACATATATGACTCGTAAAGTTATGATATCCAGCTGTAAGCTAATTTATAAAATATTGCTTGACACGACTGTACTATGATAACATAATTATATTAAAAGAAGTCGAAGCCCTAACTTATATATATTTTATTTTTCTTGATAATGAAATAAATCCTGGTGTTTGTCTCGATACATAATTTATGAAGTTAACAAAGTGTGCTGCTAAAATTATGACGATCCACATAACCTTTGCTGAGAAAAACTGGAGATATGAACTTCAAACCAAGGCAGTGAGATATGAACTTCAAAATCAAATGTTGGGCGCTGACCTTTTCAGAAGGAGCTGTTTGAAAAAACTCACATCTACCCAGGGCTATACCAGCGAAATTCTGAATCAAGAGAGGGACAGCTCGGTATATCCACCAGGCTAAATCCTGGTGTTTGTCTTGATACATAATTTATGAAGTTAATAAAGTGCGCTGCTAAAATTATGACGATCCACATAACCTTTGCTGAGAAAAACTGGAGATATGAATGAACTTCAAACCAAGGCAGTGAGGCACAGCATAGATTGGATCAAAATCAAATGTTGGGCGCTGACCTTTTGAGAAGGAGCTGTTTGAAAAAACTCACATCTACCCAGGGCTATACCAGCGAAATTCTGAATTAAGAGAGGGACAGCTCGGTATATCCACCAGGCCGCCAAAAAAAAATGAAAAAGAAAAAGATGTGTGCGAAACCTGAAAGGCCCGAATATTCACCCGCCACGTGGGCCCCACATCGAAAGGCAGAGCCTCGTACCACCACCGCTGCTGCTGCTAGCCTGTCCATCTCACCGGAGATGCTCTCCGTGGGGCCCGCATGTCATCGACCACAATACGGGGGGCAGTTTGGTCATTTCCGGTGGCGACGTGATTATTGTTTTGGACTTTGGACTTTTCTTCTTCGGTGGACGACTCGTCAGGGTTTTTTGGCCGCGCACCGGACAAAGCCGCAGTAAAGGAGGCGGTCCATAGGCCCTGGCACTGTAACATAAAAATTGTACATAATGAATGTTTGAAAATCTGCACGAAGTATTAAATATAGGCTAAAAATAACTAATTGTACATATTATAACTAATTTGTGAGACGAATCTTTTATGTCTAATTGCTTCATGATTTGATAATATGGTGTTACAGTAAATATTTGCTAATAATAGATTAATTATGCTTAATAAATTCGTTTCGCTGTTTAATGACGGATTATGTAATTAGTTTTTTTATCAGTGCCCAAACATCTTATGTGACACACTATATAATACCCAATATGACATGTTAAAACTTTACATCCTAGATCTATAAACACACAACCTGAGTGTGTGTGAGCTTGACTGTTTTTTTTTTTTTGAGAGCCTGACTGTTGAGTTCAGTAGACAGTAGCCGTCGTCGTCCTCGTCCGTCGGCTTGATCAGGCCACCAACTGCTGCTCCTGCTCCCGAGTGACATGGCCATTCATCAAAAGAAAAACCAGGTCCAGTTTGTTAATGCCAATTTGATGGGGTTGGATGAGACGTCTGATCACAGCAAAGACGTGTTTGGGAAGTAATGGGGTGATTAGGGCCCCATTTGAAAGGGAAGGTTTGGGAAATTTTTATGTGTCGTGCGAAAAATTTTATTTCTATTTTTTTTTCAGAAAAGAGAAGGAAGAAAAGAGAAAAGAAGAGATGCAGACCTATTTTTTTCTCCTCACTTACATGTGGGGCCCACCATAGGAAAATTAGGGCTCGAAACCTTTTTTTTCATGGTTTGTGATCGTTAATGGGTAGAGATTTTTGGTACTGTGGATTGGGGACCTAAGACTAAGACAGACTCCACATAAAGTTAAGGGAATTTACTCCACGTAAAGTAAGTTGGAAGGCCTCTTGGGCCTTGGTCCAACTAAATTGTTTGATGGAACCCATTGGTTGAAATAGTAGAAAAACAAAAGGAAAAGGTACACTAAATGTCTCTCAATTTGTCATCGATTTACAAAATCGTCTTTGAACCACAAAATCGGATATAACGCATCCCCCAACTTACGAAATCAGTACAAACTAGGTCCTTCAGCGTGGGGCTCACGTGGACCCCATATGTCAGGGTGGCCACGTCATCACCCTATGTTTCCCCTCTTCTCTCCTTTCCTTCTCTCTCTCGCTCTTCTCTAGGCAAGAGAAGACGAGGGCGGAGTCGACGGCCAGCTCACGTCCCGGCGGAACCACGGGTATTGTAAATTACATACTACGTTTATCACATTACTACTTCTAGCAATGAATCAAGGTTTCTAAGTTTTCCTTTGCACTATCCGAATGAAAGCTTTACCAGTTTTTCTATATTTTCTAATCATCTATTTCACACCTACAATCCTATCATATTATTATGTTTTTTTCTATTCCTATGTTTTTCCTATCCCGTATTCCAAATAAGCCCTAAAGAGTATCTCCAACAACATTGGCAAATGACTCTCCCAACAAAATTTTAGCCAACGCATAGCAAAAAAAAAAAACTCCCTTTAACAGCCTTGCTACTTGGACTGCCAACCTATATAGCTGCCAAATGAGCACCTCAACTGGCCAAATGGTGGGCCAACTGTGGGTCCCACCTTCATCTCTTTCTTCGCTTCCCTCTCCTCTCTGCCGATGGTCGAAGTCGTTCACCCTCCTCACGTCCGCGTGCCCTCCCCTTGCTAGCTTCGGCTCTAGCTCCTCCGTCACGGCCAGCGCCATGTCCAACGGTTAGCTCCCACGAAGGTCGATCCCACGCTAGCACCAATGGCCAGCTCCTACGGAGGTCTATCTGATGGCGTGGTGAAGGTCAAGATTGAGACGCGACCGTGCGGGGAGATTCGACTCCTTGACTACTTGTCGTCCTGCTCCTTCGTATCCAGTTCCCGTGGTCGACTACTCAAGGTGGCCGGCGGCGGCACCAACGGCGGAGGAAGGCGCACGATGAGGCGGTGGAGGGGGGGGGAGGGGTGGCATGACAGTGAGGGAGGAGCGAGGGATGAAGGGAGGCTTAGCGGTGCATGGTTATTGAAGAGGACGAGGACGGCAAGGAGTGGATCCGATGTCACGCGCAAGAGCCCGCCTCACATGCGCGCAGATCCACCGTCGAGGAGGGCCTTTCCGCACCATGCGCTCATCGCCTCCTCAAATGTGCAAGGGCATGTCGTCGTTGCCCGAGTGTTGCTACCACCGTGGCCGCCCGGCTTCTTCCCCTCTCGCCACCTACAACCGCCGCTGATGGCTTCTCCCCCTCTCATCTCCTGTGGTCGCTGTCGCTGGCTTCTTCATTATTGCTGTCGAATGCATTTGGATTCCCAAGGGTGGGTTCATAGGTGGTGCTTGGATCCAAGGACTTAACTTTAATCTCTGTATTTAGAAACTAATTTAGAGTATTAAATATAGACTACTTACAAAACTAATTATATAAATGAAAGCTATTTCGCGAGAAAATTTTTTTAAGCCTAATTAATCCATAATTAGAGAACGTTTACTGTAGCATCACATAGGCTAATCATGGATTAATTAGGCTTAATAGATTCGTCTCGCGAATTAGTCCAAGATTATGGATGGGTTTTATTAATAGTCTGCGTTTAATATTTTATAATTAGTGTCTAAACATCCGATGTGATAGAGACTTAAAAGTTTTAGTCCTATCTAAACAGGGTCATAGTGAACCCGCACAGGCCATTCCCAACCCAATGACTAGAATGGTGTCCATGGTATTAAATAAGCTGCCACCTAGAATAAAAAATGATGTGACAAGTGAATAAATAAGGAAAGAGAATGAAACTATATCTTGAATGAGACATGGTTTCTACACAACATCCAAGACATCATGTGAGATAAGGGCAGTCCCAACGCTCCACCTAGGATGGTGTCTATGGCATTAACTATATTGCCATGTAGGACTTTTAGATTATGTGGCACTATATTAATTAAGAGAGAGAGAGAGAGTGAAGAGAGGAAGAAATAGGGTTTCATGCAAGACATAGCTTCAACACGAGTACCTATGCACTAGACACTATCAAGTTTTGCATTGGGAGAGAATAGTGTCTTCATAATAGATGAAGAATAAATATGATTGGTAGAAAATAGAGATGATGTATTTATTAATGGCCCACTTTAAAAACCATGGGTTGTAGAGTGTAGTTTCTATTGTGATATCTTATTGACATGGCACCATAGACACTACTTATGGACACTATGGGTTGGGACTGCCCTAAGTAGCATTAAATTGAAGTATGGAATAGTGGTGTTTGCATCGGAAGAGTAGTGTCTATACTAGTTTCTTGATGATATAGAGTTTATGGAAACTATGGCCTTGTTTGGATCCTTCGGGCTATTAAATATCCCTCCGAAATATTACTATTTAGGAGTATTAAACGTAGATTACTGACAAAAACCCATTCCATAACCCCTAGGCTATTTTGCGAGACGAATCTAACGAGGTATATTAATCCATGATTAGGGGATGATTACTGTAGCAAATCATGGATTAATATACCTCGTTAGATTCGTCTCGCAAAATAGCCTAGGGGTTATGAAATGAGTTTTGTCAGTAATCTATGTTTAATACTTCTAAATAACAAGATTCCGGAGGGCTATTAAATAGCCCTCCTGATCTAAACATGCCCTATGTCTAGTATGTTGGGTTAGGAATGGCCTTAGGAGATCAAATGGCTATGCATTTTCTACACCTAGTACTCCGTATTGCCTGGAGCCCGAACCAGAAAAAAAAAATCCCACGGCCATGCGCAAACTCCTGAATTCTTCGCACCGCAAACCCATCCCCCCAGAATTAAATTTGAAAATATACTATTTATTCAATTTTTTCTCACAAATATTCCGGATGCAAAAATTTTTACATAAATATACCATCGGTCTCGCACAAGCGTTGCACGAAAGTGACGTGACAATGACGTCGTGGGCGGTATCGCGTGCGAAAAGCGCGAGATCGCGCGGTCTCGCAGATTGAAAAAGCGAGACCGAGCGCTGTCGCTCATTGCATGAGCGATACCGTTCAATGACAATTTAATTAGCGGTTAATTATCATGATTAGTGATTAATTAATAATTAATTAATTACTAATTAGGATAATTAATTACTAAATTATTATTAGTTAATTGTTAATTAAGTATTTAATCACTAATCAAATTGAGCCTTTGGACCGTGTCGCTATTTGATTCCGCGAGACCGTTCGGTCTCGCTCTTCTATTCCGCGAGACCGCGCGGTCTCGCGCTTTCCTCGCGCGATACCGTCCGCAACGTCACGTCCACGTCATTTTTGCGCAATGGTTGTGCGAGATCGACGGTATATTTCTATAAAAAGTTTTGCATCCCGAATATTTCTAAGAAAAAATTGAATGAATAGTATATTTTTAAATTTAATTCTATGTCCGATTAGATGTAGAGGCCGAATAAAAAATACATTTCTCTAAAGAAAAAAGCAGTGAGGTAACATGAAGCATGTATCAAATTTCCAAACAGATTTTAAACAAGCACAATGAACAATTAAACAAGTCTAATATTGTTAAATAAAATCGTAGCGATATTTTGAATTCATTGCTAATACAAATTTATTTCAAAACATGCCGGTACGACTAACAAAAAAATTGATGACAAGATATAACAGCAAATCCAAAGCATATCACACGCAATCCGTTAATCCCAATGAAATTAATTCGACATAATGCAATCAACTCCTATACAAAACCGAACACCATTATTATCACAACTAAAAATCGCGAGTTAAATTGTGAAATGCTGGTCACACTTACATCCGAATCACACCATCGGTGCCGATTCATCGAAGCGCGCCGGTCGACGGATGCATACCGCTGCCGCCCCGCGCAGCAGCCCCGCCATTGGCCACAGCGGTGGCTCGCCTCGCCTCTCGGCCGGCGCCGCGACACCGACCTCCCGCCTGCCGCGACGACTCCGTCTCCCTGGCGTACCGCGCGGTGGAGCTCCGCGACCGCCGCCCTTCTCCGCGGGCGCCGGGAACCTGAGCCGCCCACGCGACTCCTCACCGCGCACGACCACCGCCACCTCCTCCTCGCGTCGTCGTCCTCGACTCCGCCCTGGCCCGGAAGAACTCGTCGGCGAGGTCATCGAGGCTGATCTCCGGCGGCAGCCCCGCTCCGCCCCGGCCGCCGCCCCTGACCTTGTTGACGAACCTCGAGGAGGGCGTGGCCGCGTCCTCCGGGGAGGGCGACGGCGCGGGAACCTACTCAGGCTCCTCGACCGCCGGAGCAGCCCGCCGCCTTCCCCCGGCGGCCGCGGCCCGCCCGCGCGTGGTGTGCGGAGCCGGCGTCCTCCGCCGCCGCCGCGAAGGCGTCCCTCCTCCTCCCCGCCGACCGGTACGCCCCACCGCCGCCGCCGCCATCGCCGCCGGCGCCGGAGCAGAGAGCAGCTAGGGTTGCCGCTAATCCCCTCGCCCCTCCACCGGTAAGAGACGAAAATGGCGATGGCAACTAAAAACTTCTTCGAGTGGACCGAACAAAATTAATTAAAACCAAATTAATTAATTCGTTTTGAATTACTACTCCGTAGTATACTAGTACCATTTAGTAGTAGTAACATTTAAATTCGTTCGACTTTAAACCCTGGCCCACCTGTAGGTGAGGCGGATGGAGGCGGGTAAGAGTCAGGCGCGTGGCGTGGGTTTGAAACGGTGGGCGGATTGGGGAAATTTTGAATTTAAAAAAAAAGTGCGCCGGGTTTTGAGGGGAATTTACGAGATTCGACGCCTGACACGTTGAGCTGACACGATTTTGAATTTACAATTGCAACGGGTCCAAGAGCATTTAGTGTGTTTGTAGTTTGCATCCAAATTTATCTTCAGTACTTTTTCATCACATCAACCTTCATCACACACAACTTTTCAGTCACATCATCTCTAATTTAACAAAATCCAAACTTTTGATCCAACTAAACACAGCTTACTTAGGAATTAATCT
>CM020183.1:28893771-28907902 GCA_009805545.1 Oryza longistaminata
TTGCTAAGTTTATATGGTATTATTCATGCTTGTTCATGAAACGTGAATTAGTTCAATTTATGGATGTGTTGAGTTGAGATTAGAAGAATAATAAAATCAAGCAACTAGGTAATACAACAAAAATATACACAATGCTTTCATATGTTTTTGTATGACACGTATCTGTTCAGTTTGTTGGTCCTGGATGATGTTTGTTATCTATGCGATATTTGCTTGACTGTATAAAAATGTGTTAGATCACTTGTTTCTTGCTACACACACCATAGTAGACTGCTGTAATCGACAAGAGGATCTTATATCGCATTGTCTGTGATGGGGTAGTATTCTTGTCCTCAAAAGCACAAATCAACCTGCTTTTCTGCTTTTCAACTGGAACATTGATCTTGATGGCCATAGGTAGTTTTACCTCATCAGCTTGCATTCAATAGCTATCATATTTGATTATTTGTTTATTCAATAATAACTATCATAAATGTAATGCTATCTATCGCTTCAACACATCATGATTTTACCCAACAGTATGCGAGTGCTTGAATGCAGAAATAGATGATTGTAATTGTTCACTTATATTAATGTTAGCCAATGTACCACTTAATACTTATGGTACCACATTATCTTTTACCTTCATCAGAATATTAGGTGAACTATTTCCTTATTTTTGCTTTGCAGTGGTCTGTAATCCCACAAGTACCTTTGTTTTTAAGGTTTGGCGTCCTAGATTTCGTATTTCCTTTTGTTTGCTTTCGTGTAACTTATATTCCTTCACTTCATTGCTACTAGTATGTGCAATTCTACTTATGTTTAAATCTGTGCTTTATGTTTATGGCTGCAGAATGATATGGACATTTCTCACCGGTATGGTTCTAGGGGAATAAATACCAAATCCAGCAATAATAGCCTGCAGAATTCATCATTCCATAAGACGGCTAAAGTAAATCAATCGTTGCGGAAGTCTACAAGTCAAAAGGATTTCTTGCATTCACGAGACAGCAGCTCAGTGAGTACATCACATATTATTCTTTTGCCTGCTGCTATTGTGATGACTTGAAATTCTGCTTTCTAAGGATGCAGAAAATGGAATAGTTATTTGGGTGGTTCCCCTTGCATGTGAAAATAGCAATATAATTGCGACATGTTCCATGTGATGCAAACCATAGTGCATAATGTAGCTGTTTGTGCCACAGTGCAACCTGTTGCTTGGTGCTTAATGATATCTGGGACTGGGAGTGACTGCATTATTCACTTGCATCCCTGGGCCATCACCTCCCTTGCTGCCTTATATGCCCCAAACCGTAATTTGGTGAGCCCAGGCCCTAAACCTATGCCTCCATAACTCCATTGCTAGAGCAGAGAACCACAGTGGCCTTAGCATGAATCGTCAAGCCACATCCAATTTGAAGTAATTTTCATTAAATCACAAGAAAGAGTTGACTGCTGTATATCATTAAACCTTTTGCCATACCTTGTGCTTTAGTGCCATCAGTTGCTTGGCCTGAGCACGAGTTGTCAAGCCACATCTAATTCTAATTTTAAGTAATTTGATTAAAATCACTAGAAACAGTAGAATGCTGTACACCATTAATCTTTTTCCGCTATCCCGTTGCCTTAGTGTCATCCATTGGTTGGTGCATAAAAGTTCTGGCTCTTCCATGTATCGCTGTGAGCTCATCTTAACCTTGACTTTTGCAGAGCCATTCTTCAATAACTGATGATGAATTTCGGGACTCTTTTCATAGCAGAAATCAGAAGGGGATTCGGGCAGTTTATACTCTTGAAAAGGTTGATCTCACTATACTCTTTTAAATTTTTAGAACTAGAATATATCAGATATCCTTTTATATGCTTATGGCATTTGATAGGACCACCTGAGTAATAATGAGGATGAAAATGCACTGTATGACGTGATGCGTAAAGAAGTCCGGCAAGCTGTTGATGAAATCAGGACTCAGCTTGAAAAGGTAACTTATGAGCAGTAAAAGTTCCTAATGACATTCACCGTATATTCCTTTGATTAGTTTCCTTGGTCTGTGATAATTTTCTCTTGGTGCCTATGTTTAGAACTAAACCTTTTAGAAAAGGTTATAGCACTTAAAATGTTAATATCCTGTGCACAATGCACAGTTGTAAGCTATTTTTTCTAGTTCATTATTTAGACTCTAAAATAGTTGACTTTTGAAATCCTTTGTCATGTTTTGACATATATTGTAAATGACATTATGATTAAATGCATCTTGCCTTCGATTGCATTTCTCTAGGTCGTGACAAAATCTGAACCTTCAGAAAAAGCAACAAGCGCTGATGCACAACCAACTCAGGTTATTAATGAGCTCTGCAGGAGTTACACTAGCAAGTTGGAAGAGGTAATATTCAGTAGAGGAGTGTTTTTTTTTTCTTGTTCTCCTTTAAGGCATCATATTTTTATTTAATATGCTTTATTGCTTCATCCAATGTATTTTTCAGTCAGAGATGCGGAAACAGGAATTGTTAGCTCAATTGGCAGCGGAAGAACAACGTGGGCATGAACTCACAAAAATAGTCAAGGAATTGCTACCTACTGCTAAGAAGAATATGAATTCAGAAAGGCAACCACGATATAGAAGAGTAAGTTTGCTTCACTGTATTGCAACTTCTTCCTTTGTTATTGAGAATCTGCAAATTCAGACTTTATGTATATATATTCCAGAGAAGCAATGATAGAGCCAGGGTGTCAAGACGTCTTACTGAAGAGGCTGAGCAATACTTCGAAGATTTCCTGTCAAATGTTGAAGATACTGATTTTTCATCTTTTGATGGAGAAAGAAGTGATACAAGTTCAAGCAGAAGAGACGTGGTACAAAACACCAAGATAGAAACTCCAATAGCGCTTCCAAAAGTTGCTTCACCCGTTGAGGCAGACGGGGTTGTCCTTCCCTGGCTGCAATGGGAAACTAGCAACGACCTTCAAACCTCTCCATGCAAATCAAAGGAACAGGTAATGATAACCTGAGTTACCTTTACTTCCCCCATCCTTACTGCATCCATCTGTTTTCTCTGTATGCACTTGTTGTACTTATTGGTATGTCGTTATTGATATTCTGCATTCTGCAAAATTGTTCAACTACACATTTTTAACTGCAGTAATCAGTATGACAATTTTTTACAAAAATGCTCTCAGTTATGTGCTACCTACATATAACATCTTTGCTATCATCAACATACCATCTCATTTTGGTGCCTGATTAACTGAACATTTCAGGGAGCAAGTACCACATGCAGCACTAGCAGTCGCACTATGAGCAGCCGCGGGAGTTGGAGTCCTGGAGATCATGATACACTTCTGACAAAGTTCGAGGAGGCCGCAGTTTGCCGAAGCATCTGCCCTGATAACACTCGAAGCTCATCATTTCACATCGATGACTACATGCATTTGCGGAGGAGCCACGATCTTCTCTTGGAGCGATGGAGGCACAAGGAAAGAATTGACGACGGTGGCCTAATCCTATGCTGTAGATCATCAATAATGTAGGTTATGCTGCCCATGGTTCATATGTAGAGTCAGATGATTAGCGACGGCAGCAAATCCCATGCAGCAGATCAACAACAATGTAGTCCATGATTCATCCGTGTGCTTAGCCCATTAGGTTGATGGTTGTGTTGAGCTAGGCCGAAGTGTGTATATTTGCAAACTTGGCACAATTACCTCATGGACCTGTGGCGCTTACCCATATTCTAACTTTGCATGGACTTTCTATTTGTTTTTATTTTTTGCTGAGTAGACTTTGCAACCGTAGTTTAAGCTCACAAAACCTTCCCACGTAGTTTAAGTTGTAGACCGATCACGAGGTGACTACATCTGCAGCTAATTTAGTTTTTGAGGCTGTCTATATATCATGTGATAGAAAATCCCACGTCATATTATTTGAATTTAGTGTTATCTGTATGTGCTTTTGTTAATCTTAAAATATGTCGCTCAATCGTTAGAGTCACTCGTATAGATAGTGGCGAAGTGTGGGTGTGTGTTATTCTCAATAAAAGAACACGGTCGACTTTGCTTTGATTTACAATTTGTCGCTAACTTGAGTGGTCCTAAATAAAATCAGAATACATAATCAAATCCTGTAAATTGGATCCACCCAAATTTTAAGCTTCCACTGTCGCCGACCGGTGGGACAGGGTAGCCACAGGGATTGTGCAGCAGCGGAGGTGGTGACAAACAGCTGGGAAGCCTGACACGCGTAACAAACGCTTGACCCACACTTTCCATCTCCTCCGGTCCCACCAGGAGAATCTTATGGACGGCTCAGATGCTCATCCTCTCCAGATCGTTCGGCCAGCAACGGGTTGTCGTTTCTTTTTTATTTCGACTAGTGGGACCCACCCCTTCGTTTCCGTCCCTCGTCTCTACTCCTGTAGCTCTTTCTTCTTCAACCTCTCGTGCTCTTCGAGAGAGTAGCAATGGCTAAACACCCGAAAACTGTACCACTAGTAGTTTAAGCTCCTTAAAATTCGACGACTTGATTCTACTATCCAGAAAAAGAAGAAGAAGAATAATACTAATACTGGAAGATAAGTAGCGTTTCTCTCTACCAAATCTTTGCAAACACAAACGATCGATGGATTCAACTGCTCTACCTTTTTACAGAGGTGAGGCAGCGCCAGCGCCGCTTGCCTCCTCTCTCTCTCTCTCTCTCTCTCACCCATCGCATCCGAGAAACTGAGCGCTAGCCATCGAGAGAGAGCGCCGCGCCACGCCACGCCACGCCGTTCAAGGTCGTCGCCTCGCCTCCGCCGGAGCCGTACGCCGTCGTCGACATGGCCGCGATCGTGGGGGAGGAGGATGCGCGGCAGCTCTCCCCAATCCGGGAGCTGATCGGCGTTCCATTGGTGGTGTACCTAGCGTCGGAGGACCCGAGTTTTGCGGCGGTGGCTGCTGATCAGGCGTACGCGGACTTCCCCTTCCTCTCCATGACGCTGGTGAGTTTCTCCTCCCGCCGACTTCCCCCTTCCTCTCGACTGCGCGCTGGAGATGATTTTCTCCGTGTTGCTTACCAATCCCGCGCCGATTTCCCTTTCCTCTAGACTGCGCGCTGGAAATGATTTTTCTCCGTGTTGCTTACCAATCCAGGTCTGCGTTGTAGAAATTTTAGGGGATGTGTTTGAATGGTTGGTTGTAATACTTGTGTATTCTGTTAAAATCGGTATTATGATTTATAATCTCAGATCATGTGTTGTACTTTTGGCAGAAATTTCAGTTCCGGGGATGTGTTTGAATTTGTTGCAATGCTGTGCGTTCTGTTCAAATCGGTATTATTATTTAAAATCAGTGTATGGTTGGTAGAAATTTAGGGATCTGTTTGAATGGTTGCAATTTTGTGTTCTGTAAAAATAGGTACTATATTGGTTTAGAAATAAGTTTCATGTGTTTCTCTTTGATTACATATGCGGTTAATGAATTTGAGATCTACATATAAAATAAACACTTGTCTCCTTGCCTTGTGACATCCCTTAATTTACTAGTCCTGGATAATAGGAGACATCCCTTAATTTACTAGTCCTGGATGATAGGAGCCCTATGTATCAGATAAAATCAGTACTAGTACTAAATCATAGGAGTCCTGTGCTTAACTAGTCTGACACGCATACTTCCTCAGTTCTAGAAAAATACTAATATAGGATGGGGATGTGACACAATCTAGTAAACGAGCTTCACTTTTGTGATCAAATTGGTTGTGCTTGTTCATTCCATCCTCTGCTCTACTGAACAAATTGTCAGTATTTTCCTTCCATGATCATACTCATGTACTGGATTGTGTTATTTATGGTGTTTGTTTCATTAGTATTTTTTAATTAGGACCAAAATATGGAGTGCTACATTCATCCAGTGTGACTTTCATCTCAGCCCTGTGCAGCTGGCAGTTTCGTAAAGATTTGTTGTACTTGTACTGCTTATTTCACATCACATTCTAGGTTGTTTTTTTTTATACATAAACAACCGCTGCAACGGGAAGTTGAAAATTTGGTTGTCAATCTCACCACCGTCAGTGAGATGCTTTACTTTCACAGTCATTAGCAATATACTATTTGCATTTGATCATTTATTATCTCTTTTAGGGACTCCAAATTTGCATCTGATCATTTGTTATTATTAGGCTATTAAAGCTGCGATAAGAAAGAGGCAGGATTTAATGGAAGTTAGTGCAGAGTCAAGGGCCCTCCAGTCAGTTATTGCCCAAGAGATTAGAGACTGCAACACACGTTTGGCTGGGGCGGATCGTCGGGAGGTGTCATTACTCGTCTATCGTAGGTCTGCGTGTGAGTCTTCCTTGGAGTTCCATGAGAGCAACGAGCTGTATGCTCTAGTACGTGAGCTTGAGAAACTCGACCAAATGATTGATAACTATTATAATGCTTTGGGTAAGCTTTATTTTTCTGTTTGTTATTTTCTTTTTAAAATCTATTATTTCTTGGCTTAAAAGTACATCTCATATAGTTTCTCACTCCTTGTTACAGTGTCGCTGAGTGGTCACATTATGACAAATGAGTAACAATAAATCGGAGACAACTGCTAGCCAGAATGAGTGGTAGGTATATCTTGTTATTTCTATTTTACCACTTCGAGGGATAAACTATATTTTATTAGCTTTTTATATCGCCAATGTTACTCTGCAGGCAAAGCAGAGCCCATGGAGAAAGTTCCTTCTGTACGGCCACTAGGCCAAAGCCGTCCGCATTTGGCCGCATTTGGATGATTCCTTTCCCCGCTATCTAGTAATGAACTGAGTTGCTAATCAGTTACTGAGTTGTTTCGCTTCTGTGATCGAATTGGTTGTGCTTGTTCATTCCATAATCTGCGTTGCTTCGCTTTTGTGATCAAATTAGTCTTACACCTCAGGCTGTGATTAAAAAACAAATTGTTAGCTTTATGTATCTCAAAACTCCTCAGTGTGCCTTACACCTCAGGCTGTGATTAAAAAACCGTTGTTGATGCCTTGATGACAAATTGTTAGCTTTTTGTGATCAAATGTTTTTTTTTAGAGAAGGGTATTTTTTACCCGGCCTCTATATTCAATCGGATATATACGGCAATTGAAATAGGAAACTTAGCCCCGCATTTATAAATTGTTAGCTTTATGTATCTCAAAACTCCTTAGTGTGGATATGTACGGCCATTAAAATAGGGAAATTAACCCCGCAAACAACCAAATCTGAAATTCGCTTCATAGGAGATTTGAACTCAGTACCTTAGGGTACTACTCATGTCACTGTAACCACTAGGCTACATGATGGTGCGCTAAATGTTAGGATTGTATATCTGGGAACATTTACCCATACAAACACTCGCTGTGAGTGTTGTGCTTAAGCTTAACTATTACAACGAGTATTTCCTAAATTTTGAGGTTACAGCCTACCGCACTGTTCTGAAAATACCAAACTAATGCTAGCGTGTGACAACATGATAAGTAAACCAATACTTAGAAAATATTTTATTAGATGACGCCGTTCACTTTTTCTCACATGTTTGACCATTCGTCTTGTTCAAAAAATTTACGTAATTATAATTTATTTTGTTATGAGTTGTTTTATCACTCATAGTACTTTAAGTGTGATTTACATCTTATATATTTGCATCAATTTTTTGAATAAGACGAATGGTCAAACATGTGAGAAAAAGTGAACGGCGTCATCTATTAAAAAACGGAGAGAGTATATTGGACACAATTGTTTCTTTTTTTCATTAATTTTTCTTCTTGTTGATTTATAGTGGTGATATGATATACTGGAAAATCCGAGTATTTTTTTTTGGGTGAAAGATAGATCAGTCGACAACTCGACATAAATACAAGTCCTTTTCGTATTGAAACGTATACTGGCCCAACAATCAGCAATGGGTTGTTGATGGTCTGTGGCCCGTGGTCCTCCCTCCCTTACATCGGCCGCACCGACAGCCCAGAATAAGTTAAGCCCATTTAAACATTTTCTCGCCCAAAAATTTAATTAAACTTCGGTGGCATGTCATCATCTCCAAACTCATCTTTTTTTTTTTTGACACAATTATATTCTCGAATTATCTCCCCGGATTTATTAAAAAAATAAAAGTAATCCATTTTTTGAGAAGAAAGTGAAAGAACATTTTTTTTCAATGATATGCTCGAATTAACTCCACCGATTTTTTAAATAAAAAATAAAAGTCATCACATTTTTTTTCCTACGAAAGTGAAATAACATTTTTTTTCCAAAGTGCATGCCGTCCTACGGCAACTACAAGACTACCAATGCGCGGAGCTAGAAAATTTTCAATGTCTAGGCAAATCTAACTACAAGTATTTACTTATAAAAATTTTGTGTTCAATTCTATATTATATCAAATTTTACAGCGTGCTCATTGCAACGAGTTCGGACCAGGGTTCAAAATTTGTTACATCAGAAACACCCCCACCCCCATATGATATTATTTCGGCCGAAATTTTTAACTTTTTAAAGTGAATTTTGGTAATATTTATTTAAATTAGACTAAATTTTGTTCAAATTTTCAAAAATACCGTCATATCGACCCACCCGATACAAATACCGAAAACGAAAGATCGAACCCGTCCGGACCACTGCTACTTTGGTCGCCGGGCGGTGGCTGAAGACTACTACTACCTCCATATTTTAATGTATGACGCCGTTGACTTTTTAACCAACGTTTGACCATTCGTTTTATTCAAAATTTTTATGCAAATATGAAAATATTTATGTCATGCTTAAAGAATATTTGATGATGAATCAAATCACAATAAAATAAATAATAATTACATAAATTTTTTCGGGAAGCGGGCGGCGATGGCAACGGTGGTGGAGACGAACAGCCGGAAGCTCGCGGACTGTCGTGTCGCCCTAACCGCGGTGAGCCGGTGACGGCGGCTACGCCCCCTTCGTGGCGGACCCACAAGCGGCGGACCCGCGCCCCGTCCCCAATCACCTTGTCGTCCCCGTTGCCACACCTATCCTCTCCCCCACATCCCACCGGCTGCCTCCTCTCTCCCCCTTTCCTTCATCCCGTCACGAGGCGGCGGGCGGAGGCGCTCCCTTCAACTGCCGTCGGGAGGCTTACCACACTTCTGTCACCAGCACTGGCACCGGCATGCGGTCGCCGCTCACGTGGAGTTTCTTCTCGGCGACTTGCATTGCGTCAAACACATTCGTGTAGTGGAGCAGCTTGTGCGGTCGACCATCTCCAGCGATGGTGGTAGCGGCTTGAACAACGCGTTGAGCATGAGTGGGAGGCGAGGGACTGGATAGCCAGGAGGAGCATGGGGAGCGCGGAGGGAAGAGAGGTGGGGACCTTGTCGCCGACGGTGATGAGGGCCAGGGTGTTGGAGTTGGCGCCGGCGTAGAGGAGGACGCGGCGGGCGACCTAGGCAGAGGCGGTTGCCGGGGAGGAGCCCAGGGCAACGAGCTCGTCGTTGGGGACGCCGACGATGGCACGGGCGCCGGTCGACGCCAGCGCCGACGACATGCGCGAGTCGTAAAGGTGCACGTGGGAGATGCGCTGCGCGTGGAGGAACTCGGCGAGGTCCAGCGTTGACGTACGGATCCCCGGAACCACCCCCACCTACCGCTGGCACCGCCGCCCCTGCATCTGCAAACAACAAACACCATCAGCATCCACGAAACATAGCACCCAAAAACAGAGCGGCTACCTGCTGCCACGCTCGCCTGCCGCCGTGCAGCCCCTTGCCTACTTCGCCCGCCGCTGCACCGCCCCTGAAGAAGAGAAGTGTGGAGACGAAAGGAAGGAGAAGTGAAAAGAGAAGAGAGGACACTGACATGTGGGGCCCGCCGCATGCCACGTCAGCGAAAACCGGGGAAAATTTTGGTCAATGCTGCTTTGGGACCTTTTTTTTTGCATGGTTTGTGATAATTGAGGGGTAGGAATTTCTGGTATTGCGGGTTTGGGACTCAAACAGACTCGATGTAAAGTTGAGGGACCTTCGGTGAACTTATTCCTTCCGAATATATATAGTAGTACGTGAGATGAAAAATAGAAATCAGGATATCTTCTACCAAACTGATTATTAGTAGTAGCTAGCTAGGTAATCAAATAACCTGACGCCACGTGTATAACAAAGAAATGGACCATTCAGGTTTCTCAACCCACGTTTCTTACGGTTGACTCGAATTATCACGTACCTACGGCATCCCAGTGTTCGTCTACCACTTTGGGCTAAGGCCGTGTTTAGCTGTTTTGGTAAAACAATTTTGATGTATACGGAAACTCATTTGAAATATTAAATATAGACTAATAACAAAATAAATTATAAATTCTACCTGTAAACTGCGAGTCGAATCTATTAACCCTAATTAATCCGTCATTAGCAAATATTTACTGTAGCACCACATTGTTAAATTATGACATAATTAGGTCTAAAAAATTTGTCTCGCAATTTACATGTAAACTGTATAATTGTTTTTTTTTCGTCTACATTTAATGCTCCATGTATATGTTAAATATTTGATGTGACGTAAAAATTGGAAGTTTGAAAGGAAAACACAGCCTAAGTCAAAATGGCCTCCTCCGCACCCCAAAATCTGAACCATCAGAAAAAAGCAATAATTGCAGATGCACAGCAACTCAGGTTATTACTGAGCTCCGCATGAGTTACACTAGCAAGTTGGAAGAGGTAATATTTAGTAGAGGAGTGTTTTTTCTTGTTCTTCATTAAGGCATCATATTTTTTATTTAATACTATTCTTTATTGCTTTATCCAATGTATTTTTCAGTCAGAGATGCGGAAACAGGAATTGTTAGCTCAATTGGCAGCGGAAGAACAATGTGGCCATGAACTCACAAAAAATATTGAAGGAATTGCTACCTACTGCTAAGAAGATGATTAGCATATAAAAAATAATGTAGCCATTATTCATCTGTGTGCTTACCCCCATTAGGTTGTTGGTTGTGATGAGCTAAGGCTAAAAGTGTGTACATTTGCAAACTTGACATAATTACTTCATGGACCTGTGGTGCTTAGCTATATTCTAACTTTGTATAGACGTTTTGCTTTAACTTACTCCTAAATTTGTTTACTACCTACCTACTCCTAAGAAGAATATGAATTCGGAAAGGCAACCACGATATAGAAGAGTAAGTTTGCTTCACTGTATTGCTACTTCTTCCTTTGTTATTGAGAATCTGCAAATTCAGACTTTATGTATATATGTTCCAGAGAAGCAATGATAGAGCCAGGGTGTCAAGACGTCTTACTGAAGAGGCTGAGCAATACTTCGAAGATTTCCTGTCAAATGTTGAAGATACTGATTTTTCATCTTTTGATGGAGAAAGAAGTGATACAAGTTCAAGCAGAAGAGACGTGGTACAAAACACCAAGATAGAAACTCCAATAGCGCTTCCAAAAGTTGCTTCACCCGTCGAGGCAGACGGGGTTGTCCTTCCCTGGCTGCAATGGGAAACAAGCAACGACCTTCAAACCTCTCCATGCAAACCAAAGACACAGGTGACGATAACCATCTGTTCTCTGTATGCTATGTTGTGCTTGTTGTACTTATTTGTATGCCGTTATTGACAACAAAAATTCAAGGGTTCAAAAGGATTTTAATTAATTTGTTAAATTTTCTGATCGGAATGAGCGGTTGCGGATAGCCGGAGATGGAGGCGAAGTGTTGGCAGGCTGAAACGTAGTAACAGTTGGCAGGCTGAGACGCCACTGAGCTCTCGTGACCCACTTTTCTCCTCCTCCGGTCCCACACGCTCCGGAGAATCTCAGATAAATCCTATGAACGGCTCAGATGCTGTTTCTCTCCAGATCGTTCGGTCAGAAATTGTTTCCGCTACTTTATTATGACGTGGTACCGGTGGGACCCACACTCATCTCCCTCCTAGTCTCCTGTAGTTCTTTCTTCAACCTCTAGAGCTCTCGAAAAACAGCAACAACCTCAAAGTCTAAGACTGAATTCTACTCTCTTGAGAAGAAGATTTATATTCTAGGGAGTAGAATTTAGTCGTAGAATTTGTGATCTCAAATAAATATGGAAGCAAGCCTAAAATCTCAGATTATGGTTTATCAGGAAGGAGGAGCTGCGTCAAGCCATCTGCGAGGAAGAACCCATTCAGGTTACGCTGCATTTTTTTTGTTCTCTCGCCTCCCATCCCCATCTCCGCATCTCGCAACCCCGAGCTCTTCCTCGCCTCGCCGATCGCCGCCGCTCTCCGGCGAAGCGCGGATCGAGCCACCGCCATCCGCCATGGCGAACCCCGTGGAGCTCGGAGCGCCTCCCTCCCCCGAGCCCCTCTCTCCCTTGAGGGAGCTCATCGCCATCCCCACCGTGGTGTACATCACCGACGAGAACCCCGAGTTCGCCGCTCTCGCCGACCAGGCGTACGCCAGGTTCCCCTTCCTCTTCGTCACCATGGTAAGTTCCTCTCCTCCTCCTCCATGTGTTGTTCTAAACTAATCTATGTGCTCCTCCTCCTCCATGTGTTGTTTTAAACTAATCTATGTGTAGTTGTGCAATTGTGCTCCTCCTGTTCATCCCATACTAACAAATTGCTTGTGAAGGTATGTTTAGAAGGCCTCTCACCTTGTTCCAGATTTCATATGTAGATATTCTTTGGCCAAATGACATGTATCTCGTCAAAAGCTTCATTGCAAAGGCTGCAAATCTGGTTATGAGGCCAGTGTCGCCTCAGCGAGTTCTCAGCTGTATGGCAGCAACAGCCATAGAATGCTACCAATTACTTCTAGATCCTTTAGGTTGGGTTTAGTGAAGTGAACATCATCATCTGTGTACAACGATCATCTGAAAAGGGCTATGTTTTGGTCAAGAGGAGAGACAGAGAGAGTAAATAAATTGCTTTTGCCACCTCAAAAACCTTCTGCAGATCCTTGCATGTATGATATCATCTCCTGGTGCTGTAGCCAAAACTCTGGAAGTGAACATGGCTAGGTGGTTGGATCGTTGGACTCCTAGTTCCTCCATTTTAGATCAAAACCATAGGTCTGTAAGGCTAGCAATACATTTTCAAAAGCTTTTGAAATATCTAGTTTAAAGAAGAGTGAAGGCAAGCAATACCTTTTCAAAAGCTTTTGAAATATCCAATTTAAGGAAGAGAGAATGAGTTCTTTTTTAGACGAGTTGGATTATGTTTTGAACCTAAAGGAAATTTTCATAAATCGATCTCTTATGAATGAAGATAATTTGATTCATTGACACCAACTCATTTAATCTAGGGGCAAGGCGATTAGCTAGAACTTGCGCCACAATTCGGGCAAAACTGTGCATCAAACTTACTGGGTGAAAATGCTACAGGCTTATTCCCTCTTTATTCTTGGGAAAAATGCAAATAAATGCTGAATTGAAGTACTTAAGTAGTCAGTATTTGCTAGGAAGAACTAAACTGCCTCCAAAGATCGTCCAATAATGTTATCCTCCTCTGTAATACTACCTCTAAATATTTGCTCCTATTTATTTGATGTGTTGCTTTCACTATTTTAGATTCTTCAATTATGAGTGCTACATTCATCTATGTTCTGTTCTTGCAAGCTTGCAAGAAATCTTTAGTGATAAATGCACTGCAGTATAATTGCACCCTGATCTTCAAAAGCAACACATGTGCATGCTTCAGACTATATTAAGTTCATACTTTCTCTGTTTCAGGTTATAAGATGTTTTAACTTTGGTTAAAGTCAAATTGTTTTAAGTTTAAATAAGTTTATAGACAAACTGGCACGCTTGCTAGTCAGTGTGTATGTGTATATATATATAGACACACACATACATACATACATATATATATATATATATACACACACATACACACATACACATACATATACACACACATACATACATATACACACATACATACATACATATACATATATATATATATATATATATATGTATATGTGTGTGTGTATATATATATACTATACGTAATAACTAAAATGCTCCCCCTCACAACCTACCCCCACCCGCACCCACCCTACCCCTCTACCGCTGCTGGCGGAGGACGAGCGCCGTCGCAGGATCCAGGTGAGGGATAGCCCCAGCGAGCCCGCCGCTTACGCCGGACATCGCCGTCGCTCGCTGCTGGCGTAGGCCGTCACTGTCGCCCGCCGCCGGAGGAAGCTGAGGAAGCCCATGCCGGCGC
>CM020183.1:28907927-28944506 GCA_009805545.1 Oryza longistaminata
ATCGCCCGCCCGCCGGCACGTCCTGCGAATTCGGCCGGTCAAACCGCCTTGCCGACTCGCAGACCCACGCCATCTCGTCGCTGCCAATAATCCGTAAAAGTGGAGAGGGAAGGGAAAGTGTGGGGGAAGGCGGTTTGTAGGCGTGAGACGGAAGGAGGGGGAGAGAGTTTATATTAATATAGGCATGTAGATTTGATTGTTAGAATAATTTACGGTCTGTAAATGTAAATGTGGAGGGGAGGGGGCAGGGTGTTGGGGTGCACGTGGGGTTGGGGTGGGGTGGGGGTAGGAATGTGAGGGGGAGCATTTTAGTTACTACGCCCCTATGTCTATGTATAGCAGAATATATATATATATATATATGTTGGCACGAGGCCTAATGTAGCGGAACTTGTCCTTGGATGATCCTCTGATCATATGAACGTGGACATCGGTGCCCTCATACTGCTGCTTCTGAAAGAAAAAATTGAAGACTCTAGGTGAGAAGCATTTAAATGATCTGCTTTTGATTTGGTTTTTCTGAAAAGTACGCAATTATAAAATTAGAATGGTCCGATTTAATGTATTCCCAAAATTTACTATTGCCAGTAAACCTTTTTTTTATGTTTGTTTTATAATCACGCGTTTGTATGTAAATTTTCTTATTTTCTCCAGAGCAAAGTGGATTTGGGTAGCCATGCAAGTATGCAAATTTTACTGCACTTAGCTTCATCTGGGATTTTACGGAACATGTGTAAGCTATAGTTTTTGGCTTCTTTGACAGCATGTGTCTAGCTGAGACTTCTTTACTTGATTAAGTTATGCAAAATCTTGAATGTGTAAACGGATTGGCTGTACGCGACGTGTAATGAGGAGAACCTTTCAAACACATTTGGCATTTTCTCTTTTGATCAACGCAAAACCCCGTAAGTATTGAAATGCTTTTCTTGAAATGGTTGATGTATCTTTCTTACCATTCTTTCTTTTCATCTTCAAGAGCATGCTCGATCGTATTACTGCAGTTTTAGTTAATGTAACAGATATGACTTTTGGCCAAATGCGCTAGCTCATGATAATTCTTCTTACTGTCATCTGTTATTCCTTCAGCCCCTTGAATATGCTTGAAAGGAAATTTTGCAATGACGCAAACACAATGACATTCACTACGTTTGAAACATTGGGTCCTCAATGTTCTAGTACTCAATCCCATTCAGGCCAGAAAATCACATTTTGTACAAGCTACTAGTAGCAATTGGTGGCATTTGTTTCCAAGAGAAATATGCTAGAAATAACTTTTAAGGCGAAATTGTTTGCGTTTGACGATGGTCTCCCCAAAAGTGGTAGAAACGCCCAGCTACAAACAGAGGAGCAAAGACCAAATGCCTCCCTCATGTATTCCAACACCATTATTACCATCTGGATACATTTAAAAACATCTATAGTGCTCAAATTCTAAACTTCTGATGCCTTCAATGGCCTTAACTATACTACATGTGTAGTTTTATCAATAGGACAAACTATCAAAATCTGGACAAATGAAAAGCAAAGAAAGGAAATTAACAATCAAGGACTCAACACACTCAGCGACGGACAATGACGAACTGATCACATAGAAGGCCATGAGAACTAGGGAGAAAGTCAAGATTTGTCAACATCGCTGATGCCTGTCATGTCTAGTATATATTTAAGCTCGTTCGCGTCTGGCCGCTCGACTACAGGGGCTTTAACATATGTATTACTTAATACTTACTGCCTTTCACAAAAGTTAGACTTATTACTTTTTTGGGAATAACTATAAATAAATGGTGACATGTTTTTTGGGGAAAAAAGGTCGGTTGTTGATAAGCAAGCCGGCAACTCACATCAAAGAGTATATATTTTGGATGGCAAACAAGTCTGATTATTTTTTCTGGCAACAATAATTTTAGCAAGATATAACCTAGATGGGTTGTAAGAATTCATTGAACAAGTTTCAATCAAACTTCTATTTTTTATGCATCTATAAAAAAATTTACATCAAAATACATTATTAATTACTTATAGATTAGAGGACTTTTAACGGTACATTGTACTGCAAGTATATACTCGCTTAGCAGTCCTATAGAAGGTATGTTTGGTATTTGTTAAACCAACTGGAAAGGGCTATTAGTCATTTGAAGTTCAGATTAATTTATTTCATTCAGAAAAGTACTTGTCATGGATCTTGTCCGTCCCGTGCATTTGGTGGGCGTTTCGTTCTGGAGACATCTCGTGTGGCGGCGGCTCGGATGGATGTCTAAATTACTTATGTTTGGTGTACATGATCCCGATATGCAGAAATAATGGTGCTTTCTGGTCATAATGCAAGGTTAATTCAGTCATGAAAAAATAACGAAACGGTTGATCACTTGACTGTGGGAATTCAAATGCTCATTCATAATTACTGAGATAGCCATAATTTTTTTGCCAGATATATCCAAGTTGGTTTCAGTATCTAGCTATGCTGATTACTTCAAATTTCTCATTCATAAAATTGTTTATGAGGTGATGATTGTCCCAGTTTCTTAATCCTGCCATGGAGAGACGGCGAAGTTGGCTTGCTCCTCTACTGCCTGCCCATCCTGGCTGTGTTGCCTGCCCGGTTGCCGCTTGTATATGCTGCCGCCGCCCGGAATGCCCTAACTGTTGCAGCTTGCTTGTTAGGTGCGGGCGGGAATGACAGAAGAGAAAGGAAGGACGGAAATCGAATCAATCCGCTTGCGTGGCCCGGGGCGCGGGCGTGCTCACGTGCTGGCAAGGCGGCGGCGGTAGCCCAATGTGGTGAAGGAAGGGGAATGGGAGGATTTTCTCTCGATTCGCCGTTTCCTTTCGAACGACCAAATTCGGCTGATTTCTGTTCGCATCGGATCTGACCAAGTAACAAATTAAAAAACGGCGAAAAAATACAAAATACCCCACGCAGAAAGATGAAAAGACAAATATGACCCCTTTTGGAATTATATTGCACAGTTAACTGGGTGGAATATCAGATCAATCTTCACCGTTAAGATCTTTATACTGGCTAGTATATACTTGGTAGTAATAGTGTACCGTTAAAAGTCCTCTATAATTATACTTGTAGTTAACTATATATGTAATTTTGGTGTAACTAGTATATGTAATTACATTGTAATTATGCTGTCATTTTTTAACGCAAACCATAGCGTATGCTACAAAACCAAGGCTAGTGCTAAGCTAATCTGTTCCCGATGTAAAATGTTAATTTTAGCAACCATCTTCACACTGCTGCTTGCCAGGGCTGTGTGCTGGAGAAAATTGTGTTCTGTTCTCGGTTTGGTAGAAGCACGAAATCAATGACATTAATCAAAGGACGTCATAGACAGCACAATAAGATATTGTCGACACATTATATTGTCAATTGTGGCAGAAGAAGAGTTTTTTTTTTTCGCGTGCGCCACGGTAACGCTGAATCCATCATCACCAGTTGTAACTACTAGGGATGTTTTTTAAACCATATTTAATCGATTATCAGTAATGTCATTCATTAACGATTTTAATATGAAATAATGAGCAATGTTAGAAAATATTACATTATAAAATGGAGAAAGTACGTAGGAATATTGATTGGTGAATCCTTACACGTGTTGTAAAGAGACAACATTTGCAGTGGGAAAAATGCACTTTCATCGGCGTGAACTTTGTTATGTCCAACTGCCGATGGTAAACTACTGGAAAATGTTCACAGGAATTTGAGTTGTTTCCTTCTGAAGTATTCCTGTAAGATTTCCCGCAATTTCTAAAGGAGCCCTAATGTATTAAGCGTCTGAAAGCCAAATTATCTGGTTGACTGGTTGTTAAAATTTAACTCTCTACTCGATCTGCTATGAGGATTTATTAACGAAAACTGAATTAATTTATGCAATCATCAAGGAAGCTTATTTGTGACACCTGGCTATCTCCTCTATTTCAATGGAATAGGAAGCTTTGGTCTCCATTCAAAAAAAAAAAGACACCTGGCTATCGGAATATCTCAAGCATTAGGTACAAATGTGTCGCAATGCAGTGCTTTAGCCGAAACTGATGCAGTAATTATTCAACTTGGCACGGCTAATAAACTTTAATTCACCACAGTTTTTTATTTTTCTTACCAGTGGTTGCAGACTTTTGTGGCAGCTGGAGCTGTTTCCTCGGCCTCCCAAGTCTAGCCCTGCACGTCATTTTGGGTTTTGTGAATTTTGGAGTTGATGCTTGGCTTCTTGTTCAGGGAAAAGAGTGATGTTGATTGGATGAAAGTGAAAAAAATAAATAGTTATGTTTCATTGGGAAAGTATATTAAGAGGCAAATGTGGTGTATGAGCTGTCCCGTAATAAATTACTCTCCGTTCAAAAATGTAAATCATTCTAGCATTTCCCACAATTTCATATTGAATGATTATGGAATCATTCATATGAATGTGGGAATGCTAGAATGATTTAACATTGTGAACGGAGGAAGTAGTTTGATGACCGTGGATAATATTAAATGTGACAACCACCTCCACTATAAAACTTGTCTATTTAGTTTTCACACATTGCTGTATTTATTATAGAGCTTGTTTTCCTGCCATTTCAAAGGTGTACGCTTAAGTTTTGAGAGCCCTACATATGATTGTTGATAATACACAACTTTCACCTTTATTACGGCTGGGCGTACTGCACGCGGTTGTGATAGGCCGGACTTAAGGTCCCAATGGCGCCACGTGTACGGCCCACCCAGTACAGCCCAATCAGCGCGCACCAGCTATCATGGGCCCCAATATGCCTCTGATGCAGAAATGAGGCCCAAATTATGTAATGGGTCCATTCTCAGTCCACCAAATACTTTGGTCAATTGGGCCGACGATCATCGGAATATCAAGGCCCAATTAAAGCGTGCCCTAAATAGGGCTCTCAATTAGTAACTCTCAAATTGTCACACTTTTGCTTAAGCTGAGGTAATCAATTTCTTAACCACAACTTATTACAAGCCGAAGAGAAATCTTGAACTTAAGTCCATTGAACACGTAGGACCCAATTTGGTTATAAGAGATCTTGGCCATAACTATGGCTACTGCTACGACCAAACACCCCGATTAAACTTGTCTAACCTAAGCGTGGCAAATTGTGATGTAAATCATCCCGCACCAGATGTGATGATGGTTTAACAGTTGTCAACCTTACCATTGATTTTGGCAAATTTGTTTTTAACATGAAGTCTTGCCATTTTGCATGCATGATCTTTTCTGAAACAAAAATTGCAGGACGAATTATTTAGTAAATCATGACCTCTTTAGAATCGAAGTTGTTTTGGAAACAGTGCTGCTTTAGACAGGTTTTGTGATTTGTAGTCCATCCTGTTTTCCTGTCTGATTCCATCCTGCAGATCTTGGTGGCTGCTAAGCTCCACAAGTTTTCCTGAATGATTGCGCCTTTCGTAAGTCCAAATCAGATGCCTTTTAACTGTTTCTACCAACAGAAGCTGTCACCGTTTGTGCCCCTCTGCTCCTCCTGTAATCAGCAGCAATTAAAAACTAAGTATGCTCCCTCTCTGTAATGAGCAGCACTAAAAACTAAATTAGGCTGATGCAAACAATGTACAAATGTTAAAGGAGAACAGTAAGTACAGAGATTAAAGCAAATTTAATTCTCGGATGAGTTTGCTATAGCCCTACAGTTTTTAAATGTGCATAGAACTAGTGTTCTGAACTTCTGCGTATCAATTTTTGATCTAGTTCTGCTGGTTCTTTACTGCCTGTACTCAGATGCCCAACAAGTACGTCCTCAATTTTGGATCTGGGACCAGATCTCTGACACTCAATCTTTCTCAAGCGTTTTATAGATCCAAACTTTGCCCCTTTTCATCACATCCAACTGTCATACACACACAACTTTTCAGTCAGCATCATCTCCAATTTCCAACAAAATCCAAACTTTGGATCCAACTTAAACACAGCCCAGTGTATAGCTGCATTACTCGCAATAATTAATGAACAAGTTTACTGCGGGTTCAGTGTTACTACTAGCTTTGTCATTGCATTATAAATGAAGCCTAGTTCACATTGCTGTCCTAATGATAATTAAAGAACAAAGGTGAAATGATGCAGCTTGCTGCGACAACCAGTCTGTAGCAGATGAAGGTAGCAAAATATGCACGTGATTCATCTCTGAATAATGTGTGTCAGTATTCTACATCTGGAAATATTGCATACTACATTCATGGGTTTTTTTCTGTTTGTGAGGATTTCGAACATGCCTTGTTTTCAAATAGGCAAAGGCAGTATTCTCTTAACTTGTGGTTTGTTCTTTCCTAGTGTTTGTTGTATACTAAGAATGTATTCATGTCCGTGAATACATCCGTTTTAAGTTTTATATCTGTCATGCGAGCAATGAATGAGCTTGTGACATTCAAAGTAATATTTGTAGCTGGCATCATGTCCTGATGGTCCTGACCCGGTTTTTGGGACTGAAATGGTTAAAATGTTCAAGTGTACTGCATTTAGATACGAGTACAGAACACGCTCCCAGTACTGACACTGGATCTGATACAACAGATTACTCCCTGGGATTTTGGGATTCTGAGTGTACTGGAGTTCTTAATTACTGGGGTAGGGTACTGCTAAATAGAGACCAGATTTACTATTGGGGTTTACTTGAGGGCCTGTGCTCTTCCAGGCAGGTATTTTATCTGCAATAACTGAATATGTACAGGATTCACTTGATCTTTGGATTTCTCTCCCTTTTCCAGCAAACCTGATCTCGTTTTGCCTAATTACTAGTTTTTCCAAGCTTAAACGGTGGCATGTTATCTGATAGATGTGAATCCATATTGCAAATAACAGAATCTGAAGTCTAAGTCAGATATCTGAAGCACATTGAAAGAGGAGATTTCCCAAGTCTGGATTACAGAGACATAATTTGTAACAGACTTAAGCTGATGCCTTGTAAAACACATTGCAAACCCTTTAAAAGTCAGAAGAGGACTCAAAGAAAAGTAAGAATATAAAACATCTGGGCTTCAATTTTGTAGAGATAGCAGGAATCTGGGTACGACCAAAGTCACATTTTTTGGAAATTATCTCCTCTTGTTTTCTGCTAACTAAAGGAATATAGCATCATTGGGCATCTTGTAAACACTGCATCATGGTGTCATTCCTTGGGGTGTACTTTACATTAATTCTAAAGCTATATCTGCAGGAGATGGCATTTATGGGTTAATTTTCAAATCAAGGATGAGACCTGCCCGGATTGGTTAAACAGAAAAGCAAAAAGCTTTAAGAACAGTATCAACAGCATCTTGTGCATATTGAAAACTGCTGCACACTAACACTTGCAACTTAAACAAAAACAAAACAGTGGCTAAAGGTTTCCATGGCGTTGCCTCTCAGGAAAAGACGATTGTTCTTTTGGCTAGTTTTCGGGCATGGCATGGCACGGCAAGCTAAGCGCTAGTTCCACCACACACAAACCACACACACACACCACACACACACACACAGAGAGATCATAGATTCTTTGCTCTTTTTGTGTCTTTTTATGCTGCTGTTGCAATCATGCCCGCAGTCTAGGAGTGAGCAACTAAGTTCTTTTTTTTTTTTCTTCCTTGGTGCCTTTTGTGGTCGTAAACAATGTTTTGTCTGAAAACTTAACACTAACCTGCTGGTTTTAAGCATCTCCCTAAGTTGGCCACTCTGGTAGTATAGTACAGCTGGTTGGGAGTACTGGGAAATTTAATTTGTTAATTAGACAGTAGATGAACTACGAAAATTGAGAAAAAAAAAACATATCCTTGGTTATTACTTAGTATTGTAGTATATCAGGAAATTATTTGCATGTATATTGTGTGTGCTATGGTCGCATAAGATGGCATCATGGTTTGTCTCCATCCTTGGATTGGTAGCTTATCTGCCTGACATGATTTTTAAGGAACAGCTAAACATTCAAGATCCTGCATGTGCGGACTGTGGTGATTGGTTAAATGCGTGATAAAAAAAAAGGTCACAAGGGAATTCTTGAAATATATGATCTTCCAGACTGCTGAATAAATATTGAGAAAATTATTGTAACAATCGCCCTCCTTTTGTTCTTTTACATCTAACTGGTGAATTCTCTTTCATTCGACATGCTTAGTTTCCCAAGATGAAAATACAACAAACGAAACTATACCCTGGTGTGTATGGACTTCTCTGAACTGCTTGTGATTTCAGAATAAGGTCAAACCAAATGATGAATGTAACTCACCACAACATGGTCAGTCTATAATTAATTGTACATGAATAGCTTCAAATATTACAAAACTGCTTGATTAGAGGGCAATCTCAAGCAATCTAACATTAAAAAGCAAACATGTTCAGAAGGAGGTTGCATGTTTAATATGTATCCACTGTTTTCCTTTTCAACAAAATGGTGGAGTATACAAATTATAAAAGGCTTCCATGCCTCATGCACCCTAGAGAGAGTAGGGACAAGCAATCCTTAGGATACTTTTAAGGAAAAGAAAAGAGAGGCCTTTATCTAGATTTTTAGAATGAAAATGGATACTTCCTAATGCTCAAAAGCATGTGTGTAGAATGCACAGTGATAAAGCCTAAATGACATAGTTATCATTGCATTAATCAGTGTCACGCTGCCAAAACTAATAACTACTTTGGCTTAGTGGTGAGGGTGGTCCTCTCGCAATTAATTTTTTCCCAAATCGCCCCAAGCTCGCACATACCTACCTAGCAGGTATAACATAATTGGCTTATGATGTATCAGAATTTCAAGTGTAGTGGAGTCAATCAGGCTGAAAAGAGTAATCAGAATCAGTAATTCTGCTGGATACACCACCTAATCCTCCACCAAGTTGTCAGTGGTGGCATTAACTAGTGGCATATAAAAACAGCATTCTCTATCTTCAGAATAAATTTTATAAGATGCAAACCTTTTTTTTTTTATTTGGCATAAGCTGTGGTAAGACTTCTCCTATGGTGTCGCTTGTTCACCTGATTAAAATTCCTTGGATTCGCAGAAACCAAAAAAATGTCTGTGGCAGCAACTGGGCTAATTTGGGCTATTGGTGTGGTACAACAGCTAGCAGGGCAATAAGCAGCGCGTGTGCGAGTAATACCCAATCTCCCAATGGTGTACTAATGATTTAACAGTATTGGCCAGGATTACATGTGGAACCACTCAACCCCTACTTTTTTTCTGGCTGAAATTAACAACTGTGGATAAGCTTTTCAAGGTATGAAATTTCTTGAATTTGATTACAGCTTCGTAAAAGTAGTTTTTGCAATTGGGAATCAATCACTTGGAAAACAAAGGAAGTACAAAACACAGCTTAAATTGGGTCAAGTTGCTAAAGCGCGACAAGACATAACAGTCTCACTTGGAATATAGCTAGCAGAAGTACCAACCAAGCAAAACTCTTAAGCTGAATATAATAGTATGTTCAGAATTCTTGAAACTTGAGTTCAATTCTCTATGAATGAGGGGATCTCAAACTCTCAACTTGATTAATGTAACCTATCTTTGGTTTTTGGGAGAATTTGTTTTATCTTCATTACAACAGAAAAACAAAAACAGACTGGGTTCACAGCTTCTAAGAATGTATTTTCACGCTTCCCTGGAATCCTTTATAGCCAGGCCCATGATCCCCTGAAATTTAAACAAGCATAGAGTTATCTTTTTTTTCATTGAAAGATTCATAGTAGAGTTATCAAACCCTATAATTATTTTCACCGACCACTAATGATTTAATTACAAAATAGAAACATGTGAAAACTTACCAAATTCAAGTAGGTAGAACTAGATCTTCTAATTAATCATGGCGTAACAACACACTAATCATGCACCCAAACAGTCTGCACTAAAATCTGCCTACGCCATGCCCTGACAAAAACGCACCATGTTGGCACCTACCAAATTCGGGGAACTTTTGTAAAACTGTGTTACTGCCATAAAAGACATTTCTACATCTTCATGCCACTACATAATTGAGAAATAGTGCTGGCGATATCTGGTGTACTACTGTGTCTGATATGTTCGCATTGACAATCCTATTTTTATCATCAATGCTGTATCTGAAATAGTTTGCAGATGGCATCGACATTGATTGTTCTGTCAACCCATGATCCTCCTCCATAGGTCAGAATACTGATTTTAAATGTCTTCCCAACGTACTGGTTAACAAATTTTGTCAGTAATTCACGTTTCAGTAAAAAGACCGTATTTTCTAAATGACTGGAAGGTAATTTACTAACTGTAATTTTTTAGAAGCAATTTGGTCCACTGGACAGGCAGCTTCATGTCTACGCCCAATATAACACACCACACATTTATATGTCCTAACAACTAAGATATACTCCTTTTTGCTAAAGTTTAGAATATGAATATCCAGTGAATTGTTGTGGGGCCCTTAATTTGCCAGTTCCACAGCTGTGATCCAAAAACTGATGGCTATTTTTTTGTGTGTGTGGATGCAGCTTGTCTGGGCCCTACCAAGTGGCAGTCATTGAGCAAATGACAATGGCATTTCCTGGCATACTTGTGTAGTTTGATGGAGAAAGGAAACAAAAGATCCTCTAGCTCCAGAGATGAGAGAGAGACTGTCATTGAGGAGGAGATAAGCTTTGGAAGAGGATCACAAGGAACAGACTCTCTCTCAACATGGGCCACACTGTGCTGAGATAGTTCCTGGTAATATATATATTTCCTGGTGCTTTTTGCTCATGGTCATCCTGGTGATTTTATTTTTTACTCTGAATATCATAACTTAGATATAAATTGTGAGTAAATATCATAGCATTAGAATTTAGCACTGTTCTTTTGCCTCTGGAAGAGGCACTTCATAGGATTGAAAGCGTCGGGTTTTGGATTTAAAAGAAACTGTAAAGATTTAGCACATAAAGATTTTACAAATATCCAATTGCTCCAATAAGGATTTCAGTGCTCCAGAGCTCCTATTTGCAAAAGAGGAAGAACGGCGCATCATCGTGCATCGTGATTTCGACGTTACAAAATATTCAAACTAAAATCTACCATACAATTTTCGAAAGATTGAGTTGTCAATTTTAAGCATTTGATTTATTGCACATAAACTGCTAACGTAAGATAATCTCACACAAAGCTTGCCTCCTCTTCCTCCATTCCTCCTTGTGTTTAATAATTAATTTGAACAGTGTTATCACTGTAGGCCAGAGAACAATGGGGACCCATGAAACTGTCCAGCAGGCCAAATCAGCGGTCAAAAAAGGGTTTAGATCAGTAGGAAAAGGGTGAGGAGAATTCACGTTCATCAGCAGCTACTCTGCCTGCAAACAAAATTCTGTCTGGGTGTTGTACACCATGATTGGCAAGCCAACAAAATTATTGAAGCTTTTTTTCTTCCTCCCTGTGCTGATGCTTCCAGCATCCTTGCAGATGCTCACTACTACTGTTCCTCTTCCTTTCTTTTTTTTTTTTAAAAAAAAAATTCCTAACTACTTTGGCAATGCTGAAAAGGAGAGCCTTATCTAAATTACACAAACTTCAAGTGTGATGAGAGTAGCAGCAGCAGTGGACAAGAGGAAGAAGTGGAGCAGGAAAGAAAGGAGGGATTAGGGCAACAAGTTAGTTGGTCATCAAGCTTTTTATCATAAACCATCAAGGGGCAAAAGAGGAACAAGCAGCAGCAGCAGCGGCAGAGATTGGTAAAGCTGTAAAGCCTTTGCATTTGCATTCAGTAAATGAGGAATTTCAGAACGCACAATTAATCGAAGGGAATGAATCATTCCAAGTGCAAAATGCAGTCAGAAAGGCAGCTTATAGAAATAGTATTAAACTAAAGTGTTAAGATATAGAGAACTGAATGAACATTGAAACCTATCCAGTGAGCAGAAGGATGACGAACTGACCAATCTGGCACACCTGCAGAGATGCAACAGCTGCATCTGCATATGCTCTGCAATGTACAACAACCTGAAAGTCTAGTCAGGAATCAAACAACTGAAATGCTAGTATCAGTAAGGCTGACAACCTGAGCAGAGATGGTCAAGAACAACCTACAATTGTCCGTTTTCTCTCAGCATCATCATAGCAACTTCTTCTACATAGTAAAAGGTTTTGCTTCTCCTAAATGTTACAGCTCGGTGGCAAAGCATTTGTAGAGAAGATGAATGAGAGGTCAAGAAAGAAATTAAGAGGTAACTAAGCCTAATAGTAACACCACTAGAGAGTCCCCAGAGGGGGTGGACAAATGGCATCATCACCATCATCTCAATCTTCATCTTCATCTTCATCCACCTATTTGATCTGAACATCAAATGCCAAGAATGGCACCTGATCCTAGCAGGCCGGACACGCTTCTGGCGCGTCCGGCCTGCCCCGTCAGAGGAGCGGAGCGTCCCTGACGAATCGCCCCTCCGACGAAGGCGTCCATCGTGCGGGCGAACGACGCGAGAGGTCGGCGGTAGAGGCCGACGACACGGCGGATTGTTGTTTGTTGAGCTCCCGGATAGAGGCCCGACGTTCCGGGTGAGGTGTCCCGGCGCCGCGGGACTCGTGGTTCTGGTTGATCTCGTGATAGAGCATCCGGTTCTGGTCCAGGATGCTCTTGAACTCTGGAAGCGAAGCTCTTGTGGAATTCTGGGATCAGCTTGTGTCCACCTGGCGCGCCACTTGGCCATCCCTAGTAAAAAAATTTCTCGATTTGCGGATTGGTAGTAGGTAAGAAGGTAAGAGTTGATTTACTTCCTCCGTTTCACAATGTAAGACTTTCTAGTATTGCCCACATTCATATAGATGCTAATAAATCTATATATATAATTATGTCTAGATTCATTAGCATCTATATGAATGTATGCAATACTAGAAAGTCTTACATTGTGAAACGGAGGAAGTAAATCAACTCTTACCTTCTTACCTACTACCAATCCGCAAATCGAGAAATTTTTTTACTTCAGAACCCCTCACCTACTCATCAACCAATATAACTTTCACATTAATTAGGGGTGTTATAGTCTTTTGCTTCTATCTTTAAAGTTTTATTGGGATGCTAGAGTTTGAATCTTTTATGGACAGAGGGAGTATGCTAGGGTTATAGAGTAGCACCGAGTAGACATGGTATATTTATACCAGACAAATGAAAAGTTCGTGTAATTGGAAAGAAAAGATAGTTTTGGAAGCCTCTAGAATCCATATGTGATATTTTTCTCTAGATTTTTCCTCACATGTGATTGTTAGGTGTTTTTTCTTTACTATAAATTTATGATTTTTCTTTAAAGTAAGAGATGCCACATGGACCAATTGAAAGTTAGCAAAAGAACCCGCTTTAGATTATTAGATACGGTACTGTATGTCAAGCAGTAAAAGTCCAAAAACACTGCCAAGTGCTCCGGTTGGCACACTTTTTCTTAAACCGTATGTTATGTAGGGCTGATCTAAGTCATAAAAATTTATAAGATTTTTATAAATTCAGTTTAATTTTGTTACTACCATTCTACAATTAATTTGTTTTTTTCTCTGTAACTAAATTTTTTAAACATGGTACAAATGTCATACACATTTGCACATCATGGTTTATGATTTCGATGTGTGGAGATTTTGGGTACCCCATACCTACTTAGCATGGTTATCCAACTAGTTATAGGGGATAACTTATATCTATGGAATATGTACGGATCATGACTTAGGTATTACGTTTTCTTGTATATTACGGAATAGCCTAAAGTCCTGGTTTGATAATATTGTAAAGTAGATTTAAGAAACCGATACCGTATTGGTTAAGGTTTCTATCTTATAATCATGCCCCCCATCCTATATAAGGCGGGTAGGAGTTCCTCTAGGGAAGAGATACACACAACTAGATCGTTAGATCAATACTACACCTGGCGGATTCAAATCCCCAAACAGGAGTAGAGTATTACCTCATTGAGAGGGTCTGAACCTGTCTAAATCCTTATATCCGCATTCATCCACTTTTAGGTCTCGTGCGCTACCCTTTTATATTGCCGAAATCTTGTTTCGACACTTTGGCCTACTGAACCCTGACGGTACGACAGTCTTCGCGAAATCCAGTAGAAAACTGATGGATTCCGAACAAATTCCATGAACCAAAATTTGAATACAAATCCCTAAGCTTACCGATATGTTCACAAAAGCTGGTCAACTTTGATGAAATACTGGTAGAAACAATTGAAAATCAGAAGGAGAGGTGTACTAAAAACCTAACGGTTTTATCGAAAAGCTGATCGACATCTTCGAGAAACCGATAAGAAAACCAAATTTGTTTTTGTCAAAAAAATATAGAATGTTAGATATCTGGGAAAAAAAATCGTGAAAATGTTATTTCATAACCTCCCATTGACATACACACAATATGTAATACATATTCATAAAAGGCGATACATATCACTCACCAGCCATTGGCCAAATAGAAATATATAATACCCATCACCTAAATATTAAAATGCATTACATACATAGTTTAGAGTCAATTTCATTACTGCATGGAATCTGGCCCATGAAAGAGTATCCCTTTTTCTAAATTTTTATTCTTTTCTTTCATACTGTACAGTTCAACAAATGCATGGAATACACCAAATTTTCGAAAAGTTTATGTCCCAATAGATTCTATGAATATTATACTATTTACAGGATTTTATTTGATTTTATTTGTTTTTATCGATTCAAATTTAAATTTGGATGAAACACATCAAATGGATTCAGCAACATGCTGGCGGCGGCGGCACGGCCTCCGCGAGCGGTGTGGCCATCGGCGATGACAGCGGCAAGTTGCGGCACACCGGGCAGGTGGCGCTGGAGCACGTCACCGACTCGCCGGCCGCGTACTCTCTCTCCTTCCGTTCAAGTAGTGGCCGAGGACGACCGACGTCGATGAAGAGCGAAAGCGGCCGCTCCTGGGCCTCCGGCCTCCTCAACCGCCACCATATGTCTCCTAGCCCCCAAAGCGACTGCCGCTGCCATAGACAGGAAGTTGACCTGGCGGCCGACTATGGGGGCGAGAGAGCTCCTACGTTGGCGGCCAACTGCTTTCTCCCTTGCCAGCAGCACCAACGAGCGGCAGCGGCAGGAGAGGAGGAGAAGAGATGGGATCGCCGTCGTTGTTGCATCGGCCACCTCAGCCGACACTGCGTGCTCCAGCGATTCGATTGTGGTGAACACCATTTGGGATGGGCGATAGTGGCAACCAACGATGCGGACCAGCCGTCAACCCCAGCGATCCTCCTCGTACTCCCTGCCGTCCTTGGCCTCCGCCTGCAGCCGCACCCATCGCGCCCACTGCGGCTAGGCCGAAGGGGAAAAGAAAACATAGAGATAAGGGAGAGGGAGAGAGAGAGAGGAGGAAGAAGGGTTGGAGGGAGAAAGGATGACATGTGGGTCCCACATGCCAGTGGGTCCTACCATTTTTTTTGTTTGAATGACAAGTGAGTCCCACATATATTTTTTAATTCTAACGCAACATAAGCGCCACGTGGAATGAAGATTGGGCCAGCACCGCCATGTCAGCGCTACGCTAGCAAAACCACCCTCCAATACCGTTGAGAGAGTCAAATTGCACTAGTTTCAATAGTTTGGGAGTCATCTTATCTTGTTTTCTAGTTAAAGGGTAGGAATTAGATTCGGCGTACTTTTTAAGGAGTCAAAGTGGACGTTTTCCTTCCAAAAAGTTCGCGAGTCTGTGACGCCTGCCTCTGAGTTGGTCTGGGCCTGTGTTGTAACTCCCGTACACATTTGCATGGGCCAAGCTAAGCCCAGCAGCCTAATGCACATGCGTTAATATGTTTCCATGTGCGTCTGTACACGTCAAGAGACTGTACATGTAAATTGTACAAACTAGGTGAAACCCCGCGCATTGCTGCAGGAATTTAGTATGATAACAACAAAAATAAAAACGTGTAAGATAGCTAGATAACATCAGATTAAGTAAATTAATGTGGTTTATGATAATATAAATTTAAATAGTATGTACAATGATGATTCAAACGTAAAAAGTAAGGTGATATGACTTTATGGAAGAAGAAAAGTAGGGAGATAGTTGGGACCGTAGATTAATCATCTAAAGGCTAAAAACAACAATTGATGTGTAATTAGAGGAAAAAAGGAGAAACATAATTTGGACCATAGAATATCATAAAACATAATAAAGATATGCATTGAAACATTATATGAATTATGTTGAATGATAATTTAACATGTTTGTATTTGAAAAGCTCTTAAATTATAAAAACTATAAAGATATAGCATGTTTGCATGATGTTTAAATGTGATGATTGTCAGTGGATGATGATGTGGCATCTTGTTAATTAGTGGATGATGATGTGACATCTCGTTAGTGGATGATGATGTGGCATCTTTGCATGTTAAGTTTAAGGAGTTAGTGGGGGATAACTTTATAGTAAGATAGGATGCGTGCTTTATGCTTGTGTGCACAGTATGTGTGTTTTGTGAAATTAATTAGCGTAAATAATTAGTGCATATAAAAATTAACATAAATTTTGAAAAACAGATGCAATACATTAAACTTCTGTTACATCATTAAATACATGAAAGATAACAGGAGCACCTATATAAAAATAGAATCCATACAAAGAAACGTGAGAGCACCAGTAGCACAAATAGAATCCACACTGCTCTCTAGGCCGGCAAGCCCCGGAAAGATTCTAAGTGAATGCTGATACACGGGAAGGATCTGAGATAGGATCAGAAATGGGTTGCATAAAAACTCTTAAAATCATCCCATTGAAAGCGAAAACGCTTCGTATCGAGCGTCCGATACGAGACAAACTCCGGACGGTCGATGGGGCCCACCTTTCCCCCATCTTATCCTCTTCCTTCTCATCCCCAACCTCTCGTTCAACTTCTTCTCAGCGTCTCCACGGTGCACACACGGTTGCGGCGTCATCAGCCGGCGCCGGTGCCGCCACCGCCGCCGCAGGACGCGGGCTTGCCGTCGCGGATGGCCGGATTCTGGCGCCACCGGCGACGTTCGTCAGCGGCGTCGTGTGGCAGACGCGGTGGCCGTGTTCCGGGCGGCACTGGCAATGGAGGCGCGGGGCGGCGTCAAACGGCGACGACCGCGCGCCGCTGTTCTTCACCTTCTCCCCACGACGGATGGAAGAGGAAGTGTGGGGTGGTGCTCGTCGCCGGCGAGGACTACCATGAGCTCGAGCGGTGGCCGGTGCAGCAGTTCCGGCGGCGAGATACGGTGAGTGCCGGCAACCACGTTGGCGGCAACGGGGCAACACGACGGAAATGCTTGAGACCCATCACCGGAGAGGGTTCTGAGCTCGGCGACGAAGGTGAGGAGGCTGCACACTACATGTTTTTTGTTGCACATAGTGTGTTCCTATGTTGCAATCCGTTTTTTCTGGATGTTTCTTTAATCGGTAATGGATGTTGCATTTGGTTTCTTCGAATGTTGCATATATTGGTTTTTTTTGTTGCAGACAATGTTATCGAGTGTTGCATTCGATTGAAACATCTTCGATAAAGCGGTGAAACATTCAGTGAAAAGATAACATCAAGAAACAATTTTTGTTGAAACATTTTTTTTCGAGCGGTAAAACATTGCAACATTCATTCAACATAGAGTGGAACATCGTCCGGAGATTTGCAAATCTCCGGACGTCCGATGCGTAGCTTTCTCCCATTGAAAGACGACGACTATGGTGCACGAGATGTAAAGAGCCCCGAGGAAATGAACGCAATCCCTCCTACTACTCGTCTCATCAAGGTATGGAAAGAGAGAAACAAATTAAAGAGTGGTCCGACACCCAAGCTTCTATATCTATAGTTTCCACTTGCGTACTCCCCCCTCCCAACAAGAATTAATCTAGGAGGGGTGATGTGACCCTCCTACATTTCCTCCTAGGTTGAGTATGCACATTAATTTAGGAGTGCGTCCTGGTTGATTTTTTTGGGATAGAGGGAGTACTTTTTTTTTTATTCAAATAAAAAAATCTCTTTGTCTACTCTACTCCTGCAGAATCCTGATGGTCTGGGGCGGCGTCGTCGTTTGCCAACGATGCGGCCGCGTTTGGTTTGCAGTTTGCGACGGATCCTCATCCAACTCCGGAACAGTCTTCGTCGCGTCGTCGTCGCATGTGCGAGCTCAACTGCAGGTGGCGGCGCAGTGTCCTGCTCTGACGGAGCCGGCCGTGCGCCGCACGGCGCCGTCTTCGCTCCGTCCGTGTTGCTCGAGGTGGCCTGAGCGTGCGTACCAGTCGTTCAGCGCCTTGCGGGTCATCTCCATGGCCCTCCTGTGCTCCGCCTCCAACGCGCGCACAGCTCCGGAAAATGCGCAGCAGCTCGCCGCGGTGGCTTCTCAGGGCTTCCACGGCGAGGCGTCGTCGGACTCGGATGTAGGATCGAATCACAAGAACTAAAACAACCAGAGGAGGGGTGAATGGTTGGTATACCCAAAAACCAAAAACTTTTAGCGGAAATAAAAGTTACCCTCGAAATCGATGGATCGCGGTCTGACCGAAGTAGATTAGCCGGTCTGACCGAAGTGTAGCCGCCGGTCTGACCGGTGTTGATCTACCGGTCTAACCGCCGAGATCGCCTGTCGCCCGCTGTCGCCGCCGTCGGTCTGACCGCCCGTATGCCGTCGGTCTGACCGCCGAAACCCGGTAAACACAAATCGAAGAACTCTTAAAGTGGATGACGACTTTATTGATTCTCTCTGTGTTTACAAAGTGCACCAACAGCACTCCTTACAAAAATTTCGACTAAACTCGAAACCCTAACTCAAAACTCAACTCAATTGCTCTCTAAAGCGATACCGGGAAGCCTCACGCTCCCCCTCTATTTATACATGAGGTAGGCAGCCTAAAGCCACGAACCAAACTCATACTAGGAGTCCTAAAACCTTAGGAACCCACTAGTACAAGAAAGAAACTTTACATAACCAAACTACCAAATTTGGACTCCTTCCAAATTTAACTCCCTCCCATACGCACACAATAACTCCATTGTATGCCATATGGAATTCCATCAACCACGTGCATCAACTCTAGCCTAAGTATCCCGCATGATCTCTGACCACCACGGACGTCGTCTTATCCCCAAGCCGACTCCCGGTCCATACCGCAAATACTCTCCCGAGACATCGAGTCACCTACACATGGAACAAACAAAGAAACCATATTCCGAGACCAAGCTATCTCCAACTTGACTCATTAGCAGCAAACAATAGTATTACATACGTATAGTATCCATCTAGAAGTCATAATCATGGAATAAACTCGGATATCAAATAAACAACCCGAAAACCGAAACCGACACAGTGTCGGCCGGTCAGACCGCGGGCTGCGCCGGTCTGACCGCGCATTACACGCCGGTCTGACCGGCAGCACAAGCCGGTCTGACCGGTCCCACATAAAATCACAGCAGTACCTGTATATTTACCTGTGAAATCCAATCATCTCCAAAACCACTTCATGAATAAATTTCAAATATCAAAACCAATAATCTCCAATGACCATTGTTTCATCACAGAATAACAATAAAAACACCTATGATTTTACATCGGACTCCGCCTCCACCTGCAGGCCGCTCAACTTGTTCGCGTCCATGGCTAGCCGCTGCCTTCTCGATCCAGATCGTGCTGTCGCTTGATCCCAGCCTACCTACCTCCCGGCCACAATTTTATAGCGATAAACGATGCCCGAGTCCGAGTCCGAGTCCGACGGCGTAATAATCGTCGCGAGTCCGAGTCAAATCAAAGTAGCAAAGGATTAATTAATTAATGCATTAATGCGCATAATCTAACATTATACGTACGGATATTGATCGATCGATCGATCTGCTAGTAACACGAGGACTCTTAAAACGAATCGGATTTGGCGCATTCGATCGATCCTCAAAAACCTATCGCAAATTAAATCAAAACCAGATAGTAGATTTGCAATAATGACACCGCAAACATTGACCTTTGCTATAATGACACTGGACCCATATTTCATAGATACATATGTGCCCATTTGTTAACCACTCGAAGTGTCAAAATAGCGAAACCCCAATATTTGCAGTCACAATATTACAATTTTCTCATAATAAACTAAGAAAGCTGACGAAGAAGAGCCCAATCAAATCAACCCTTGAAAAGTTGAAAGCCGCATTGCCTCTAGCTCCCATGTCGGCGAAGAGGAAGGAACCGGAGACGGCGGCGGCGGAGGAGGACCCGTCGGACTGGATCAGGGCCGTGGCGAGCGCGTTCAGGATGCATCGCGAGACGAGGGAGCGGGAGAAGAGGGAGGAGGAGGAGCTGCGCGAGGAGAGGGAGCTCGCCGCGTGGGTGGCGGCGACGAGGGCCGAGAGCTACGCCAGGTTCAACATGCACTTGCCGACGCCGAAGGAGGAGGCGGCGTTCGCCTGCGAATACAAGATGGAGCTGTCCGAACTCAGGGCGGAGGACTACGGGGAGAGCAAGCGCCGCGTCGACAACCATGGCATCCTCCGTCGCCTCGACTAGGCAACTAGTACTCCCTCTGTATTTTAATGTATGACGCCGTTGACTTTTTGACAAACGTTTGACCTTTCGTCTTATTTAAAAAATTTACGTAATTATAATTTATTTTACTATGATTTGATTTATCATCAAATGTTCTTTAAGCATGACATAAGTATTTTTTATATTTATATAAAATTTTTGAATAAAACGAGTAGTCAAAAGTTGATTAAAAAGTCAACGGCGTCATACGTTAAAATACGGAGGGAGTAATAATTAGTAGTAGTACGTACGTACCCGTGATCGTCATCGTGAACGATTGTTTTTTATCCTGTAAAGTAGCGTCAGTCTTAATTATCATTACTCCTTAATTTTTAGATAAAGAATTACTCCTTAATTTCGCATGTTAATTTGGCTGTTTCAACGCTGAACCAAATCTTGTTACAAATTACTAACTCGATCTATCCCAAAATAAGTATATTTATTGGTTTTCGTGTCTAATATTATGATTAGTATTTTTATTGTTATTAGATTATAAATATAAATAGTACTTTATGTGTGCTGTGACTATTTTTTAAAATTTTTCATAATTTTTTTAAATATAAGACAGACAGTAAAACGTTGAACACAGAAATCCACGACTGTATTTATTTTGGGACGGAGATTATACTCCCTCCGGTTTCATTTTAATTGACGTTTTGGACAATGACACGGACTACATAATATATCTTTAACCTTATTTTTCTATTATAATATATACAATAAATAAATGCATGTTTACTTTATGAGATAATCCATTATATGCCACCAACTTTGTCACACGTCTACGATTTGCCACTGACTTTATCACGTTCTACAATATGCCATCAACTTTTGCTTAACTTCTATGATTTACCATCGCCGTCTGGTTAGTCTCCGTTAGTACTGTACAAATTTTTCAAAATGACCAAAATACCCCTAGGACAAAAACTTTCAAAATTTGGATAAAAATTCTGAAATGTCAGATTTTAAGTTTAAGGCCAAATTTTGGATGTTTACAAGCTTATGTTCATAATATGATATTTTGATAATTTTATCCAAATTTTGGAAATTTTTGTTCTAGGGGTATTTTTGGCGTATTTGCGACAAAAATATACAGTGCTAACCGAACGGGATGGTAAATCGTAGATGTTAAGCAAAGGTCGATGTCATATTGTAGAATGTGAAAAAGTCAGTGGTAAATCGTAGACGTGTGACAAAGTCAGTGGTATATAATGGATTCTCTCTTACTTTATTATAGTGCTTATATATGTTGTTCTAGTTTCTTTAAACTAAATATTTTTTAAAGTTATTAATTATCAAAGTTAAAAAGTTTGACCCCAAACCTTATCAAAAACGTCAATTATTATGAAACCGGAGGGAGTAGTTAACAAGATGGGTACCCCGCGCGTTGCTGCGGGAGAATTATGTGATAATATAATAGATATGAGTTCTAAAATTTTCTTTCTTACCTAACTTTTTATATATTTATATATTTTTGTACATTTATCAATTATTTAAAGGTTATAAGTGATTAGGTTGTATGGTGTGCCTTTTGGGAGAAGGGATGCAATTTGCACTCTTGATGAATCATCTAAAAGCTAAAACAATTGAGGTGATTGGAAGAGATGCAATTTACACCTTTGATGAATTATACAAAGGCTAAAAACAATTAAGGTGATATGGCTTCATGGGAGAAGAGAGAATTAGCATTACCTATACTTATGGGGATGAACTTTATAGATATATAGGATTTAGTTAATTTACAACATGAGCCGATGGGCCCATAGGCTACGCATTTGGCCAGCAGTAGTAGACGCCCACGCCTCTGCCGATCGCGCTCCAGGGCTTACCGTGGGTACTACTGCGGTAACCTCCTTAAATTCAAATAAATTTAAAAAATAATTTAAATTTTTGATAAATTTTGCACGGTTTTTCACGGTTTTCCATGTAAACCGTGCTTACCGCTGAGGCAGGTAACCCTGGCCCCGACGGTTTGGGAAACACTGTTCGCCTCTTGCAGCGGCCTCGCGTTCCTCCTTGCACCCTGCTCAATTATGCAAACCAACCAAACCAACTCACGTTTTTACTTTTTACACAACAAAGCCAAGCGCAAAATCGACCGTTCGATATAATCGTGGCACACGTCAATGCACAGCACTGCCTCCCTCAGGGGGGGGCTTTTAACTATTTGCCACTCTTACGGATGTTGCTTAATGATTTGCCACTAGGCCCACATGTCATATACACATAAGACCCACATGTCATTGATAGGCTGTGGCAAATCGTTAATTGCCATGTCACAAAGAGTGGCAAATAGTTAAATTTCCCTGTTCGCGGGGAGCTCCACCTGCTGCCGCGACGCGCGCCGCACCTGCATATACGCGTCGCTCGCATTTGCTTACGCCGTGCAGACGACTAGCTCACGAAAGTAATTAATGATCTGTGATATGTGTGTGGCTTGCCTTCGTGGACACAGTCCAAGTGATCCCCTCGGCGCAGGGCGGCGTGGTGAAGGAGCCCGTGTACCTGTAGTTTTTTGTGAACACGTAAAAAAATTACACGTTAATTAATATATTAAATGAAAATAGAGCTTTAGTTATATAACGCGACAGGGCGAAACCTGGCGGAGCCAGGATCTTGTGGCTGGGTATGCCAATATATAAAAAATTCAAAGCAAGTATGCAATATATATAATAGATCATAAGTTATAGGGTCTGTTTGGTACAGTTCCAACTTCTAAATTTAGCTTCAGAAGTTGATTGGAGTGTAGTTGTGGAGCTGCCTAAACCCAGCTTCACAACTCTAGTTCATTTTGTAAGAGAGCTCCACCCAGCTCCACTCCCAGTTTTGGTGGAGCTGAAACTGTTTGACTGAGCTCCAGCTCCAGGAGGGTGTGGAGCTGGAGCTGTGCCAAACAGGCCCATAATGTGCATGTGCTTTATCATTTGCTTCAACAGCGTACTGTGCCTGTGCTTCACCATCATCCTGTGCTTGCACAAGTGCTACCTGCAGATTGTTCTCAATCTCAACAGAGGAGGATTTGGTGTAGATGTGGAAGCTGTTTTTTTTTCCTTTGCAGCTTTCTCCCATAATGCAAATATGCTGTTAGTACCCTTCCTCATCTTGATTACAATTTACAAAGAATAGAATGTTAGAAAATTTCTAAACAAAGTAGCACGCAGCACAGCAGTAGCAAGACAAATAAATTAGAAGAATCTTTACCTAGTAGCCTGCTGAAATTGTGACGACTATGCGCTGCAGCCTGCTGGACACCACCTCGCCGGCCGGCCGCGGGCCGCCCACTGCCGCAGAAGTAGATCGAGATGTGCCGCCGCCCACCGCAGCCGGCAGCCCGGCTGAGCCCGCAGCAGCAGATCGACATGTGCCGCCGCCACCGCTTGGAGTTGGGACGGGAGCTGGACGGGAGTAGTCGTGACTTTTTTTTAGAACAACAGAAGCGACTACGCTAGTCGTGACTTGTGAATGGATGCCAACGGCTGGAATTCTGGCCGCTTGGGCCTTGGCCAGGTTGGCCTGCTCGCCTACTAGCTCGTTTGTGGGCTTTTGCTCCAATTAAAAAATAGAATATACATGTATACTATAATACTTCATCCGTTTCATAATGTAAGTCATTCTAACATAACACTATGAATATGGGAAATGCTAGAATGACTTACATTGTGAAACGGAGGGAGTATGTATTTATTTTGTCTACCCCTAGCGCCGCCACTGCCGAAACGGCCCGTGTACCTGTAGTACACGCCGCTGCCCTTCATCGGCCACCTCGGATCCACGTCGTCGTCGATCTCACCTCGTGCCCCTTCCTCCTTTTGGCCACCCTCCTGATGTATGGCTCCAGCTACATTGCACACATCGATCACACGTTACAATGTTACATGTAGTAGAATACTATAGAACGATATACTATTATAGCGAAATAGGTAACGTCAACATGATACAGATTCTGATACTACGGTATCATGCTAACATCAGCATGATACTTAGATAATGAATTAGGTACCTACATGATATCATGTTCAGATCCGATACTTACGTATCATGCTAATGTCATCATGGTATGCAGTGACATCAGCATGGTACCTATACGGTATCATGGTTTGTATCGAAGGTACTAGATCGGTATACTGTTTCGTAGTCTTCCTCTACGTGTAGATAGAGAGAAGACGGTGGAACAGAGGGTGATCACCATGTCCAGGGTGGCGTCGCGGCGGGTGGCCGATGTCGAACAGCTGGGCGACGCGGCGTAGCGGCCGTCGCGTGTCTCGCTCTGGTGCAGCATGTGCAGCTCCAGTCGTACCGGCGGCCGTCAACGGCGTGCTCGCTCGGGGAGTGCCAGTAGTGCATCTGCCGCAGCGCGTACGCCTCGCCGTCGACCACCACGCACCGGCGTCGCCGTCGAACCTCGTCATGATGTCGTGGCCGCGGTTGACGAGGGGATGCGGCGGCGGGCCGGTACGAGCGGGCAGCCGCCCCCGAGGCGCGGCGGCGGCTGCCGACGGCGGCGATGGCGGCGGCGGAAAGGCGGATGGGGGATTGGCGGCGGCCGAAGGAGCATGCTGCCCAATCCCGCCTGATGAGCCCCCACCGCTCCGGCCCGTCGTCGTCGCCGCGACGGTAGCTGAACTCCATCTCGTCACCTGCAGTATTCAAATTCAATCACCAGTTAAGCTGCTGCAACATGTAATATAGAAGCGATCGATGGAGAGTGAAAGCTACCGGTTTCTTGCTGCGCTCGAGCATGGGGGATCGAGCCGAGCGGCGGCGGCGGCGAGGAAGACGACGGCGCCGTTGGTGTTCGATCGAGGGCGCGTGCATTTCGGCGGCGAGCGCTAGCTCGCTGGCGTGCGTGCGTGCAGCTGGCGCGCGCGTCCACGATTCCACTGGTTGATCACCGGTTTTACCGTGCGCCGGCGGCCGCGCCGTCACGCGTAACACGCGGCGCCGGCGTATGCGGCGGCGGGAGAGGACCCCTGCACGCTTTACATGTGACTACAAAGATGAAGGGCATATGCCTCGAGATAAAAAAATAAATAAATTCAAATAGTACAACGCTAATTTCTTTTTAGAAAAGACTAGTTAGGTGCCCGTGCGTTGCAACGAAAAAAATATAACTCTTTAAAAAAATTTACGATTCAACATTGACAAACACTCAAGTCTATAATTTGACCTTGTCAAAAATGAGTTCTATAAGGGAAGAGAAGATTTCCCACCAGATGGCATACACTAATTTGTTCTCCCAGTAAAGAAATTTAACATATGTATTTGATATGGAGCTATTTCATATATATGAAGATGAATAGAAGGACCATGCATTGCAGATTTTCAGGGGATAGAGATGGAGATAGAAGAGTATGATATTTTCACCAGAGTTCGATGATACATTTGGGGCTCTGGCTTTATCATCTTATTGTGTATATTTTCATATAGTTAGGAGTCAAAGTTCAAGATTTCAGTTTATACTTCACTTCTTTCCGCCTTTTATTTTTCCATCTGATGATGGTTTCTGCACAAATAGCCAGAACCCACACATGGAGTGTGAAATTAATTTTCTTGAACAAGCACACACTTCCCCTTGTACATGTTTTACAATTGCCTCGAGTGCAAGTTTGTGAATTTTGACTTTCTTAAAATCATTATGCATATCAAAAATCATTATACATGAGTCAATGACATGTGGGTCATGATGGCATATCTCAAATTTTGTAAAATTATAATGGCATGGTTCCAATTTTCCCAAAAAAATAATTGGATGGTAGTGGCCCAACATACTATTATTCTTAGGTCACCATTGTTTATGGTTCATTCAAATGGTTTTATATTAGCATAGAAACGATGCCTGACTTCAAAAACCCTCTTGAACTACCATGTTATTAAACACCCATCTCCATAATCCATGCTAAACTGAATTACAACAACATTCTGAAATTAATTTACCAAGAGATAAAGGTAAAAGCGTAGTGGATATTCTGAAATATCTGAACTTGAGGTGCTAAACAGACATATATTAAAGACTTCACATAACCTCTCGACTGCAAGTCGTAGAAAGATTAATAGAATTACAAAAATAAATCTGTTACTGGCCTTTCAAAATGATTGAGTGTTGTCTCTGCTAGTTTACTGGCTGAAGAGAGTACCAACTAACACAAGAACAGATCTAAGCATGGCACAAAACTTCTTCACTTTCCATCAGAAGTTCAGAGAAATGTAGTTTCACCGTATCATGTCAGAGAAAACTTCAGCAGATTCCCAAGTGCATGTCCTGAACTTCCGCTTGATTCTTCCTGGACCTACGCTTTCCTGGGATAGAAAAATGGCATGCACATCTCATGATCGATAATAATCAGAATCATGTACATCTCATGGTCAACAATATATACACAATCTAAATCAGAATAGTTTGCGCTCTCATCGATCAAAGGTTGCCACCTATGTTACTCGGATACGGCACTCAGCCGCCGTTCCCGTACGGGATACGTATCTGATACGGCGATACGCGGGATACGCCCGCGATACGGTATCGGCGGAGTATCGACAATGAAGTTAAACAAGAATATCAGTATAAAACAATTAACAATATTGTTAATTGCTTTATAATAATTTAACAATATTGTTTTCTTCTCCATAGCAAATTAATAAATCAAAACGATGGAACATGAGGCTCAATTCTTGTAAATCCCTATCATCTCATACTGATATTTTTGTTTAACTTCATTAGAATGATAGATTACATATTTACAGTGATTTAGCATAGCATTATAGAAAAAAAGTAATGGGACAAGAGTGCAAGACCATGACTAATAATTCAGACATTCAGTGACTATAAACTATTGATTCACCGGTTGCTTAGGTGTTCTTCTAGTTGTTGTTGCTCGCCGCCTAATCTGCTAGCTGCTCAGCTGTCAGCGTCGGCGGTCTCGTTGCCCAGTCGCCTGGTGCCTTGCGCCCTTGCCTGCTCAGCCTCCATATGCTCCTCGCCGGCTCGCCACCGCGGCGCCCGGCTGCTGTTGCATGCCTGCGCCCGCCTCCGCTTATTCGCTATCGCCGGCTCGCTGAAGCACCTCGTTGCTGGCTTGCTGCTTCACCCAACCGCCCAGCCACCCAACTGTGAGTCCCCAACCCTAATCTATGGAGATTGGAGAGAGACGCGTGCGCGAGGTCGCGGCCGCACCAGGATCGCACAACGATGACGCCCTGGATGGATGAGTGGGGGCAACGTCTTTCGGCGAGGCACCGCAGTGGCGATGGGGAGGAGAGCGCGGAGGAGGCGCGTTGGATGCCGGGAGTAGAGGAGGGAGCGGCGGAGAGAGGGATCGAGCCATCGAGGGCGAGAGATCGCGGTGGTTGCGAGGAACGAGGAGAGGTCGATGACTCGGGGGGTGGGGAGGGGATGCGCGTGTCTGCCTATTGCACGCATTCTGGAGCGTTGGATATCTGGATCTAATGGGTACGATTGCGCGTGTCTGTCGTGGTTGGAGTCACCGCCACCACTACGGAATTTTAAAGTAGTAGAGATATGAGGTAATCGAAGTTCGGGTGGGTAGGAATTAGGAAGTCATCCACGTGATTTTTGTTTCAACAATCTTCAAATTTGACGGCGATTATCTTTTTCCTTCTTTTTTTTGGGTAAAATAAGACGTGGTTTAATCAGTGAAAGAACAAATGGGCCACATAAGCCCCGGCCCAAACCTGGGCTATCCAAGACAAAGGCCACCATAGAACAAGGCCCAAAACACAACACAACCATCGGTTCATGCTCATCGTGTGGGAGTGGGACCCACCTGTCTGCCGCACAGTGCCCCTCCGCGCCGCCCTCTGCTTTGCCGCCGGGAAAACCTCCGCCTCCGCCGCCGCCGCTGCCGGCGGCCGGGGAGTTCGCGATCCGATGGCCGGATCGGGATCACTCCTCCCACCGCGCTGAAGGCGCGGGCTCGGCGAGGCGCATCCGTCTTAGGTACGGCCCCAATCCTCGCTCCTCATATACGTGCATAGTTCGATCATGCTGTGTTCGTGTAATTGTTCCAAAAAAAAATTTTCAGTTCTCTCCGATCATCATCCCAGAAACTAATCCACCCCTTATTATTTCAATCGGATGAGATGTTTTTAGATCGCGAGAATTTATTAGTAGTCAAAGTTTAATCCCAAGCGGTGCTTGCCTGAATAAAATTTATCTTCGTTTTTCCCATTACTTTTTTTTTTTTTGGCTAGAAAGAAGTAAAAATGTGTATCAGAAGGAACAAATCTCGTGGAATTATGTGCACATACTGCTGCTCTTGCACGACATTTTGTCTATGTACTCTCTAAAAAAAACCAGGTGTTCTGTCACCTTGTGTGTGATCCTATTCTGAGAATGGAATGCTGCTATGGTAGTGCTGCATTTTAGATGGGAGTCATAGGAGAATAAATGACAAACAGGAAGAACTAAGGTTGGTGAGTGGCAACGTTTTTTCTTGCTTGTTTGTTGTGTATAAATTTGGTTTCTGTCAAGTACAGTCAAAATTGGCCTTGGACCGAGCACTTCAGGTAGTTGTTCTTCGGTGGTTGCATGTATGAATTCATAGCCCGTGCAGATTGTGTTTGTTTAGATAGCACGGCATCAGGCATCGTTGCGTGTTGCTTTTGGACGTGACTTTGATTGTTTTGTGTAGCTCTTTGTGGTCAAAGGGGACCATGAACTTATCAGGGTCAAACTGTCAAAGAAAGCATGCTTTAATTTCCTTTCATGCTTTCTTTTGGACAAAGTTTCCAGCATCCTAGCTGTTGTTCTTTTGAGAAGATGATAGTGGCTGGGGGCATCAACCTGAAAATGGGCTGTGGCGTGTGCGCATGAAAAATCCAATGTTAGTAGCTTTTCTTGGTTATTGGCAACTTGTGCTCCACCAAAAGTTTGTACTTCAACTGGATGAGAACCACTAATCAACCATGGATTTAGTTGGTTCAGTCAGCTACGAAAAGGGCAATCTATCAGTTGATCTAGTGCTGATGTTACACAAGGGGAAGTAATTGTCTGATAGACATATGAAGAGTTGACCGTTTTTTAGTTACAATTCATAGTTGCAATCAATTTGGCCTGATTTTGGACTAAGAAATGTCATAGTTCATAAATGATTCATTTAAACGCCATGTTCTTATTTATGTCAAATATTCACTTGATATCGGTGACAATATGTTAATTTGATCACCATGATGTAAAATCTACATCAGGAATTCAGGAGCGGGACGTATACTATGCTGTTGCTGCCATCGTAAATCAAAGAAATCAGTGACTAAAGAATCGAAAATGTGTCAAGAGAACTTCTCTATCTGTTAAATTCCTAAGTTGAACCTACTAGAAACTATAGAAAGTCTCTGAAAGTCCGTTTTTCTTAGATTTTTAATTCGATTTTTTTTTTGTCATGTAAGATTCGCTTTTGGATTCATGGGTGTATTAGATGAGTCTTATGTCATTCTTATTCTACAAAGTACAAAGTTCTATTCATCTGACATCGTTGTTACTCTCTGTAGAAGTTGAACATCTTCAAGCAAAGCAGAACACCATTAGTACTGACATAAGGGAAAAAGGTGCAAATAGAAGATGTCTCAAGGTTAATAAATTTTTTAGTAATATTGCATTTGGAAAAAAATATTAGATTCTATTGACAGTTGCTGAACATATCTGTGGCTGTTATTGATTTATTTGTTCTGCACTTATACTAAATCAAAGTACTATACCAAAGAAAGGATCAAACTTTAATTATCACTTATGAAGGATGTAGTAGGACCAAATTAAAGGTGACCTCCTTTACTTATTCTTTGCTTATTTTAGTGCACATATGTTCAGTTAAACACTGGTACATCGACAGTAGCAGAAATCTCTACTAGCACTTATGCTCACCTACTGTGTGCCTTCAGGATCTCCTGTTACCTTTACTTTAAGGAGCTTTTCTTTGTGTCTTCTTTTTTATTATTTGTTAATGACAAATGTGAACTAAATTACATGCTACGTTCTGATCAATGGGGTTCCTTCTTACACTGTTAGAGACAATGAAAGCTTGCAAACGTGGGTATCTTCCATGACCAGAGTCCACTAACTAGTAATGCGGATTAATTCAAGGATTCTATCATTCTAGTGGCAGATTAAAAATCAAGGATTTTAGTAGAAGTCTCACCATTATCCTCTTGGCATCTGTAACCTTCTTGAAAGATCCTGTTCCAGATTGTTTCGAGTTTCCTCGGCCATCAAGTAAGCCAAACCTGATCAATATTTCCTTTGACCAAGAAACTCGAATTTTGGGATTCTTGTGATACAGTATATGGCGCTTCCCTTTCATTACAAAATTGCCTTACTTTATCAATAGAAAACAGTATCTAGTTACTGACCAAAATCTGCCTTTGATGCATGCCTTTGATTAATTATTTGTAATTACACAAGTCGCCACAATCACAAGATGCCTTCTAATAATATCCATAGATTGTGGTTATGAGCACCCCTGCCTTCTAAGATGCTGTTAGTGCTGCTAATTTCCAGCTTTTCCTTATCCCCCACTAGGCACACAAAGCTAATGTCGCCATCTGCTTGATCCAGAGCATCTTGAGCATGATCTTCCTTTGTTGGACTCTGCCTTAGCCCATTGAAATAATAGCCATTAAAAGTCCAAAGGACTTTTTACATGGATTTATTCTCACAGAAAGAGCATCAAGAAGGGGAAAGGAAGATTTAGAGTACAGGAATGATCGGTGTGCCTACGATGAGGACTGAAATATTAACTAGTCAATAAAACTATAATGTGATAAGGGAATCTTTGAAGTTCTCAATTAGAAAATTGATGACTTGGGTTGAGCACCTTGAGGTTTTTGCTCCAGTCCATTCATATCACATAAAGGTAGTAGTAGATTACGTGGTTAGTGCTATGAAAAGAGTAGGTCAAGGGATAAAGCCTCTTCATAGGGTTCAATGTATGTACAGCCAAGAAGACATGCTCTTAAGTTGGATGTTTCCATAGGTTTGTGTTCTCTCTTTGGACCATGTTCAGCATTGTTTATGATGTTACATGTATGCTATTTAGCTAGGTGAGGTCTACAAATTGAGCACTGCCTTTTTGACAAATGCGCTGTCCATTTCATCCCAAATTTGCTGCTCCTTGTGTCTATCGAATGATGGATGCCTTTACTGTTGTAGCATAGAGCTGAGTTGATTGTTTTAGGGGGACCAAGACTGCAATTTGACACAATACTATTATATTGCTCGATGGTGCTAAACCAGCAAACTTAAGATGCACCGTGCAACTTGTGTTTGCTTCTAGGAAATGCCTGCTGCTCTGTTTTTCTTTTCTCCTTGATGATTACTGAGTTATTCCCTTCTGGAACCATATCTTAATCTCTCTGTTTGATGAACAATATATATCTTTTTTGAGGGAACAACAGAATGCCTGCTATTTCTTAGTTAGAGTGGGATTTGACCAGCAATATTATTGAAGTTTTCATTTGCCACTTTTGCTTGCGTTGTTTGGGAAAAGATCAAATCCTTTGTGCCCTTAATGGGAGAAGAATTCTGAAATTCCTTCAGGGCAGGACAAATCTGAATGCTTAAAGCCACTCATTTTCGATTTCTGTCCTGCCCCACAACTGAAGCCTGATGGTTGGGCCCAGCAGTCACGACGCCAACATGGCTACATTCCAATTTAGAGGCTGCTAGGTTATTTTACTAGAGTACTAAAAGCCACATCTTGTTAGTTTTTTTTAAAAAAGAAACAAATGCCAGACTTTTCTAGATCCTGGCGAGAAGAAAAAAAGAATGGAAAATAAAAGGAATAAAAGGTTTGGTGTATTTTCTTCCAGGAGAATAACAGTGTACCAGCAGTTTGAGAATATTCAAGTCTTAAACTAACCCATGACCGTCTTTGTTTTCCAGAAAACAGGCAGACAAGTTCAGGAGAAACTTACTGGCAGGAGCATATGTTTATGTCCATAGAAGCAAGATCTTGGGTTGCTTTGCTCCATGCTTAAGTCTTGTCTTCAAAAATCCAAAATCCGGTTGACTTTATATTGTTACAAAAAGAAATAGCCAGTGCCAGGTGTTCCAGTTGGGATCTTCTGTGGAGATGAGGTAAGCAGTCATGTGTTGCAACCGCAAGGTATTGTTTTCATTCACTTACATAAAAAAAAAAATCATTTCTACCATGCAATGCTTATAATTAGTAAAGCCTCGAAACGATTGAAGTATTATATCATGTGAATCATGATTTTTTGTTGACAATATTACATCCTAAATATCGAAATACGTTAATAGATCAACTAAAACACATTTGTTGTCCAAAGATGCATATGGAGACCGAGAAATTCTCTTTAAAAAAGTCTGAACAAATTTTATGATAGGAGAGGTTCCATTTATAAGAAATTGGATCCACTTGTCATAGTCTCGTTTTCTTTCCACTTACCAGAAGTGTGTCTAACAAATTGTTGGCCACACAAATTGTGGCTTGCCCAACTTTGCTAAAAAAACTTTATTTACATGGCTTGTTTTGATTTTAAAAATTCTCCTAGAAAACTTTGAGCAACGAGTTCTTATGAATATATTTTACTTGTCCATATAGAACCTTAATGTTCTGAAGGTTAGACAGGTTCGATCGAGTTAATTAGGCACCTATTTATTGTCATACTTGTAACAAATATTTATTCATTACTGTGTATAGACTCCGTGTGTCGTTGACGTAAGGCGTTCGATAAAATTGCGTCATTCTAGGTGAATTGCATGTTCAATTTTACTAGCCAAACTTTAGACAATTCAGCTAAAAAATGTTATTAACATCTTGGTCAAATTGAAGTACTCAATGAAACAAGCTTGGAGCCAAGATTTCCCAGCGTTTGAAAAGGTGCCAATCGATCGAACATGGTTTTACGCAATGGTCGAAAACATGTCTCAACTTTGGAGTAACAGCCACTCCTACAGAAGATCCTTGCCCTTTTGTAGGACACGAGGGTAACTTAATTTAATTACGATTGCAGGAGACAACGATCAATCAGCTGTCCCCTCCACCTGGCCACACGTTGTACTGGAGAGCGTGGGCTGAGTGTGATATTAGTATAAAATTTTACTCACGAGTACAACTACTATATGTATAGTACTATATCGCTACTTCCCACGCTTAAATTTTATCATGAAATATAACTACTTCTCCATCTCTGAATTTAAGTCCCCTTTGATTCAAAGGAAATTCATAGAAATTTTAGAGGATTTTATTCCTATAGGATTTTATTCCTACAAAGCCCTTTGAATCAAAGGAATGAACCCTATGGAATCCTATGAAATTCCTATGGAATGCCTCTTCCCATACAAGTTTTGGAGGAATTTTAACAAGAGGTAGAACATCATGGAAGAAATCCTTTGAGTCTTTATCTCTATCAAATTCCTCTGCTTTTCCTGTGGTCCAATCAAACGGTCATTCCTATATTTTTCCTGTGTTTTGAAATCTTCTGTTTTACACTTACATTCCTGTCAGAATCCTATGTTTTTCCTGTTCCTCCGTTTTTTTATTCATGTGATTCAAAGGGGCCCTTATTTACTTTTTTACAAACGCTCACAACATGTGCACATTTACCCTTATAAACGTCCACACCCACGGTCTGTTCTTGTGAGTATCTCTGGAAGATCAAGCCAATATACTTTGAGATTAATGATATCATCACAACGCCTCGCTGAAAGAATAACTGTCATAAATACGAGCTCCCCTATCAAGTCTAAAACTTAAATATGTATAAACTGATTTCATCACAAAAAAATCAAACCAGTTAAGAGTACTTTCTTATCTTAACTTACCATAGTACATCTTTCCCCAGCCTCTGTAAAGAAAAACTCCATAAATGTTTATATTCCAGGGAGTACTTAGATTTGACACAACCTGCACTTGGGAAGAATTTTTTTTTATATGCGTGCCCCTGCCCTATAATAGTGATCGAGTGGACATCTAGGCTCCTGGCCACAGCTTCTGTTCTCCTCCATCATCTCTAGCTCTGGCTCGTGCACTGCAGAATTTGCAGATGCTGGAGTAGATAGATAGCGGACGCATGACATACCTTTCTGTTTTGGCCGATTGGTCAGATCCATCGTAGTTTGGACCTGTACCTTCTGTATACTGTACTGTATTGTACGTACCTGCTGCTGTCTTAGTACTAGTACAGCATGTAGAGTACGTAATGTTGATAGTTAGTACTCCTAACCGATACTGCAGAAAGCCCTTGAGATTCGTGCCGCGCGCGTTCGTTTGTTCTTTTTTGTTGGTGTCACAAAATGTGCTGGATTGTTAGGAGGGGTTGTTGGGCTAATTAGGAAATTTTGATGGCGCTTGTTAGCTAGGGTTATTGGTAAGGAAAATACTGTATTTTGTGCATGTGCATATTAAACTACTCTAGTTGCATTGTTGGAATATAATATATATATATATATATATACATATACAATGGTGAGACATCAGCAAATGTTCTTTGAGTAGATGACACTGATTATGTTTTCAATTAAATTACAGTGGACATTTTTCTTCTTTTTATTCAGTGGGCCGGCCAATGCATATAAAGTAGCAAAGATGATTTCTTTTTGTTGAATTTAGTGCAGTATTACACTAAGGTATCATGCACCATAAGCATAACAACAAGAAGCTTATCTCTAAAAATAATTTTAGAGTTGTGTTCTTGGAAAAAAAATGAGAGGAAGGGCTGGCCTTGGCACACTCTATGCTTTGGATGCCTTTCACATATATCTACTTGAACTCGCGGAAAAACTGCTAGCGGAAAAGATAGGTTGTGTCGTCACACACCAATATTTTATGCAAAAGAACTTGACGATGTGCTATATATGAGCCCCATTATGTTCATCAGGTGAGCGTGGACCATGGAGGACCCGACCTAATTAATAATATACTACCTCCGTCCCAAAATAAGTGCAGCCGTGGATATCCGTGCCCAACGTTTGACCGTCCGTCTTATTTGAAAAATTTGTGAAAATATTGAAAATATTTAGTCACACATAAAGTACTATTCATGTTTTATCATCTAATAGCAATAAAAATACTAATCATAAAATATTTTCAAATAAGACGAACGGTCAAACGTTGAACGTGAATAGTGCAAAACTGCACTTATTTTGGGATGGAGGGAGTAGTACAAAACTAACAACATGTCAAGCTAGCATATCCCTTTTCTTAGCTATCTCGTGTGATTCATATTGAAAGTTAATCTAATTAGTGGATATTCGGACTGTTGATCGATGATGACTACTTGATCTCTCATGACCCTTCGATTGTTCTGCACTTCAAGCAAGTACTGTACTTGATTGGTTGTGTCTCTAAATAAATATATAATCTTCATAGAAAAAGTTGTGGTAGGAATAATTTCAAGTTCTTAGGGGTATATACAAGTTGGATAGTAGTAGTAGAAAAGTTAGAAGCAACATACATTGGCTAGATCTGACAGTCACTAAAGTTATGGTAAAGTTTAAGGTTTTTTTCCTTTTTACTTCTGGTCTGCTAGTGTTGATTTCTTGTGAACTCGATCTGAGCTATTTAATACTAAGTAGGAGTAGCAGATAATGTTTTAGTTTGGTGCTTGATCTTGTTAATATTGTTTTCTTGCCCCTGAAGCGAGGTTTGTAGGTGGTTGTGTTAACTGGTCCTACCAGAGTGACTGTGATCACATCACACAACTTTTAGTTATCTCCTCTACATGGTGTTAACGTGTTCCATTTGATTGATTAGAGTATCATTTCCTACCTTTATTGCAAACTATACTCATTCCAATTAGAATAATTTGGTAGAAAAATCAGTGACTTTCTTTGGTTAATTTGCCATGTTGTCTGAAGATTGTATCCAAAACTTATCCTACAAACTGCACAAGTTACACACTAGCTATACTTGATCGATATTTTGGCGTCGTTCACTATGTGCCCCCATTAGTTTTTGTTTAGGTTCTCTTGCGTCGTAATGCATCCTTGCCTGCGTCATCTGCACGAAGGTAAGAAGACCTGCAGCTGACAACCTATGAGGAAATTTATTAGTCACATTAGGCAATGTTATAGTACGATATCATGATGTTGCAAACTTTAACCATTTATGCACCTCGCCTTCCATCGTCGATCAATCCCCCACCATCCGGCTGTACGCGGT
>CM020183.1:28944526-29083990 GCA_009805545.1 Oryza longistaminata
TGTCTCGTGAATTAGCTTTCATTTATGTAATTAGTTTTATAAGTGTCTATATTTAATACTCTAAATTAGTGTCTAAATATAGGGACTAAAGTTAAGTCCCTGAATCCAAACACCACGTGAGTCTTCCAAGCATGCAAAGCTCCTTTCACCTCTCCTTTCATTTCCTTTTCATGCCTCATATCATCATCAGCTCGAGCTGTTCTTTCTCACCTGTGACGACTGAGTGAGTGACTCCCCTGATGAACAAATTAATTGGAGCATGCCTGAGCCTTGACTTTACAGCCCTGGAGAAGATTCGAAAGACGACGTGTGTTTGACTTCTGCATTATTCATTCATTCATTCATTCATTCATTCATGCATACTACTCCTACTGCTCATTTGTGTTGGGAACTGGGCTAGAGTTGTTGGGAGTGATCTGATGGGATTGAACTGGAGTGAGGTAGTAGGTTTCACTGGGATCTGTTTCACAGGGAAGGAAAAGAGAATAGACCTCTAGTGGAGTACTCCTACTAGTTCTCTCAATAGTGAAATGAATAAACAAGAGGCCATTCATGGAAGGGGAAGGCAATGGTGTTACCACTGGCTTGATCAAGGCCTCAAGTAGTGAGTGGCATTGGTTATTAAACACCACACAAAATCTAGTAGAGATGATCTTTTTCCCACCTGTTGCATTACATCATAGGTCAAGTCTCTGACAAGAACCACATGGAACAGTTTCACTCATAGTTTTTGCGAGTTCAGCCAAATGGCTACCACTAGTAGTACATAATAGTTAGGATTAGGGGGGGAGATATGAGAGGGAGTGTGTGTGAAAGTGAGGGAGAATATAAAAAAGGCTATGCAAAAAGGTAGCAACAAGCAAACAATATGAGTGGGGGCGATATACCTTTTGTGGATTTGCTAGTGTTTAACTATTGAAACCATGACTTCTCTGGGCTAATCCTTTGTTTACATCGTCTCCTTTGGCATTATAGTATCACAGCTTTGGTCCCCATCTTGTTCGATCTCTTGAGCATGCATGCTCTCCTCCTAGCTTAGCTTTCCCTTCCTTCAACTCTACTCAACAAGTCAAAGATCGAGTCCTCTCTCTAAAACTTCTTCATCTCAATCAAAAACTCCTCCCAAAACCTTCTCAAACCTCAGCTCATATAATACTACTCTCTCTAAAACTCTTAGTGTGAGAGAGAGAGAGAGATGTGATGCTGCATGAAGGTTAGATTTTGGAACATGTCAAATCACAATTGTTCCAGGCATAGGGGGAGGTAATTGATTATGAGAGGAGAGTCACAAGTTCTTTCTTTTTTTTTTCTTTTTTTGCTATGTAGTATATTTTTATTCTACTGGCTCTTGTACTGGATGTTGCTGCTGCAAGTGATCGATGCATGCATGAGAGTGATGAGCTGCTTCTGCTTGTTGCCTTCCTCACTTTGGGCATTTCTCTCTCGCCTTCCTGTCCATTGCTGGCCTTATGGGATGATGTGACTGAAAAACCTCGGCTGTGTTTAGATTATTCTAAAGTTTAGAAAAGGACTGAAATTGAAGATGATGTGACTAAAAAGTTGTGTGTGTATGACAGGTTGATGTGATGGAAAAGGACTGAAGTTTGGATCCAAACTTTAGATCTAAACACAGCCGAGGTTTTGCCAATACCTCTAATCATCTCCTCTCTCACTTTCTCTCTTTCTTGATGCTACTACTGCCTTGCAGAGGCAGCAACAGGAGAGAGTAGCAGATTCCTTTGTTGTTCTGCCCACAAGAGAGAACTCACAACTCACAAGTAGTAGCAGTAACAACATCAGCAGCAGGTACTACTAGACCCACACACATGCAAGCACAGATATGAGTATATGATCTTTCTCCCATGCCACAAGTGAAAAGATTTCTCCCTCTCCATTATCCTTTGTTTCCTTTTGCCTTTTGTATTGTTCTGAATGCATGCTGCTAGCTACTCCAGCTACTGGTTGCTCTCTCTACACATGTGTGTATACAACTACACATATACTATGCTTATTTGTACAAAATTTTGTGCAGGGTTGGAAGCAAGGGATCTCTGCATGCTGTGGTTGCATGACACAGATGCACATGTCCCTTTTGGTGGGTAATGATGGGGTGCAGGTGGAGGTGATGATAGATTGCCTCATCTGGGGACTGAGACATTCCATCCAAGGGTGCCCGATGCCATGCCCTCACATTCACTCACAGCTAGTAGAGCTATCCCCCTCCCCTCCCCCTCTTGCAATATTCCATTTGTTTGCTAATGTGTTGTATCAAGATGCCCTTGATGTGAGTGTTCACTGCCCTCTCTGTCCCTCATTTTTTGCATCTCTCATTCTCATGCAGTGCATACCATGTACAACTACTGCTTCAGCTAGAATTGCATGTGATGTATATATATGATAGTATATCCTTTGCATCTCGGGAAAATATGTAGTGCAAACCACATATATATATATATATATAGTGGAAACTTGAAAACTACCGTTGGATCGAGAAATGGACGTCCGAGATTCGTCCACGTCATCATGAGTTAAAATTTAACTCGCAGATTCACTCATGAGTTAAAATTTTACTCGGAGTTAAATTTTAACTCATGATGACGTAAACGAATCTCAGACGTCCATTTCTCAATCCAATGGTAGTTTTCAAGTTTCCACTATATATGTGGTTTGCACCGCATATTTTCCCTTGCATCTACATGTATCTCAAAAGTTACATGAGTGGCACTTGCTACTGTGCATGTAGTTTGTGTAGCAGCTAGGTTATAAATTTCTTTGTGTGTAACATGTGTGTGATGCATATGCAATGTGAAACACTGACACAGCTAGACCAGGTGTGCGGGGTGTGCTTGTTCTTGTTGCAAGGAAGTTATCTGGAGGCCATCATCAATGAAGATCCCACCAAGGGACAAAACATGAGATGGTTGGAGAGTTGGGTCTGTCTAGTCTCTATTCACCCATTTAAAGCATTACGTGTGTAGGCTACACTCGGAGAGAGAACACAGGGTAGCCGTCCAAACCGTCTGAAATGATAACTTACTCTAAGCTAGTAGGAGTGCTAGTAGTACCCTCTATATGTGCAATTTTATTCGTTAAAAAGGTTTCCATGCATGCTTTTTTAGTTTATCAATAGCCTAAACCTTTTGAATTATTAAGAGTTAATTAGTCCCAAGTGTGTATGATTACTCCCCCAAATTCTGTTTGTTTTCTTCGAAAAATTTGCAGTTATTTAAGTGAGGTCCTCTCTCTCTCTCTCTCTCTCTTTTTTTTTGATAAACTGAGGTTCTCAAGTTTCATGTTTTACCAATTAATCAATCCCAAGTAGGTTTTATTTTTGTTGATTTAAGTCCTCGGACCTCAAGCCCTGAACATTCAATAATTTATCAAATTCAAGGACCTGCAGTTAGATAATTTTTAGTTAATAGAAAAAAATATCGCATTTGTTGCAACGGGTGAAGACTATGTTAATCTTATTATTGTTATACGGTTTAGCTAGGGTAAAATTTACTCTAAAAATTCGTTTGAACTTTTTTTTTAAATGTCATGAGCTACAATTAGGAGTTTGACTTTCGTCGCAAGTTAGCATGCAAGTTTTTTTAAAGATATTTCTTATACAACTCCTTTTGTATTTTCAAAAGTGAACAAACATAAAAGCTGACTCAAACACAAATCTATATTTGCAAAAGTGAACGAAATTAAAAACCAGCTCAAACAAGAATGACATACAAAGTACCGACAAAAACATATTTAATTTTTATAATAGTAGAGATATGAGTAAAAGGGACCAAAATCAACAAAGCAAATAGTGGAGAGCCGGAATCAACACTGTCTGACTTGATGAAGATCTCAATTACACAAAAATGAATGCTTTAAAAGGATCATTTAATTAAAGCAATACCAAATATATAATAATAGCTAGTACCATCATATTATATATACTCCCTCTGTCCCTGAAGAGTATTTTCCAGATTCATTCATAGCTAAAAATACACTCTTTTAGAGATGGACGGAGTATCATTATATGTCTATAGCATATACTTCTACTTAACATATATAAATACATACTCTAGCTATACACATGCCATGATGCCAAGAGCCAATGATCACCACCCAAATCCTTCTAGCAATAGCTCCCTATGGCACAAACAGTCACAGCTGCACAAACACACACACACACACACACAAAACATGAGATGGTTGGAGAGTTGGGTCTGTCTAGTCTCTATTCACCCATTTAAAGCATTACGTGTGTAGGCTACACTCGGAGAGAGAACACAGGGTAGCCGTCCAAACCGTCTGAAATGATAACTTACTCTAAGCTAGTAGGAGTGCTAGTAGTACCCTCTATATGTGCAATTTTATTCGTTAAAAAGGTTTCCATGCATGCTTTTTTAGTTTATCAATAGCCTAAACCTTTTGAATTATTAAGAGTTAATTAGTCCCAAGTGTGTATGATTACTCCCCCAAATTCTGTTTGTTTTCTTCGAAAAATTTGCAGTTATTTAAGTGAGGTCCTCTCTCTCTCTCTCTCTCTGTTTTTTTTTTTTGATAAACTGAGGTTCTCAAGTTTCATGTTTTACCAATTAATCAATCCCAAGTAGGTTTTATTTTTGTTGATTTAAGTCCTCGGACCTCAAGCCCTGAACATTCAATAATTTATCAAATTCAAGGACCTGCAGTTAGATAATTTTTAGTTAATAGAAAAAAATATCGCATTTGTTGCAACGGGTGAAGACTATGTTAATCTTATTATTGTTATACGGTTTAGCTAGGGTAAAATTTACTCTAAAAATTTGTTTGAACTTTTTTTTTAAATGTCATGAGCTACAATTAGGAGTTTGACTTTCGTCGCAAGTTAGCATGCAAGTTTTTTTAAAGATATTTCTTATACAACTCCTTTTGTATTTTCAAAAGTGAACAAACATAAAAGCTGACTCAAACACAAATCTATATTTGCAAAAGTGAACGAAATTAAAAACCAGCTCAAACAAGAATGACATACAAAGTACCGACAAAAACATATTTAACTTTTATAATAGTAGAGATATGAGTAAAAGGGACCAAAATCAACAAAGCAAATAGTGGAGAGCCGGAATGAACACTGTCTGACTTGATGAAGATCTCAATTACACAAAAATGAATGCTTTAAAAGGATCATTTAATTAAAGCAATACCAAATATATAATAATAGCTAGTACCATCATATTATATATACTCCCTCTGTCCCTGAAGAGTATTTTCCAGATTCATTCATAGCTAAAAATACACTCTTTTAGAGATGGACGGAGTATCATTATATGTCTATAGCATATACTTCTACTTAACATATATAAATACATACTCTAGCTATACACATGCCATGATGCCAAGAGCCAATGATCACCACCCAAATCCTTCTAGCAATAGCTCCCTATGGCACAAACAGTCACAGCTGCACAAACACACACACACACACACATATCACCCATTCATCTACTCTAGCTAATCTAAAGGCACTAGCATATACTACAATCAACCAGTAGTAGTAGCCCTCATTTGCATGTTTTTATTTCGCCCACCAAGGGTGTGTTTAGTTGGCGAAAAGGAAATTTTTGGATGTCACATCAGACGTTTGACCAGATGTCGGAAGGGGTTTTCGGACACGAATAAAAAAACTAATTTCAGAACTCGCCTGGAAACCGCGAGACGAATCTTTTGAGCCTACTTAAGCCGCCATTAGCACATGTGGGGTACTGTAGCACTTATGGCTAATCATGGCCTAATTAGGCTCAAAAGATTCGTCTCACGATTTATAGCTAAACTGTGCAATTGGTTTTTCTTTTTGACCATATTTAATACTTCATACATGTGTCCAAAGATTCGATGTGATAGGTGAAGGGGAAAATTTTTGAGAACTAAACTGGCCCCAATCCTTGGAATGTTTTAGATTCCCCCCTCTTACTCTCTCATCAAGGAATGAACATCCCCTTCTCTCCCAACCCCCCATATTTTCAGTTTCTCACTCTACCTTTCCCCTCCTCCCCTAGCTAACCCCTCTCTCTTTCTCTCTCTAAAGCTCCAATCTTTCTACCTTTCTCTCTCTAAAAGCTGGAGTAGCTTAATTTCTTTCTTTCTTTTTCTTTCTCAGCTGGGATTGCACAGTGAAGCTAGGGAGAGGCTATAGCTATGGGGGTGATGTAGCTGGGCAGTGAGGCTAGTGACAATCTCTCTCTCTCTCTCTCTCACAGTCTCACACACACACACACACACACACACACACACACACACACACACACACACACACACACACACACACACACACACACACACACACACACACACACACACACACACACACACACACACACACACACACACACACACACACACACACACACACACACACACACACACACACACACACACACACACACACACACACACACACACACACACACACACACACACACACACACACACACACACACACAAACACTTGTGTATTTTTGGCAGATGATGTCCTGTCAAGGAAGCTGCAATTGCAAGCCCAGATGTTGGACGTGCACGCTCGCCCTCCCTATTAAACCCGCCCTCCTCCGATGCTCCCTCTCCTCCTCCTCCGACCCCCTCGCCGCCGCCGCCGCCACCTTCTCCGGCAGCTCACCGTCGTTGTAGTAGCTCTGGTGGTGGTGGTGGTGACGACGACGGCTACGGCGGCGGCGACGGCATGCTCCGGTCACTCCACTCCTCGTCGTCTTCTGACACGGATAACAACAGCGGTGGCTGCAAGAACAATGGTGGCGGCGGTGGCGACGCCGCCGTTGCGGGTGGCGGTGGTGGTGATCAGCGTGCCGTTGCGGCGGCGGCGGCGCCGTCGACGCGGGACTTGCTGCTGGCGTGCGCGGACCTTCTGCAGAGGGGGGACCTGCCGGCGGCGAGGCGCGCGGCGGAGATCGTCTTGGCGGCGGCGGCGTCGCCGCGGGGCGACGCGGCGGACCGCCTGGCGTACCACTTCGCCCGCGCGCTGGCGCTCACCGGGTGGACGCCAAGGCCGGCCATGGCCATGTCGTCGTCGGCGGCGGCGCGGCGGCGCGGCCGGCGTCGTCCGGGGCGTACCTGGCGTTCAACCAGATCGCGCCGTTCCTGCGGTGCGCGCACCTCACGGCGAACCAGGCCATCCTCGAGGCCGTCGACGGCGCGCGCCGCGTCCACATCCTCGACCTCGACGCCGTCCACGGCGTGCAGTGGCCGCCGCTTGCTGCAGGCCATCGCCGAGCGCGCGGACCCGGCGCTCGGCCCGCCCGAGGTCCGTGTCACCCGGCGCCGGCGCCGACCGCGACACCCTCCTCCGCACCGGCAACCGCCTCCGCCCTTGCCCGCTCCATCCACCTCCCCTTCCACTTCACCCCGCTCCTCCTCTCCCTGCGCCACCACGGCGCCCCACCACGTCGCCGGCACGAGCACCGCCGCCGCCACCGCCTCGACCGCCGCCGCCGCCACCGGCCTCGAGTTTCACCCGGACGAGACGCTCGCCGTGAACTGCGTCATGTTTTTGCACAACCTGGCCGGCCACGACGAGCTCGCCGCGTTCTTGAAGTGGGTGAAGGCCATGTCGCCCGCCGTGGTGACCATCGCCGAGAGGGAGGCAGGCGGCGGCGGCGGCGACCACATCGACGACCTGCCGCGGCGGGTCGGGGTGGCCATGGATCACTACTCGGCGGTGTTCGAGGCGCTGGAGGCGACGGTGCCGCCGGGGAGCCGGGAGCGGCCTCGCCGTGGAGCAGGAGGTGCCGGCCGCGAGATCGAGCCGCGGTGGGGCCCTCCGCGGGACGGTGGTGGCGCGGCATCGAGCGGTGGGGCGGCGCCGCCCGCGCCGCCGGGTTCGCCGCGCGGCCGCTCAGCGCGTTCGCCGTGTCGCAGGCGCGGCTGCTGCTCCGGCTGCACTACCCGTCGGAGGGCTACCTCGTGCAGGAGGCGCGCGGCGCCTGCTCCTCGGGTGGCAGACGCGCCCGCTGCTCTCCGTCTCGGCGTGGCAGCCGTCGTCGTCTAGCCGGCGGCGCCGCCATTGCCACGCGCACGCCGGCGACGAAGACGAGATGGCGGCGACCACGGGCTAGGGTTTGCCAAGCTCGATCGATCGATCGATCACTACTGCTCCCATATATAAATAGAGAATATATATATTATATATATATGAACATTTGCATAGATGCAATAATATTGGCTACTCGATCTCTAGTTAGCATGCAAGATCTCATGGAGGTTTTGGGAGGATGTGAGTTAGTTGGGTTTGCAAGGAGGAAGAAACCCTAACCCTAGCTAGCTGCTTCATTAATTGCTGTTAAATCTTTGGTTGTTTTGCTTGCTTGGCTGGTTAATCACAAGCTGTTAATTAATTTCGATCCTGCAATGGGATGGAGGAGGATTTGAGAAATGCATCGTAGCTTAATTAGCATGAGGATGGCAATGGAGTTTGAAGTGATATCAAGAACATGGTGAGAGGCTACTACTACGTACTAGTACCAATTCCATGTTTTTTTTTCTCTTTTTTTTCCTTTTTTTTTTTTGTTTCTGCATGTCTCACTAGTTCCTGTTGGAGATTTACATAGTTCTAGGGAGATTTTGTCTATATGTTGGACCTAAATATTGCACTGCTATTAATATAATTTGTTAATTTTGATGTGAGGATTTGTTGCTACACATATTATTGCTTCTATATATATTCTCAGTGTTCTATTATTTATTTGGATCTGTAGATCTTGTAAAATGGATCATATCCACCTTGCATGCACTTTTTCTATGACCTTCATGTTTTTTTTAGTCATGTGTGTGTAATATTAATTTCTTAGGCATGGAGGCCAGGAGGGGATCTTCTAGCTAGCTTCTATAGCTCACTTGCATGGCCTCATTTTATAATCCTACATTTCACTTGCTTGTTGGTGCTTGATGCCCTTGTTAGTATTATAACTAATCATGCGTTCTTTGGCCAGCACTAACCATAAACTAATCCCTATTTTGGGAGGTTGTTTATGTGGGAGTAATGATCACTCCTGTAGTGTTGCAACTTGCAAAGGCAAACAAATCAAATTGTATATATATACAGACAGGTTTTGTATATGATGCTAATTAATACACCTAGCTATAGCTAGTGTTTTCTTTTTCTTCTAATGTGCTCTTAGGAAGAAATTAAAGAAAATGTTTTGTGTCTCCTCTCCTGCCCAGGGAGAAGGGGTTTGGGGGTCTTGTTTTCTGTGACACATGCCCCTGATATGCTGGTAAGCTGTCTTTGTGAGGGCATGGCATGATCCCATGCATCAATGCCACCCTAATCCCTGCCCCCTGTCCCCTCAAACAAAATCATGGGATTTCTCAAAACCAAGCCACCCCTTTTGGTGGCCAACTTGCTCCCTTAATCTCTCTCTCTCTCTCTCTCTCTCTCTCATATGTGGTTGCAAGAGTAGTTTCTCTCTCTAAGAGTGAAAAAGATCATTCCCTTTTGGAAGGACCCATGTTCCTCTCTCCATTGCCTTGGGATCTTTGCATGCATGCCTTCTTAATTGGTTCCTCAAAGAGAGCCATGCCGGCCATGCCCTACTTGATTCCCTTTGGTTGCCTGTCTCTCATGTTTTAATAATTTAATTAAGTATAGATTGGTACCTCTTCTTTTATATCTGCTACTAGGCAGTTGTTTTTAGAGAGTTTTTGTGTAGCGTGTGGTGGGTATATATGTCTGAAAAAAATATATAAAACCAATCACACTTGAGTTCAGAAAACCAAATCATAAAAGTGTTTCATTGTTCGTTAGGAGAGGTGAGTTTATATCATATTTATCTTCTTAATAATAGAGGTACCACAAATTAACAATAGAGTGGTATACCATGGTACAACAAGGACCATGAAAAGCTCAAATCATAATGTTGCCCTTTTGTTACAATTCAAATCATCAGTTCTTTATGTGATCACTTGTTGACTGCTTTCACATACTCCAGCCTTTCCCTATTAAATTTTGTCATGATTTTTCATGAATGGATGGATTATCAACTAGCTATTTTTAGATCCGATGTAATCTGAGGTTCTTTTGGGGCCGGGGCATAACTTTTGATAGAACCAAATCTAGCAGGTGTGGTCAAAACATTAATTTTGAGATAATTAATTGTATATAAGCATATTGCTCTTTAGTAGTACTATATATAGCATTTCATGTCAACTTGTTGTACAACTTACTAGCGAAAACGAATAGCTGATTAGACACATATATGATATAATCGATAATAGTATATTGTAGATGGATGGGTTAGTGGGCTACACACGTTCACTAACAAATTTGCATCGAATATCTTTTACTGCCTTATATATATTTGTCTGAAATCCTGCACCAGTGTAATGTGGAGTCGTATATACTTGCTACTATATAAATTAGAGAAGATATTGTAGTATGCTTAATTACCGGCACTAAGATTAATTAATACATGTATGGGCCCAGCTGTCCAGCTCAATGCCATCAGTGGGAGTGTCAAACCTTATCTTAATTTCGTTGCATATTACAATTATGCTGACCTTAATCTTCCTCGCACACATGCTGCATTGCATTATCCTCACATCTCTTTGACTTTGATTAGGCTATAAACAATTGATTGTAGCTTGGTATTTTAACCTCATTAATCTTTTCCTCAAGAAAAAGTGACATTGACTGATATGTCTGCAGTCAGGCCCTAGCTTTCTTTGCCTTCCAACCAATGTGTTTGGCATAGGAAAAAAGAATCCTACTATGCCTAGTATTCTATTCCCTCCGTCCCATAATAAGCGCTGTTGTGGTTTTCAGTGCCCAACTTTAACAATCCGTCTTATTTGAAATATTTTTATAATTAGTATTTTTATTGTTATTAGATGATAAAATATGAATAGTACTTTATGTGTGACTTAACTTTTAAAATTGTTTTCATAAAATTTCCAAATAAGATGGACGGTCAAATGTTAGGCACGGAAACTTATGACATCACTTATAATGGGACGAAGGGAGTAATGATAACATAGCTACATTCACAATGTACTGTATTTGTGTTTGCATGGACATGGCATCTTATAATCTTTTATTCCTAGTATATGCTGCCCCAGCTATGCACTATATCTATATGCATTCCATACCATAGGTATATATATCATAATTAACCTAAGGGAGCATATGTAATATCACATCCACTCCAAACTACTCCTAGCTAGGAGTATGTACTGCCTACTCCTCTTGCTTACTCTACTTGCCTTCCTTGTAGAACACCTACAAAAAAAAGGTGGTTCAAGAAAACATTTTTTTCCTTGTAAGAAAATCGAATTAATAGCAATGCAACAAAGGTAAGTGTGCGGTGCAGCACAAAAGTTTGTTAGAACTGTCGATCGATCGATCATGTAGCTAGGCCTTTTGATTACTCCCTGGATTTTGCGAGAGTTTATAGGGGAATCTCTTCAACTTAGTAACTTTTTGGAGACCGATGTTACATGACATTCAACTTCGTCAACTCCCAATGAATCTCATCTGCAAATTTTTTTTGTCAACTACTTACCGGAATCATATGACTTTGTAATCTTCCTAAATGATTGCCATCTTACTAGCTACTACACTAACTAGCTAGCATATATAGCTATCGATCACAACCAAGCTAACTATAGATCGGGATCGCTCACCAGATTCATTAACCTTTTTATTACACATCCTAATCAACGCATAAACGTTTTCACATTCATATATATGTTCAAGTGCTATGAATTATACAAGCAGCATGAAGATAAATATTGCGCATATGTTATTTGATTACTATAATTTCTAATAATTACGCATACATGAGTGGGCTTTCAATAGAAAATTAATGATCTAAGATCAAGGATGTGCCGTTGATTTTTGTTTCTTTGAGAACATGAATGGGGGGGGGGGGGGCATTCATAGGCGTGTGAGTGGATGTAGCGTGTGCATAGATGTGTGTACATGTGCATCTACTATGCAATCAAAAAAATAATTCTAGGTTCAAGCTACTCCATCCGTCCTCTAATATAAGGGTTTTGACATTTTGTTTACACTGTTTGACCATTCGTCTTATTAAAAAAAATTTAAATGATTATTTATTTTATTTGTGACTTACTTTATTATTCAAAGTACTTTAAGCACAACTTTTTATTTTTATATTTGCACAAATTTTTTGAATAAGACGAGTGGTCAAACAGTGCAAGCAAAATGTTAAAATCCCCTATATTAAGGGACAGAGGGAGTAGCTAGCTAGCCAGATGGTTTATGTTATATATGATCTTACCCAGAGATAATTAATTAAGTTAAAAAGTGCTATATGGTTGCATTAATTAGCACACATGTAGCATCACCAATGAATGATCCAACTAGCATACATATATGCATGCAAAGATGCATGTAATCTTCTGAACTTTACCATGATCAATACAATTGGAGTTACCTTAAGAGTTTCTCCAAAATTAAGTTGCTTACAATGGACACATACCAATCCACGGACGAACTGGCGAGTGACACAGTTCGTCACTGGCCAGTTAAGGCTGCCATATCCTTAAATTTTGCAGGCTACAACAAAGCTGCTTATCATTGCTTGGCATTAACTCCCATGGCATGTATGGCAGCAGTGACAGTGGAAAAGAAGAATGTGTGCAACCCCAAAACCAGATGAGATAGAAAGAGGAGTAGATACTCCATGGTGCCAATAGCTAACTAGGCAGGCAGCACAGGGAGACCAATGGAATCAACAAGGTATAGCTAGGCAGGGTATCTGATCTCTCCATGGTGCATCCATGCATTCTGAAATTCTTATTCTCTTGCTCCTTTTCTTTTTCCTTTTTTTTTTTTTGAGAACTGATCGATTCTCTTCTTCCTCACCTCTGCTCTCTCCATGCATTGATGATAGATGGATGACAGACAGGACACAGAAAAAAGGGGCCATGATTTCCATCTACCAAGATCAGATTGATGCCTTCCTAGAAACTTCAGAGATTATTATGGAGTCATTGAGTGAGCCTAGGAGTACAATTATATATTCAATTCTGTTTGGTACAAAAAAAAAAAAGTACTAGTAGTACTAGAGATAGAAGAAATGCTTTTGAAAAAATTGCAAAATAACAGTGCAATAATCCTGATAGAGCCTGAGAAGAAAAGAGCTAGCAAGAAACGGTGAAGTTGAGGGCTAATTAATTTGCATCAAATTAACCATTGATCGACTAGCTAGTATATAACCTCTCTTGTAACTTTAACTAAATACGTTGGGACTCTGTGGGCTAATTAACTAGAATATATTAATTAACACGCATACATAACACCCTATCAGTAACCAGCTAGTGTTAATATAATGTAATTTGTATCCCCAGAGTATTTGCTTTTCATGTTCCTCTTAAAAAAAATGATTGGGCCGTGCTGCTATTACAATTTCAGTAAGCTTCCATTTCTCTCTTTCAGCACAAGTTAATTACCAATTGCAGTGAAGGGTTGATGAAGTGACTACTTAATTTGCCTGGGTGGCCAACAAGATGCAAAACAACAGTTGGTACTCACAGCATTCATTGCCATGATATAGGAGGATAGGACAGAGGATGCATGCACACACATCATCATCTGGTAAAGGGGCATGCAGCATCTGTGTGTGCAATAGAGATCCCAATGCTGATATACACATTTGACGATTGGATTCTAGTAGTAGTGGGAGGAAGAAACACAAGCTTTGGTTTTGCATATCTGTCTCATGCAGGCAGTGCACCCCAGCTGAATCTTTGGGAGCATCTCTGTCATCTTTTTGTGTGTGTGATGTGCATGTTTCTGCTCTCTCTCTCTCTTAAATGCCAATGCATCAATGCATATGCTTTGTACCACACTCATATATATGGATTTATTGCATTGATGTGTTGTGTTGTACTACTGATGAGGCAAGCATCATGAGATCATGCTGAAGGATGAGCATTTGGGCATCAATGCTGCCCCCCTGTGTGCATGTTTACCCATGCACGGTTCCTACAGGGCATCACATGAATACATGATCAAACCATCTTTATTACAGATTTTTTTTATAAGATGCTCACCTAAGAGTATGGCCAAGAATGCTTAAAAATCTCCCCCCCTAAATCTCCTTTTGAATTCTGTAACGATGATTTAAGGATTAAAAAATATACTTCTTTCCCATATATAGCCTAAATTTGACTCTCTAAGATAAAAAAATGTGGGCCACCTATAAATCCCGCGCGCGATTTGCCTCCCTCAGCGCTAGTCTTGCTCGCTCTTTCTCTCAAGCGATACCACACAGATTGCAGATTGGAAATGAGTGCGAGTCAACTTGTGTAGAGCGACTTGGACGAGCTAGGAAGGGATTTTCAATTTTTGGACAGGTGGTTAGGCTGTTGGACCCATGTTTTCAACTAAAATCACCTAATTTTGGGATTGAGAGGAGTTTTGGAGAACTGTTGGCCATGCTCTAACAATTCCAATGGAACTTTGATCGATATTGGCTCGCCTTTCAAATAAAACCTCTACCATTAGTTATCTTTCTTTACATTTAGGTTGAAGTGGTGCATTATTTGGACAGATTATTTAATTTGACCTTTAGGCTGCTAGAATTTAGATAAACTGCATTCCACTAATTATATTAATTGATATATACACATTCTCGCTCAGAAAAGTTGGTGATTTTATGTGGCATTTTGCATTATCATGTGTGTGTTTTTTAGGTGTAGCTAGCCTAGCTACATATATTTCAGTTTGCTGTATTTTCTTAATTAACCTAAATTATCTGCCTTCTAAAAAAGATTATCGTGATGTGGATCACGTCTTTGTCCAACGAAAATTAACCATCAGATTCTGGTGACCTGAAGAGTCATCTAGCGACATATATAAAGTGTGTGCCATGCATATGCATGTGTGAAAATTAAATTAATGCTTCAACCCTGTTTTCTTCTAAGCTAGCTATAGGGTGAAAATGAAGCAAAGCTATATATGTCACACATCAGATAAAATGCACGGTTTTTGGTCGCAATCACCATTGTCAAGAGCAAAGTCAATCATAGAAGGAAATTAAACAACAAAAATTGGACGCGCCACAAGCAGGTACACGCATATATGTGCTATGCAGTCCTTCAAATGATCATTGGCAAGCCAAAACTTTCTATCTCTTTCACAATATTATGGAAGATATTCTTGGCCATATATATGAGTACTTACGCCTGTCTTTGATGACCTTTGGGAAAAGAGCAATTATTGAAAGGACGGATGAGACGACAAAAGTTTAGTGGAAGTCTTTGTTGTGTTCAGGGTGTTTGGCCTTTTTCTATCTTTTTTTCAACAAATTAGTTTCCAAGCGCGTTGCTTTTTTGCCGATGATTTGAGAGTCAATCTTACGATCGAATCGAAATGTATCGCATATCCTGATCCCTGTTAATCCCCCCCCCCCCTTTTTCACGTTATAACTTCAAAAAGATATGTAGAGAGAGATATCATAGCTTTTGAATTCAAATATACCTTGATTGTGATTGTATATATGAAATATATACTTCTCCAAACCTAGATCCAGTATCGACTAGGGGGGAATCGCACCATGGGGGGTTTGGCCGGCAGTCCGCCAGCTCATGCGGGGGACCGGCCGGTGTTTGGAATGGGGTACGGTAGTCCGTGGGGAACTACCCAAGAGAAGGTTCAGGACTGCAATATAGCGGGGATGACCGTCGAATTGTCGTGTGGAGGGCCAACACGGGTTGAAGATAGCCCAGGCGGATGGCTCACGTGCGCGAGGATGACGATGGCATAGGCTAGCTGATGAAGTATGGTCTTGTGGGTGGCCGGCTAGAAGTTGTAGCAGGGTGGCCCGTGCAGGCTGCCCAGGTGAATGGCCACGACAGCGGCAAAGCAGGCAATTAATTGCCAGTTGGCAGTCGTCAGATCTAGGATCCTCCGACCGGATCTGACCACTCTACTATGCAAGCGGTGGTGTTGGGGACAATATGAAGGTTGTCGGTTTGGTTAAGTTGGGCACTGAGTCTCCTTTGTAGTATAGTCCTACCTTTCCTCCTTGGACTCCTCTCCTTCTTTGTGTTGAGCTCTTACTCAGGATGAGGTGGCTTGGTCTATAGGGCATTGCCTAGGCCGAGGGTCAACAACTTGCGATGTCTTGGTGTCCTAAGCGACACTTGTTGTGATATGGACTTAGGGCCGTGCATTTGGGGATGAGGCAAAGTCGGGCACCCAGACAACGATGACGTCTCCAGGAGTTGTTTTGGGTGCCTTGCGCGGGTTTTAGTCAGTTTTCTTTTAATTAATCATGCAATTATAAGGTTTTTAAGCATGTTTTCCATAAACGATCAGTTCTCTTATTATTAATAAAAAATATGAATTGGATGTCCTTCGAGATTGCTTCGAAGTAAAAAATGAAATATATATATATCCTGGAGCTCATAATATAAATCTATGGATAAGGTGTTCAATATTTTAACTAAGAATTAAAATTGGAATGCCATTATGCAAAATTTCTATGGAGAGCTTTACAAATTTCTTTTGGTTTATATCCTCCACACGATATTTCTCATATCTTTGGCAATTGGCTTATGGGTATTGATAAAGGAACCAAAAAAATCATTCTTGGAGCATCCGCTATATGTTGGGCTCTATGGTTCAGTAGAAATGATATGGTTTTTGGCAAATCTCCGTATGTATCTTATATGCAGGTTATTTCCAGAGCAACATACTAGCTCCGGTATTGGGCTCAACTACAAAGGTGTGATGAGGACATCAAGCTAATAAAATCTGCATGTCGACTACTTGAGACAACGGTCATGCAGCTTTTTACCAACTTTGGTTGGAGGTTCACCAATAGGATTCAATAATCAATGGGTCTTTGTTTTATGTGGTTATTTGTTAGCTTGTGCTTCCTTTACCTTACTGGTGTGTGTTTTTTAAGACTTTTTTTTGTGCGCTAGCTTGTGTGAATTTGTGTAATAATTGGCTGTAACTTCTTGAGCAAACGCCGAGATTTTATTCCATTATTGAAGAAAGAATTAAAATTGGAGCGCGTGGAATTAACACAAAACGCATGGAGAGGAACATGAAAAACGCTATTACAGAAGTGATATTTTGCTATTTTTTTAAAAGAAAGGAACGGAGGAGAAAGCGAACAAGGAGAATCACTTGCACGTTGGGGTCTGAGAGAGAGGGGTCCCTGACTTGGCAGATCCTCCAGCGATCCCGTTGCAGCCTTGCCCACTATTCTATCCACTATCGCCCTCCTCTCCTCTGCTCTCTGCCCTCTGCTGCTGCAAGAAGCTACCAATCCAATCCTATCATTGCAACATCCCACACAACAAGCACACAGCTCATCCCTCTCTCTCTCTCTCTCTCTCTCTCTCTCTCTCTCTCTCACGGGCATAAATCACATCCGATTGGCACATCAATGCATGCCAATTTGATGAGCATGAGCATTTGCTGCTAAAAAATGTACTCCTATTTATATAAAATGGGTATATTGGGACACTAACCCGTTTTTTTACCAAGCACACCATGCCATTATAATTTTGCAAAGTTTGAGATATGCCATCGGTATCTCAATGACATGTAGGACCCACAGGAGTCAATGACATGTGGGTCAGGATGGCATATCTCAAATTTTGCAAAATATTAATGACATGGTTCCAATTTTCCCATTTTTAAAGGAAACAAAACACGTAGGGGAAACCCCACAGTAAAGATAATTGCAAAAAAAAAAAGTAGTAATCCCGTATTTATACATATATTGGTTTGATGATTCATGAATCGCCGAAGGATGTCACACATTTATAAAATTTATTTGGAGCCTTGGTAGGCTTCAGAGAGAAAATTAACAGGTATAGACCGCTCGCTACGAAACCATTTTTCACCTCATCTTTTATATACATGAAGGAGGGATTTAGAGTACTAGCTAGTCTAATGAAGGGTCTTGCTCATGAAAGCAGCACCACATTCATCATTCCTTTAGATGACTGGTGAAAAATCAGGCCAACACAAAAACTTTTCACTCTGTCACATCGAATATTTGGATACATGCATAGAGTATTAAATATAGAAAAAAAACTAATTACACATATTGCTTGTAAATTGCGAGATGAATTTTTAAGCCTAATTGCTCCATATTTTGATAATGTAGTGCTACAGTAAACATTTGCTAATGATAGATTAATTAGACTTAATAAATTCGTCTCGCAGTTTACATGCGAAATCTATAATTTGTTTTGCTATTAGTCTACGTTTAATACTTCAAATGTTTGTCCGTGTATCTGATGTAACACGCCAAAACTTTTCACCCCTAATCTAAACACAGCCTCAATCCATTTTTCCTGCGAAGTTCTTATAAGAAGTGCTAGCGAGATAGAGCTATAGGTGCGCCTAATAAGGAGGAGAGGACGAAGACGATATGGTGTCGGCAACGATCAAGGTGAAATGTGATTAATGGTGATTTGACATGTGGAAGCAGTAGATAAGGTGGTCCATGGATGAGAAGGGTGTTTATGCCAAATCCAACAATAAACCTAGCTAGTACAAGGCAACTGCATGTTGAACTTGCTCTTAATATCTTTTATTTGGAAATATGGTTAATTTTCATGACCTTATATTTGATTATTTCTCTGATTTTCTTGTATATATGGCAGACTGCTAGACGCCACATCCAACTGCTAAATCATGACGAAGTCCAATATCCAAAATGAAGGATAATTACTTGTGCGTATATATTGCTTTAAACATGTGTTCGGAAAAAATGACGTATTCATTAACACATGATTAATTAAGTTTTAGCTATTTTTTTAAAAATGGATTAATGTGATTTTTTAAAGCAACTTTTGTATAGAATTTTTTTAAAAAAAATATACAGTTTACTTGTTTGAAAAACGTACATGTGCAAAACAAGAGAGATGAGTTAGGAAAGTGAAAAAAAAACTCAGCTGAGTCATTTATCCAAAATCCGTTGCACCACACGTGAACATTAGGCTGCCCCTATATCCCCAGCTGTAATAATATCCTAAGAAATATTTTTCTTGTTCAGATGATTGTGTGGGGAAGGGGAAGGAGAGGCTGAGAGAGCTGTCTTGGTGTGTTGGGGGCCCACAGACAGGCATTGGGCCCACTGTTAACTCTGGATCCAAGAGACACATAACGCAAACGAGATAGCCACAGCCCATGCCATGCTGAATCCAATCTATATGAGAACCGAGCGTTGCTCGGTTGGCTTGCGTCGCCAGGTGAGCGAGCAGCCCGCGCGGGTTCGATCCCTGGGATCGTAACTAGCGTGTCTCACCAGGGGTTTTTCCCCGTTTTCCCAGGACTGACTTCGGTTGGTCCCGGCTAGGTAATAGGGTACACATACGCGTGCGCGTTCAGTGGGACTGCACGTTTCTCGTGGACTGAGGCCAAGTGCCTCCAATGTTATTCCTAGCGTGTGTTAGGGACGCGCACGCGTGTGTGTGCGTGTGTCGTGGTGTGAGTGTGGTGTGTGTTAGTGTGCGTCCTGAGTTGTACCCTTCTCAAAAAAAAAGAATCCAATCTATATTTTTTTTTCTTTTAGGAGTAGCTAATTAAATTGCATATCCTAGCTAGATGTCACACGTGTTCTTCGTATCATTCATTCATGCGTGTAGAGTGTCGACCCGGTAGTCCTGTAGCAGACATTGGACAACAGCTGGCACCTGGCACCCAAAACAACTATGAGCCGTGTCAGTTCCAAATCCATCAGAACCGTTGGTGCCCAAAAACACTAACCCTAGTTTTACTTTTCCTCTCCCCTCCCCTCACTATAAGCCGCTCCCCCTCCCCTCCCCTCACCGGATCTTAGCCTTGGAGGAGGTGGCGGGCGGCGGCAACGCAGCTCGACCGAGCCAGCTCCAGCGCCAACGGCCACTCCGCACCCCCTCATAGTCGGATCTGACCTTGGGGAGGTGGTGGTGGCAGCTCGAAGGCCGCGGCGGCGGTTGAAGCTCGACGATGGCAAACTCATGCCGCTCGTGTCTCTTGCGAGATATGGTAGCTAGATTTTTGTTCGATTTGGGTTTTCTTTTTCTTTGTTTGCCTTTATCAACTCTTGTATTTAGGATCTAATTCAAGGAAATTTTGTAGCCAATTTTTTTATGTTGTATATGCAACTTCTCCTGGTGTAATACTAACTGGTTTAAATTTTTTGTGTTATTTGATATGGACTCTGAATGACTTTTGTGTGTTGGACTTGGGATGCCGCGGATGAAAACATTTAGGTGAGGACGTTCAATTTTTATTAGGGGCAATGTATCATGTGCACACATGCACTCGTGCAACGGCATCCTTCCGATCTCAATCCAAAGGCTAGCATCATGGTTAAGGAATTTTGCAAAAAAAATAAAAATAAAAATCCCTGACGAGGCTTTTCTCTTATCTCATCTTCTTATGTATCCCAAATCTTCATCTCTATCAAGCAATTGAACTGGGAAGCCCCAGATCTGGAACGGGAAAGAAAGAATCAAGCAGCAGGTGGCGTACGTACGTACATGTTCTCTTGAAAATCAAATCTCTAATTTCTCTCATCTCCCGAACTGGCCGGCCTTGTTGTAGGTGGCGCCGGTGCAGCTGCTGCTGCATGGCTACGGAAGCATCGGCAGCGGTGGAGGCGCCGGCAACCAGAAATCAAGCACCCACATACATAATATGATATAGGGCCTGTTCACTTTGATACCACTTTGACACCTTGCCAAAATTTTAGCAGGATTTTTTATATAGTTACCAAAATTTGGCAGCAAACTAAATGTAGCCATTTTTTTTAGCAACTTTACTAAAATTTGGTAAGGTTGAAAATGGTAGCAAAGTGAACAAGCCCATATTTTACATCTAATATTAAATATATTTTAGTACTATATTACTTTTTTATAAAATATATTGAAAAGAAGGAAGTTTCATTTTAAAAAATTAAAACATCTTGCAATTAATATACTCCCCCATCTCCTAAAAAATCAATTTAGTACCGGATGTGACACATCTTATTACACATTCGGTACTATGTTACTAGTTTTTTATGTTAGAATGAGATTTGATATATCATATACAACAATAAATCTAGACCAAAGATTCATTATATCATTCAAATGCTATCCTAGATAATAACATTTTGAGACGGAGGTAATAATAATTTACATGCATATATACAACCACACAGGCTAATTCTGCTTCTACCTTGTCTTTACAGGATTATTTTCTTATTACAAAACGGAGGCGTTTCCATCAGGAACACACACCTGCCGCGCGCGCGCGTGTGGGCTCCGGGGACGACACAGAAAGAAAACACGAGCCAGGCCAGCGCCGGCCAGCCAACAAGCGTTGTGGCGTCTCACACGACATGTCACAACGCGCCTGCCTTCCTGCCGGCTCGGCCGGCGGCGGACGACGCGTCCCGTCGGCAGCTAGCGCCGACGCTGACGTTACAGACAGCCCTGACGTACGAATCCATGATGCGACGGACGCATATGCAGCAAGAGATCGATCGATCGATCATCGCCGCCGCCGCCGCCGCCCCCGACACGACGAATATAATTTCGTCATTCATCACCTACGGTGGCGGCTGTCGTCGCCGTCGTCGTCGACGGAGACGATCTCGACCAGGTCGGGGGACGGTGGTGGCGGCGGCGCCAGGGCGCTGCGCGGCGAGGCCCCGAAGTGGTCGCTCCTGTAATTGCTCCCCTCCGTCGCGCCGGTGGTGGCGCCGCCGTGCGACGACTGCTGCTCCTCCTTCTTCCTCCGGGCGTCCAGGGCCCACCCCGCGACGGACTCGTGCAGGCCCGAGCCAATCCCTTGCAGCTTGATGCCTCCGTCCATCTGGGAACGCCATCGTCAGAGAGCAGTAAAAGTGAAACATTTCATGAAGTAGTAAAAAAACCTTCAAAAGAGAGTTATTTCTGGAGCCTACATGTGTAACGATGGCGTATAGTGGTAGAGTGACGTAGCTGCAGATCACTTGGATGAGCACACTGCATTAAACAGCAAAAAATGTCTATGCATTAAACTGCGGAAAACGAGAGGGGAGTGCTCGGAACTTGCTCTTGCAAACACAGCCTATGCATGTGAGAGAGAAGGAATCTTGCAGGTAATTCAGAATTTTTACTGACCCAATAACAAGCCTAGAAATGGCGTACACCTTCTTCTCCATAATGCACGAGTCGAACCCGAATGTTACCTGTCGAATGATTCCTTTATTAGCTGCCATTCTGCAAAGTCATAATCATTAAATGCTTGCAATTGAAGTGGGAGAGCGCAATGGACAATACCAAGACCCAGATGAAAAAACCAATCTCGAAAGAGTTCTGGAACAGGATGAAATGGATCAGGTTGAGGACAATTTCAGGTCTGCCAAACCAGAAATGTTCCTTCGATGGCTTTACATAAGGAGTTCTCTCTGTTCCGTGTGATGATGATGCCCCCGCCGCTGCTGCCTCTTGAGCTAATCGGGTAATAATATGCTCTAGCTTTGCACCAACAACAAGCAGGAGCTGCAATTTTACTTCATTATCAAGAAGTGCCTCATTCAGATATAAATTCATTCTATGTTTACTTTTCAAGAATAACAGCTAATGTAGATTTGAGTCAGAATTTAAAAGTAGATGTCTCACCAAAAAAGGAAGAATTCTAAAGTAGATAGCAGGAAGTAGAGTATATGAATTCAACGGAACCCATGTCAAAAGGAGAAAGTTTGACTTACAAACAGAGGCAAGAAAGCTAACCAGAAGTATGTATGCCATCCTGCATTGGACAATAATCAAAGGATGAAGAGCATTACACCCCACAGAAAACTATTACAAACCTTGCTCCATAAGGGAACTGATACCACTTTCTGAATCCTAAAGTTGATATGCAAATGGCATGCTAATTCATACAAGGATAGTAGCATACAATGCAGAAACACCATGTTATTCACAAGCCACCAATGGTAGTGTTCAAATAAAGCATGTACTGGTAATAATAAGAAGATACCATGCCATTTTAATCATTTACTGTATACCACTATACTGGATCCAATGAATCAAGGGGACATGTAGACTAACCGTTTATATTCAGCAATAGGAAAAGGATGACAAAAAGCCACATGTACCAGCTGCACACAACTAGCTAATATTAACGTCATGTGCAAATTTAAGTCAAAGGTTAGAACTGTTCTATGAAAACACCAACCTGATACCAACTACTCTCTTAAAGTCATGTTCAAGAGCACGAATCAAGTACTTGTAGAAATTGAAGGATGGATGACTTGGGAAATGTTTCTGTGAAAACAAAAGCACCCTGTTCGCTTCAATAGCGATGCAAATCAATGAGCAAGGCTTGAAATAAATGATGTGTCTTACCAAGCCGAATGCTGATCTAAGTGCTTTATAATCTGATTTACTCACAGAATCATGAAACTGCTTAAAGAAAGCAATCTGCAATATATGTAGATAAAAGCTTTTAGAAAAAAACACCTTCGTAAAGTTATAGATACATGAGGCACTACTGAAGACAGTAAGCAAACATCATGAGCATTGCAATAAACACATACATAGAACATAGTAGGAGAATGGTAGGAAACAATGTCTTGCGGAAAGCATTTAACTATATAATAAAGAATGTTTACTGAATGTATTGATCCAATATGAACATAAGACATGTGACCACTTTGAAAGATAGCATTTTTTTGCATACTTTCCATACTTTAATGGCACTGTGGCATGCAATTCGTGCAATGTTATAATCATTGCTTATTTACATCAATCATGATTTGGATCAACTTACGGCCATGGCAGCATGCAGATATCCACATTCCAAAATATATGAAATGAGAAAGCACAAAAGATTTGGCAGATGACTTACTATCCAGCTTACAACAGCCAGCTTCATCCATAACCCCTTTGTTCGCTCACTGACAAATTCACCCTGTTGATTATGTGCAATACGCCCAGGTGTAGCATCTCTTTGTTGTACTACAACCAATTTCTCCAATAAAAATGAGATCATTACACAACGAATGAAAATGTCCCTCCACGCGGCGGCGGCGGCGGCGGCGGCGGCCAACGGCTACCACCCAGCCTCTGCCGTTTGCGTGGGCCGCCGGCCCACGCGTGGGGTGGGCTAGGCCCATCAAGAGGCCCAGAATCTATAAAACTATTGGAAATAAGTCCACTTTGTATCCCTTAATTAGTTGCTGAATCTGATTCGTATCTGTGAATCACAATGCTGATATTTGACCCCTAAGTATTAAATCCAGTGCAATTAAATCGGGTTCAAAAATTAAAGCATTAGTCTGTTAATCTTTTTTTTAACTCCCAGTGCATGCTTATTTTGGTGGAACTACAATTAACTCGTGTCGTCCTTCCCCTTCACTGATTTGACAGCCACACATGTCTCTTCCAACCCAGGATATAATTTTTTTTTTGGTATTTGTATCGGAGGGTGCCGGTATTTGTTTCCGGTCCGAATTTTAAACAAAATTTTATCAAATTTGAATATATATTCCCAAAATTCATGGAAAATTAAAAATTTTGGCCGAATGATACGGTATCACTGGTTCGAAATTTTGAAGATAGCCTCCTCGCTATCTGGTGATCTGGTCAAGCGAGAGCGTTCTCCTGACCGTGTGAAAATAGTTTTTCACTATACGATATCCAGTTTTTCACTACAATACTTTCCAGCATTCTATGCACATGTACAATTTTTATAAGTACATATAAAAAATTAAAACTTTTGGTGATATTTATTACTTCCTCTGTCTAAGAGTAGTTAATTTTAAGCCCCTTCCATCTTTTATAGACTAATTTTATCTTTTAAAGTAATTATTATATCAAAGTTTGTGAAAGTAGATAATAAATATATTGAGAATATATAAGAAAAAGAATAGTTAATTTAGGATTTGATAAAGTGGAGGTATTTTAATTTTTTGGTTTTGCATTCGTATACATAGACGTAGGATGAGTGAGAAATGAATTTACGTTAAAACTAGTGAACTAGTTGGTGTGTATAGGCCTGGTTTAGTTCCAAACTTTTTCTTCAAACTTCTAACTTTTTCATCACATCAAAACTTTCCTATACATATAAACTTCCAACTTTTTCGTCACATCGTTCCAATTTCAACCAAACTTTCAATTTTAGCGTGGACTAAACACACCCATAGTATATATATAGACCCAAAAGTTTTGCAGTTCCCACCACTATAATTAATTTATTGGCCAACTCGCGGAGTCGCCGTGCATTTGCACACACATTTGCACTAGGGCGGCAATGGTGTTGTGGACTTGTGTGGTGGCTAGCTAGGACCGATCTAGAAGAAAGCTAGCTAGCTTGGGTGCTTAATTTGAAGTTAATCTCGTCCGCCACTAATTCCCCATCGATCCTAAGTGGTGGGGCTGACTAATGTTGTGATGCATGCCTTGCCGGCATCATGACGCAAATGGAGTACGTAGGCATGCAATTGAGGACCTAATTAACATTGACCAAATCGCAATACATCAATCCAATATATATGCATTTCCGTACTAGTTTACTACTCGCTGCGTCTTGGCTACATATTGGTGCCAAAACACCTGCCTAATTGCAAAACTTTACATGAGGCGCGCAGCGTGTGCGGAGCAACCAACCCAGCGATGAGTGGAACAGAAGCTAAGCACGAATGCAGCTTGTGCAAATTTACCACCGATTTTTTTAATTTTGCAAGGGTGCCATTCGAATGACAGTTCTAAGGTATTTTTGTTTTCTAGTGGTAGTTTTGCAATAACAATTCCAAACAGTGGTAAATTTACAATTGCCCCATTAATTTAAGGTTCTAAATTGAATATTCTGAGAAGCAAATGATAAGGTTTTATAATTTCGTTACACACAAATCTATCGGAGAAAAGAAATGACATTTGAACAATTTTTGACAAAAATTGAATTTTCAGTGAAATGGTTTCGTAACGATGTTATGTTCAGTTGAATTAATAGTTTCGTGCTGATGGTCTAAATTTTTGAAAATTTCAAATCGAAAATTTTAAACCTTGGTGCTGACTTGCAAAATCCAGCTTTGGCTAATAGTTCTTTTTTTTTTTGAATTATGTAGCAATTATCTCATATATTAATACAGGTGCCTATGTAAAAAAATTGGGGAGCTGAAAATTCTTTTTAAAAGTTGCAGCTGCTACAAAGCTGCAAAACAGAGCCCTAAGTGAGCGGCAATATGGTACATGCACCCCGGTGAACGAAAAACCTAACATATGCATTTGCCATGATTGATGGAGTATCATGCATGTACTTTTTTATCCAAATTAAGTATACGATATATCAATGTATATATTGATCGCTTTTGCCTACGTTAGATGCGCCCTAGATTCGTCATCATCCATAAAGCCAATGCTGCCCTTTTTCGCCACTTAGAAATTTGCCTATCATTCTTTTATTTTGTTTCTCATTCTATCGGTGAAATGTGGATACTTCAGTCATCGATCAAGACCCACGTCAGTGAGACATAACATGTACCACTTCAACACCTAAACTTAATCATCACAAAACCATAAAGGAAAAACGACTTAATCATCACAAGCAAATAAACACTCCAATAAATCTTCGGAAGAGAATAAATTGAACTCCAAATGACCTAGATGAAGAAGGGTATGTGGATGTGAATTTTCATCCCTCGAGGGAACTGGCCGGGGAGGCGGAGCGCCGGTGGCTGGAGGAGAGCAGTGGCCGGCGCTCCCGAGAAAGAGAGGAAGAGGAGGAGGAGAGAGTGGAGAGAGTATGACAGGTGGGCCCGTATTAAGGGTATTTTGGTCTGGGAAAAAGTTAAAATTGAGGGAAAACATTTCCATTTACCCAAAAGAGCGAAAATAGCATTTTGGTGAACACCTCTAGTTTAAGATAGCATTTTAGTGAATCAGTTTGAAGGGATAGCATTCCAGCGAAACCACTCTTTTACGATAGCAAAATCACAATTTTCTCTATTATGAGACGGAGGGAGTAGTTTACTACTCGCTGCGTCTTGGCTACATATTGGTGCCAAAACACCTGCCTAATTGCAAAACTTTACACGAGGCCCGCAGCTTGTGCGGAGCAACCAACCCAGCGACGAGTGGAGCAGAAGCTAAGAGCAGGTTCAATAGCAGACTATAAACCACCTATAAACACATTTCAAGAAGATAAGAGAAAAAAGAGAAGAGCAGCGGACTTATAGTCAGCTGCAATACGGATTCCAAGATGTATGTGTGTATGACACTCCATATGTTTATAGGTAACTATTATATGAATTAGCTATTAAATTGAATATAGATAATTTGAAGCTAATAGTTGGCTATACTATTAAATTTGCTCTAAGCACGAATACAGCTTGTGCACGACTGCACGCAGGTAATGCCCACTTATTAATTTAAGGTTCTAATTTGAATATTCTGATAAATAAACGATAAGGTTTTATAATTTCGTTACACACAAATCTATCGGAGAAAAGAAATGACATTTGAACAATTTTGACAAAAATTTGAATTTTCAGTGAAACGGTTTCGTAACGATGGTCTGTTCGGTTGAATTAATAGTTTCGTGCTGATGGTCTAAATTTTTGAAAATTTCAAATCGATTTTTTTTTGAATTATGTAGCAATTATCTCATATATGGGGAGCTGAAAATTCTTTTTAAAAGTTGCAGCTGCTACCAAGCTGCAAAACAGAGCCCTAAGTGAGCGGCAATATGGTACATGCACCCCGGTGAACGAAAAACCTAACATATGCATTTGGCATGATTGATGGAGTATCATGCATGCACTTTTTTTTTTATCCAAATTAAGTATACGATATATCAATGTATATATTGATCGCTTTTGCCTACGTTAGATGCGCCCTAGATTCGTCACCATCCATAAAGCCAATGGTGCCCTTTTTCGTCACTTAGAAATTTGCCTATTATTCTTTTGTTTTCTGAAAGGAGGACAAAAGCTTTGCCTCATATATTAATAGAGAGGAAAAAAATTATACAAAGTATGTACAGGGCCAGTCGGAGAAGACCGGCCCGCAAGAGAGAAGTTCGTTAGGTGATATCTCCCAAAATTCCGAACTCCTGCAACTTAGCCGCTCCGGCTTTGACCCAAGCTCTGCCTTCCTCTTTGATCTTTGCAAGAATTGAGGCCGGTGTTGAGGTTGTGCTTTGAAAGATCCTTGCATTACGCTCCTAGCTCCCCCCCAGATCTCCCAGGTGACTAGCATCAGTAGCTTTCGCATAGGGGCTCTTGGGGTGTTGGGGAATTCGACGACGAGGTTCCACCAATGTTCGATCGAGGGGCAGTCATTCCATTTGTCCATTTGGAGGTCAGTATACGTCCATCTCTGGATTTCTGCCCAAATCCTCTTAGTGACTCTACATTTGGCAAGAAGGTGAAGCACTGATTCGTCGATTGTGCGGCAGAGGGGGCAAACCTTTTGATTTCGCCAGCCTCGTTTCCCCAATCTGTCAGCCGTCCATAGCCTATTCTGGGTAGCAAGCCAAGAGAAGAATTTGCATTTCGACGGCGCCCACGCTTTCCAGATCGACTGGTAGAAAACGAATCTTGCTGCTCCCATGAACTGCAGAGATGAAATGTGGATACTTCAGTCGTTAAGACCCACACGTCAGTGAGACATAACACGTACCACTTCAACACCTAAACTTAAACATCACAAGACCCTAAAGAAAAAACTTAATCATCACAAGCAAATAAACACTCCAATAAATCTTCAGAAGAGAAAAAAATGAATCCAAAAGACCTGGATGATGAAGGGTAAAACCGCCATTGACGTATTGACCACTACATGATCCAAATGGAGCCTATGTTAGGTAGTGCATGTTAAGGGCATGTTTATATTATAGCCAAAATAAACTTTACCAAATTTTGGTAATGCCAAAATTTTGGCAATTTGGCAATATTGCCAAGTTTTGTTAGGATTTCTTATGTATTTACCAGAGTTTCATAAAAAACTAAATGGGTGCACATATTTGATAAATTTACTAAATTTTGATAAGGTTTATTTTGACTACAATTTGACCAAGCCCTAAGTGACCATGTAGTTTTAGTGGAAGTACAATAAAGTGATATAAACATATTGTAAGAGTTTATATATCAAATTTATGTCAAGTTAAAAAGAAAAAAGTAGCTACAACATATTTACAACTAGCTGCAGTATAAGCTCCAATCAACTTTTTATGAAAATGAGTTGTACTATAGAGAAAGTATTATGATACCTCAAGAGGACATCCCCTCGTATATTAAAAACTATCCAAATGGTCATAGAAAGTTCTTTTAAAAAAATAACAATATTCATACAACATATTTATACCACATCACAAAATCTTAACTCTAAAATCAACTCACGTATCGAGATATGAAGAACAAATCTATGAACTGTATTTTGCACTCAAATTTATCTCTTTATTTTTCTCAATGTCTAGGCGATTAATTTTTTTAAGTAATAGATGTCACTATACTTAACATTATTAAAAAAATTTAAATTCTTTTAATAATTATTTTTCTCTAATCAACATTGGATTTAAGTGATAAAGGATCTGTTTAGATTGGTGCCATTTTAAACCATACTATTATTTGGTAAAATTAACAAATATATGGTTGCATTTAGTTTGTTCAAATATTGGTAATGCTAGAAAATTTTGGCACAACATATTTATTCCAACATATCAAAATTTGGCAATTCTATCAATTTGTCAAAAATTTGGTATTGTTAAATTTTGGTAAGGTTAATTTTGGAACTAATCTGAACATGCCGAAAGGTTTACGAGGGAATACTTCTCGAGGATTAGTGGTGGATTAACTGAAGATGAGATGCTCTACGTCAGGTCAACATCGGTCTTTGCTTGTAGCTAGCATCGTTCATTCCACGCTGGTAGTGGTACTATCTTAAGCTAGAAGGCCGGCCATCTCGTGGTAGAGACGTGGACGCCTCTGCTCTTGTGTGCCCTTCAGTTGTAATCCACCACCTCTGGCTCCATTTGAGCCTCTCGTTGCCCAGCTTCTATCTATCTACTACACTAGTTCTGTGTCTCCACTGAAATTTCCTGAGATTTCAGTTTTCAAAATGGGGCCTAGCCATGCAACGTTCTTTGGCTTCTTGCAAGCACCGGATGATGCTGTCCTTGTCCTTGATCAATGCTGGATTGTAAACTAATCACGCATTGCTTATCTTATCAATTCTCAAGCGTCAAGCGTGCACGCTGAGCTTCGTTATGGCGTTGAAGATTGCTGCACAGTAGCAGCAGACAGAGACCTTGGTCAATCACACTACAGTCCCTGTCTTCTCAGCTAGCTAAGGCCCTGATTAGATTCTAACTTTTTTTTCTTCAATTTTTCAACTTTTCCGTCACATCGATATTTCCTATACACACAAACTTTTAACTTTTCTGTCACATCGTTCCAATTTCTTCAAACTTCTAATTTTAGCGTGGAACTAAACACAGCCTAAACCAGCACAAAAAAACTTGTGGCCTCTGGCACTCATCTGTGAGGATTGATAAATCAATCAGAGCCTTCCCTTTCTTTTTGGCTTTTCTTTCCTCATGCGTTAGACAGCGGTAAAGGTTCATCTGTGTAGATTCTCTACCTGACTATCTGTTAAATAATTTCCAATGGAATGGTAAAAAGGAAGCCATCCGAATGTTATAAGATTATTAAGAGAAAAAAGTTACAATAAAACACGATAGAAGGTTGTTGAGGTTGGTTGTGCAATACAGTGTACATCCACGAACGGAGTCAACCACGTAAACACAAACCCCAAAGAGGAAAACCTCGCACCGAATCGACCACCGCTATGTGTGGTCGATCGCCATTAGGTTTATAACAATACCGTAGATCAAATTCTCCAAATACGTCGTCTCTGTAAAAGTTACAGTGTTAAGAATGTCACTGTCGCCTATCCAAGTACTGGATGTAGTTTTCATCTAGACTTTCTCGCCAAAAGAGGGAGAGAAAGGTACCTGTGAAAATTACTGTAGAATCTAACCTGAGAAGGTGACAAAAGGTAGATTCTGCTTGTTCAGGAACTGACGCACAATCCGGTAGTTTGGTGCTCTTCTTGTTCAGCCTCTGTTCCAGTGTTCCGGGCGGGCAGCACAAACACAAACACGTTTGGATTATTGCAGAAATGATTCAGGGTTTCCTGCAGAATCATGTCAGTTAGGTGACACACAGACGGCTCGTCGTTCTCTGTCACCGGGGGACCTTGTGCAGTGCCGCAGTTGCGTCTTGTGTGCATCTCTGAATATTCATTCAGTCATCGGAAGGAAGATTCAGACAGAAAATGCAGGGCTCACAGCAGATAGCAGCGGATAGCCTGCCCCTGCCTGCTCGGTGCCAAGAAAGCCACAGGCTAGCTACTCTCCTCGTTCCCAAATTTAATCATTTTCAGCTTATTTAGTAGTAAAGATTAAGATAAAAGAAAAGGATTTCTTTTCAGAGTCATCAAAATAGTCAAAATCTTAAATTTTAAATTACTTAGATTCCTCTTCTAAACACCTGATAAAGTCAAAAATATTTTGATTCCCATGCATTGAAAACAACATTGTCCCATAAAAATACTTATATTGTGTACAAAATTTTAATCCTAAAAACTTTGTATTTGATAAGGGAGTAGTACGTAGCAATGACAGGTAAACGCCCAGAGATCTTCCGACTAGCTCCAGAAGGTGGTGGATTAGCCGGTCTGAGTTTGAAATCTCACTTCTTCTATTTATTTGATATTAGATCATTCCCTCATATTCTTGTTTTTTTTTTGTACGTAGCAATGAACAACCGTCAGAGTTAGAGCAGCCAGCCACACACGTAACTTACTATCAGGGATGCAAGCGGAGCGGGCAAGCGGATTTTTTTAGCCCACTTATATATCCCACTTCTAATTTATTTTTTCTTTTAAATTTTGTACTACCATATGAAAAGTGAACTAACAAGCGAGTTTTTATGCGGATAGCGGGACTATCTACTTGCATCCCTACTTACCGTATGTTGTGTTGCGCTTGAGCGATCGATACAGTGGTGGAGCGGAGGACGTACGCCGATGCAGGATGGACCAGCATTTTCAAGCGCAAACGGCGACAGCCATTGGCGATCGATAAATTCGATCGTGGCTAACCACGCTAGAGCAATAGCTGTGGATATATCTATATAACAGGATAGGAGAGACGCGTGCGTTCCCTCCACTACTCGCGCGCGCTGAGCTTAGCTTAGCTCCCCACTCACTCGCGCGCGGCTGCCACTTGCTGCAATTGCAATGGCTGCTGCTGCTGCTGCTCGATGCGCCGGCCATGGCGGCGGCGGCGGCGGCGGTTTCTTACTCCGGCGACGGCTGCTCGCCGCCGCGGCGTTCCTGGCGGCGTTTGGGCTCTGCGCTGCTGCTGCTGATGACGCTGCCACGGGGAGAGGACGAGGGCATGATCATGTGATGCTGAGCGTCATGTTCCCTGACTCGTCGTCGTCGTCGCCGTCGTGCGACGCGCCGCCGCGAGGTTTGATTCGTTCTGCTCACCATGCCATGCCATGGCATGGCCACTTCTTGATCGAGCTCTTTCCAAGTCTCTGTCTGTCTGTCATGGCAGAGTGTGAGCGTGAGGTGGTGTCCCTGCTGACGGTTTGCAATTGTATGCATTTGCATATATCATGCATTCATTCATGCATGGATAGATGCTTCAGATTGCTCTCTGCATCAGTGCTTCTTTTTCTTTTTCTTTTCTTGGTTTGGTTTGGTTTGGTTAATTTGTTTGCTTATTCAATTGATCTATCACTCATCTATCACCTGGGTTTTTCTGGACTTAAGGTTTCTCTGGTTTCAGAGCTGCTTTTGTGGTTGTTGTGTTGTGCTTTGAATTTATATATACTCCTTCCGTTTCACAATGTAAGTCATTCTAGCATTTTTCAAATTCATGTTGATGTTAATGAATCTAGACATATATATCTATCTAGATTCATTAACATCAATATGAATATGGGAAATGCTAGAATGAATTACATTGTGAAATGGAAGAAGTACTTACATACGAGACTGGAAATAGTTTTGCTGATTCCAGTGGATTCACTTACAGCTTTGATATTGCAAATGATTCCAAGTAAGACTCTCTAAACAAAACTAAATAACTGTAGTAAATGTTTCTAAAATAAAATAAAAACTAAATAGATGTATGTAAGACTTTGTGTCGTTATCTGCTCAAGTTTTTGTCTTGTTTGTCCGTTATCAGAATACTGTATCTTCCCTGTTTTGTATGGTACAGTACACAACAAGCGTAAGGAAACTGCCATGAATTTAAATTGATGGCCACAGTACACCGGGCCATATACTTGACAGTGATTTTATTACAAAAAAACAAATCACTTTTAAAGATTTTGAGTCGGAATTTTTTTTGGAAGACCAAAATTATGACAAGAATGGAATTTTGGCTCTCACAGGAACCCCAAACATTTGATACCCGTAAAAAAAAGGTTAAATTTGCATTTTAAAATATGTTAGGTGTTAAAACAATAACCTTTTTTTAAAAGTGCAAGAAGGACACACACTCAAAGCTTGTGTGTCCTAAAAACGCTCCAAAACATAAGACCTTGCAAAACATGGCACACACGTCTGTTTTTTTTCCACCAAACAAGCACACTTGTATATACTTACGATAAATTGTGGTAGATAGGCAGATTTACATAAATCTTAGGATCGGATATGTGCGTGAGGAATAAGATGAAGGCAATGATGTTTCTAGAGCATAAATCAATTAGCAACGATGGCACGTTAGTGAATAAATGAGTAAGGGTTTTGCTAGCTATTTGTGGATTATCTAAACGTGGACAAAATACAAAATTGTAGCTTTCAAATAACTTCATTAACTTTTAGCTTGCTCTCTTGGGTTTAGCTAGCTATATGCATGTGTTTTTATGTTGCTATAGATTATAGGGAAAATTGCAAAAACCATCTCATAAGTCAATTGAAGTTTGACATTTTATCCAATAAATCACTTTGTTGCAAATACTTACTCATCTACTCAATTTTGTTGCAAAACCACATGTTTTCATAAAGTGTGAGCCGTCAATGTATTCTTTACCAAAATTAAATATTTTCATAATATAGTCTTGACACTTTTTTTTTGAGATTCCACAAATAAAATTGCTGATGAAAACTTAAGGGCCCCTTTGAATCAAAGGATTTATGTAGGGATTTCATAGGATTCAAATCATATAGGAAATTTTCCTATTTGGCCCTTTGATTCAAAGGATTGAAGCTTTCCAAATCCTATGAAATTCCTATGGAATGGCACATTGCATGTGGATTTTGGAGGAAATTTAGCAAGAGCTCCAACCTCTTGGAAAATTTTCTTTGAGTTTATCTCTCTCATCCGATTCCTGCGTTTTTCCTGCGCTCCAATCAAACGACCATTTATGTGTTTTTCCTGTGTTTTGCAATTCTCTGTTTTACACTTCAATTCCTGTCAGAATCCTGTGTTTTTTCTATTCCTCTGTTTTTTCTACCCTGCGATTCAAAGGGGCCCTAAATGTTGATGCATTGAGTTTTTCTATATGAACAAAAAAGTTCAATCAAACATGAAAAATAAGTGTAACGCAAGCACTTGGAGAAGATTGATTTCGCTAACTTAGCATGTGGTGACTCTACATCAGCGATAACGGGCTGATTTGGTTAAGCACGTGCGCACTGGGCGGTTTTTTGCAATAAAACTGAGTAGGTGATGGGTATTAGCAATAAAATAACTTATGGGATGAAATGTTAAAATTCAAGTGACTTATGGGGTAGTTTTTGTAATTTTCCCTATAGTCTATTTGTTTTACTAGCGAACCAATCGTCCGTTGCTACAGGAATTAGAATATTTGCATTGGCATATTACAAGGAAGAAATCTATTTTTAAATTTTAGGATTAAAAGTGAGTTTTATTTATCTTTTTATGTTTTAGCCATAAAAATATTTCTAGCGGACTAAGTTGACTTCTTGTCACTAAATAAATGCTCCTCCCTTCAAAACGTTGCACCATAGATAATCTATGAATTCCACCATATATGCGTTTTGTTTGAGGAGGGACACTGATTTCACATATGTTTTGGAGGTTAATGGTGGGTGGTGAGTGGTGACAGATGCACCACCGCTCCCTTTTATAAGAATATAGATACTGGTAGAGAAGTTGACCATATTTTTTTTCTTGGTTAATTTCAAGCATTATATGTTTCACCCTAATAAAAAGAGGTACGTAGTAAATATGTGAGTTGTTTTGTGTTGACACTTGATACAATATTTCAACCAAAAAAAAGTGATTGACAAATAAGTTACCCACTCAGTGAATGGATGCATGGTCCAACAAATGTCTAGTTTATATGAGAGGGGCGTATTTTCATAGAAGAAATCCGGGTCTATCATATTCCAAATGAAATATATGTAATACTCCATCCGTCCTCAAATATAAAGAATTTTGAATGGATATGAAATTTTATAGTTATATGAATCTAGACAAGGAACATTTTCAAATTCGTAGTACTAGGGAATGTCTCATCCGCCTAAAATCTCTTATATTTTGAGACGGAGCGAGTAGTTCACTACTGCACAAATAAACAATTATAGGGCTGTTTTAGTTTGATGCCAAAACTTGCCCTACCAAATAGTTGGCAATTTAAATAGTACTTTGTAGATGTTTGGATTGATGCTAATATTTGCCATAGCTAATACAACTCATATAGTCCAACTCTATCAAAACATTGGTAGTGCCAAAACATGCCTAAGATTTAGCACTACCAATGATTTGGTAAGGTATCAAACCAAATCAGCCCATAACCTCCCAAAAAAGAGATATTGAACTATACGCCACTTTTAGATGTGGCAATTAACTATTTGTCACTGGACCCACGTGTCATAGACTCATGTGGACCCACATGTCATTGAGATAAGTGTGGTAAAAGACACAACTGAATGTACTAGAAAAATATAAATATAGACATAAAGTGATAGACAAAATTCTGAATTTCATTTTCTGAAATAATTCCGATTGATCCAAGCTGAACATCTCCCTGGAAATTCAGATCACAGACATGGCGCCACGTCATCAACCACAAGGATGACGATCGTCCACCGGCACGGCCCGTGCTCGCCGCTCGCCGCCGCGCACGACAAGCCGCCGTCCCACGGCGAGATCCTCGCCGCCGACCAGAGCCGCGCCGAGTCGATCCAGCACCGGGTGTCCACCACCGGCACCGGTCGGGGCAAACCAAACCGCAGGATTCAAAAAAAAAATTTCATAGAAACACTATGTCAATCCTCCAAAATATATTAATTCCATAGAAATAAAAACATCCACACTATTCTCTTTTGTTCAGCTCAGTGTAAGAAAAAATCATGTGTTCCAATCCTTTATTTTTCACTTGCATTCGAATATTATTCCTACGTTTTCCTATTATTGTGATTTGGAAATCGTGTGAACCAAATAGGCCCTTATTTTTTAAAAAAAATAATACAGTGATTACTTCAAATAAAAAATCCTTGTGTGTATCTTCTTTATATTATCCATGTGAACTTAATTACCTTGCATAGTTTATTTTAAGTCAGCCACCAAGTAGTTACTTCTAATGTTATGATGAAGTATATTACTTTGAAATTGTTTGAATATATTCATTAATATTAAACTTCGAGTAGAGTACGATAGTTCAAACAAATCTAGAAAATAATACAAGAAATAAATTGTCAAAAGTTGTATTAATAAAAAAACTAGACTAGTGTAACCTACCCTAGTTCTGATTGTTGACGTACGTTGGCTTTGAATATGGATTGTTGCATCTAAAACTGATCAGACGAAGAAAACAATCTCACGTGTTTTAGACTAAATAGTGCATACGCAATAGTTACATTATACGCCTGAATAGGCATGCTTGTAGCATCTAAAACCGATGAAAAGAGAAAACATCACGCATTTAAACTAAGAGAGTGTTTGAGAGAAGAGAATTGGAGAAGATTAAGATAGCAAAACGCGGTAAACCATTAGGGTACGATTAATTACTAATTATTTGACTTAAAAAAAGAATTAATACGATTCTTTAAAGCAGCTTTCGTACATAAATCTTTTTTTATAAAAAATATATCATTTGACAATTTGAGAAGTGCTCATGTGGAAAATGAGGAAACTTTCCTCTCAATCCGTTGTAACCAAAGCAACCTAAATAGTGCGTACGTATTGACTCGATTATACGCTATAAAAAGATATTTTCTTCATTTATTGCGTGCTGTTCTAGCTCCTAAGTTCACACCAACCACTTTATTGACTAGATTATCTCACCATCTAAGCTCCTTTCCCTTTCGGAGATCAGAAGCTAAAGCAGCAAAGTCCAAAGCTAATCTGCACACGTCAACACTGCCGCCGGCTGCGTTCTACATAGGACCAAAAGTTATCTGCTAAACAATATATCTTTTGAAGAATATTCTATATAAGAGTATGAATCTAATTTTTAAGTTTGAATATTTAATACTGAATAAACTATATGCTAATATTTTCTCATGTTTTATTAATCTTTTTCTTTCTCTTTTCTCGAACACAGCTAGGCTGCGTTCTTTTGGAGGGGTTGGGAACCCCTCCCGTCTACACGGAAAACGGAGCGATTGATTAACACGTGATTAATTAAATATTAGCTATAAAAAACTTAAAAATATATTAATATGATTTTTAAAGCAACTTTTGTATATAATTTTTTTAATAAAAACATATACTGTTTAGGACGGGGAGTTTTTCTCCGAAGTAGAACGCAAACTTGTGGTCTGATGATTTCTGGCAATCCCAAAAAAAATCATTACACATTTGATGTAACCATCTATACTATGTATAAATTTGATATGGTACAGAACCTTGATTCTTGATCACTGGTACATATTCATGTTCTTTTATTATTTTTCAACCTATCAATATTCAAACAATAGATTCAATATGACTATCAAATTATCAATTTTTGTGGTTTCAAACTAATGTTTGACCTGAATTGATTTTATCAGTAAAGAAACTCTACATCTATCTCAAAAAGAATCCAATCCTGAATATGAATCTAGATGTATGTCTATCTTTATTTTTAGGATTGGTTTTTCTAGAGCAGGAGTAATTCAGTTCATATAAACACCGGGTGCTCGATTCTTCTCCGAAACAGCCTCACTAATTAATCACTACAGGTGATTTTGTACTTCACTACAGTAATATTTTTGGGTTTCGTATACTACTTCAGAAGAATGAAAATACTACTCACAATTATAGATGTTTGCCCTTAAACTTTTTTTTTCATAGATTACAAAATAAATTTGTATGGAAGAAAAATAAATTGATTTAACCGAAAGTGGAAGTTGGGAACTTCACCTCCCCATACGCAAAACAGAACGATCCATTAACACATAGTTTATTAAACATGAGCAAAAACTAAACTCAAAAATAGATTAATATGTTTTTTAAATCAACTCATATATAGATTTTTGTTTATAAAAATACATCATTTAATAGTTTGGGACGCCTACGCGTAAAAAACAAAAGAGTAGAAGTTAAGACGAGGTGGTAATTAACACACTCTCAGTACTTCGTCCAACCTAAAGTAAATTAATCTAGTACGGTATGTGACACGTCATAGGACTATGAATATGGACGGAAATGTGACACATTCCAGTACTATGAATCTAGATAGGCTTCTATCTATATACGTAGTAATATGATATATCATATCCCGTGTTATGTTAACTTATTTTTGAATGGAGAGAGCAAATCATGTGCACCCTCCATCCCAAAAATCAACTTCTAAAAACGAATATAGATAAATATTTATTTAGATTCATCTCTACTCCTTTTGACTTAAAAAAAAAGCTAACTTCTGATTATTTATCTAGAAGATGACCTTCGAGGGACGGAAAAGGTATAAATTAATTTTTTTTGACGAATGTTGTACTTGCGAAGACCTACTCCATAGTGTCCTCCATTAAAAAACCTAACCTAGGTGAAGATGAGACGTAACCTAAAACAACCAATCTGGACGGTCCTATCATATTTAAGTTGGATTTTTTTTTAGCGAGGGAGTGGTTGGGACTAGAGTTGTCAAAACAAAGCTCGAGGCTTACAAGTTGCTCGAGCTCAACTCGTCCCGGGCTCAATTCGAGCTCCAGACAAGTCGAGCCCAAGCCTCTCCCAAAGTTCAGGAGCTTTGTCGAGCCGAGCTCGAGCTTCCAACGAGCCTAGTAATATATTATATTTATTATTATTATTTAATAAGAGTAATTAAATAAAGGAGATCAAATATGTTATTTGTATGCCTTGTATTGGCATAGTATATTTATTTTATTTTTTCCCTCTTCTATTAATATGATGAACTAAAAATCAATTATTTTTAAAAGATTATCCTTGAAATATACTCCTTCCGTAAAAAAAAAAACCTCAACTTAGCACTTGGATGAGACATAATCTAGCACAGTCTGCCCAGATTCGTTGTGCTACATTACGTCCCATCCAAATACTAGTTTTTTTAATGGATGAAATATATTATTTTACTTAAAAATCAAGCTAGGTAGTCAAGTTTGAGTTTGATCGAGCTCCAACCGACCCATCTAAAAGCTCGGCTGGAGCTCCAACCTAGGCAAGCTCGGCTCGTTGGGACGGGCCAGAATTTTTTTCATTTTTAAATTTATTTTTTTGATATTTATGGAAATACTATGTCGGCGGAAAGATTTACAAAAATAGACCCTGCTGCCCTTCATTTGGGCGGCAAGCTGACGTGGCACACGACGCCTTGTGCGCATTTTGCACTTAGCCCCTTGCCGCCGGCCAGTGCCGGCCCTGACTTTTTGGTGGCCCAGTGCAGAAAAAAAATGAAGGCCCCCATTCAACATAAAAATACAAGATAATATTTAAAAACTCATTGTTATTAATGAATTTCACACTAATAAGTTTAAAATACTAAAAAGAAATATCTCTAGATCATTAAAACAATCTTAAATATTTTATAGGCTCCGCTAGAGCTCCAACCTAGGCAAGCTCGACTCGTTTGGACGGGAGGTTTCGAGAAAAATGCAAGCCCAGCAAGCGGCCATTGTTTCCTCAGTTGTCACCAGGCGTCTGACTCGTGTGAGTTCTGACACAGCGAGACCGGGACGCATGGCCCTCTCTCACTGAAAGTGGGCCCGGGAGGGGAGGGGACAGCTCAGAGCTCACCAGAACCCAAGTGCACTGCAAAGACCCTACTAGTACTCTCTACTACCGACAAACATACGCTCCGTAGGAGTACCACCGGAAGTACGCACTAACTATACGTATACCGTATCTTGTCAGAGAAAGAAAACGGACGGCCCAGATGCACTGCACGCGCCACACCGTTCCCAAACCTTTCCACCGCGCGCGGCGCATCGGACGGCCAGGATTCGCCGCGGATGGACCACCGTCCGATCTTTACTCCCCACCCTGTCGCTGCCTCTCTCTCTCTCCCGTGTCTCTCGCGGCGGCGTCCTCCGAGCTCGACTCGTCCCGGGCTCGATTCGAGCTCGGATCGAGCTCCAGATGAGTCGAGGCCAAGCCTCTCCTAAAGTTCAAGTTCGGGAGTTTTGTCGAGCCGAGCTTGAGCTTCCAACGAACCTAGTAATATAGTATTTTTATTGTTATTTAATAAAAAGTAATTAAATAAGGAGCTCAAATATGTTATTTGTATGCCTTGTATTGGCATAGTATATTTATTTTATTTTTTCCCTCTTCTATTAATATGATGAACTAAAAATCAATTATTTTTAAAAGATTATCCTTGAAATATACTCCTCCTTCCGAAAAAAAAAAAACCTCAACTTAGCACTTGGATGAGACATAATCTAGCACAGTCTGCCCAGATTCGTTGTGCTACATTACGTCCCATCCAAATACTAGTTTTTTTAATGGATGAAATATATTATTTTACTTAAAAATCAAGCTAGGTAGTCAAGTTTGAGTTTGATCGAGCTCCAACCGACCCATCTAAAAGCTCGGCTGGAGCTCCAACCTAGGCAAGCTCGGCTCGTTGGGACGGGCCAGAATTTTTTTCATTTTTAAATTTATTTTTTTGATATTTATGGAAATACTATGTCGGCGGAAAGATTTACAAAAATAGACCCTGCTGCCCTTCATTTGGGCGGCAAGCTGACGTGGCACACGACGCCTTGTGCGCATTTTGCACTTAGCCCCTTGCCGCCGGCCAGTGCCGGCCCTGACTTTTTGGTGGCCCAGTGCAGAAAAAAAATGAAGGCCCCCATTCAACATAAAAATACAAGATAATATTTAAAAACTCATTGTTATTAATGAATTTCACACTAATAAGTTTAAAATACTAAAAAGAATATCTCTAGATCTATTAAAACAATTTCTTCTAACAGTTTAGATGCAAATCAGTGATGATAGTGTCAATAACAATCTCATCTAGCAGCATCTTCTCAATGCACAAAGTAGCCTATAGACATGGTACCATAGTATACATATTTTGGAGGCCCCTAATTTTTGGAGGCCAGTGCGGTCGCACTGCCCGCACTGCCCCAGGGCCAGCCCTGTCGCCGGGCGGCAAGGGGCTAAATGTAATTTTTACCGAGCAAAAAAAAAACAATTGGTTAGTTCTTTTTTGCATCTGAGCCCCTTGCTACCCTTGCGAATTTTGCACGGAGGCCCCTTGCCGGCCCACGTGCAAAATTCACAGCTCCCAACACGACCGTCATGCGTCTGTGTGCCACGTCAGCTTGCGCGCAAATGAGGGTGCAGAGTCTATTTTGTAATCTTTTCGCCAATATAATATTTCTGTAATATTAAAAAAAAATAAATTTTAAAATGAAAAAGTTCGGTTTCGCGAAAATGGAGGCCCAGCAAGTGCCATTGTTTCTCAGTTGTCACCAGGCGTTGATCGTGTGAGTTCTGACACAGGCGAGACCGGGAACGCATGGCCCTCCTCTCACTGAAAGTGGGCCCGGGGAGGGGAGGGGACAGCTCACCAGAACCAAGTGAACTGCACCCCTGCAAAGACCCTACTAGTACTTCTACTACCGGACAAACATACGCTCCGTAGGAGTACCACCGAAGTACGCACTAACTATACGTTACCGTATCTTGGTCAGAGAAAAAAAACGGACGGCCCAGATGCACTGCAGCGCCGCGCACCGTTCCCAAACCTTTCCACCGCCGCGCGGCGCATCGGCGGCCAGGATTCGCGGAGGATGGACCACCGTCCGATTTTCTCCCCACCCTGTCGCTGCCTCTCTCTCTCTCCCGTGTCTCTGCGGCGGCGTCCTCCGGCGATCCATCCGGCACCCCGCCCCGGCGCCGTCTCCGGATCCCCCTTTCCTCGCGAGGAGCGAGCACGAAAACCCTAGCGCGTCAGGTGAGCACTCCATTTACGCCGCGGCCCCCGCTTTGCCTCTCTCTCTCATCGTTTTGTTCCTACGGATTTCTGCGGGGGATCTCGTTCTTGGGGCGAGATTCTCGGTGGTAATGGGAGGAGGGGGTTGGGGTTCTATGTTTCGTTTCGAGGTGGTTGTTGACTCGTTGTGGCGGATTGCGTGGGTTTTGGGAGGGTTTTGTGTAGATGGGGGGGGGGGGGGGGGGAGGTGAGGTTAGGTTGGTGGCGATTCTTGTCCTAGGTTTTTTTTTTTCCTCTTTTTCGTTCGTGTGGTTGGATTCTTTGGTGGGTCTTAGCGGAACTTTACTGTTTTTTGACGGAGCGGTCCGCAGGAATGGGGGCCAATGTTTTGATTTTGGGGGTATCTCTGCACGCCCTAAAAACAAAAGAGATTTGAAGGAGAGACTTCCTCCAAACATTTTTTTTAAACAAGAAATTGTGAGCGTTGTTGGGGATTGAAACACATCTTTGTAGGCGAGATGTCGGCTTTTATGTTGAAAGTCTGAATGGTACATTTTTTTTGTATTGAGCATACATCGGTTTATTGTGGGGAAGTATAAGTGTGTTTCTAGTGCTCTAAGGCAGTATATGTTTCTTTTTTATTTCACCATTTTGATTTAGGTGGTATGGTGGTGGATTTTTTTGCTACCCTTATAGGTCTTAAATGACTATTCGTAGAAGAAAGTTAAGTTTTTTTTTTTCCATATACTTTTGTTTGTCTCTTATTTAGGTTTGGGGGGGGCTCTACTAGGGAGTTTAGTTCAATATACTGTTGGTGCACTAGTTCCTCATTTATGAAGGAACTGCTGAATTTCATCCTTTCAGGTGTGGGCACCTATATGTGCGTTATATTTTACTTCATCGCAATTTATTTATCAACCCAGCATTGACTTTGATTCAGAGATCATGTCGGCTTTACAGGTTTACTTGTTTTTATTTTAAAAATAATCCAAGGGTTTTCAGAATATAAATAATTGAATACGGTCAAATGTGCAGCTAACTAATTATCATGAAATGCCATCAATATGTTTAAAGACTTAAATAGTTACATTCAGCAGGTTGTTGAACTAAAATGGGAGTGGCAGGCCATAATGATCCTTTGATAGGTGAAACGACGTGTGGATCTTTGCTGCAGCAACTTCAGGTGCCTTTGTCTCTTCCAATGTTCTTTTGTATGTGTGCTTTATAATGACTGGAACTAAGGATAGCAGCAAGCCGTTTTAGTTCCCTATCTACACCACAGCATCTGTGCAACAAAAAGTTTTATGAGTAGTGCATAGGATTGGACAAGTGACTGACTAGTGTTATTTCAGTTGATATGGGATGAGGTTGGTGAAAGCGATGAAGACCGTGACAAGATGTTACTTCAGCTAGAACAAGAATGCTTGGATGTTTACAGGAGAAAGGTTGATCAGGCATCTAATTCCAGGGCACGCCTCCTTCAACAGCTTGCTAACGCCAAGTCTGAGCTTTCTAGACTCCTTTGTGCACTAGGCGAGCTGTCTATTTCTGGCATTGTAAGTATCTTGATAAATATTTTCATGAATATAATTCCTTATTTTCCCCAAAAGTACACACACACCTACAATATGCTGCATCTGGCTCATTACTGCTGACTTTTGCAGCCTGACAAGACAACCGGTACTATCAAGGAGCAACTAGAAGCAATATCACCTTTCTTGGAGAAACTCTGCAGGGAAAAAGATAAGAGGGTTAGAGAGTTTGCTGATGTACAACTTCAAATTCAAACTATACGTGGTGAAATTGCTGGGAGTCTGCAAGTCGGTGACCACATGGAAACACCCCGTGTTAATGAGGATGATCTTTCAACGAAGAAATTAAATGAATTTCTTTCTGAATTGCAGGCTCTACAAAAGGAAAAGGTTGGCACTTTGTTTTTCATTTTCACAATCTGCCAACTGCCTTTTTCTGGACCTGCTTATGGAATAATCTTCCAAATTTCATAGCCCAACCATGCTAAAGAGATTCTTTGTTTTGCATAATAAATAATAATTTCACATAATATCTGCTGGTCAAATTCTCTTGATAAGCATTGTATAACATCAAACATCCCTATGATGGAGAATCTCTAAATTTTGGCGTACCATATTATTATCACAGAAGCAGGCATACGGCCACTGATATAGCTGATGATAATCTTTGCATTATACACACATTTTCGACTATTTAAAATTTATTGACTTGAAATGGTATTTCTTTCCATTTTCTTGCATTGCAGAGCAATAGACTGCACAAGATTCTTGACTTCGTGAGTTCAGTGCATGATCTCTGTTCTGTCCTTGGGATGGATTTCCTGAGCACTGTTACTGAAGTTCATCCTAGTCTCAATGACTCGGTTGGTGCCGAGTCCAAGAGCATTAGTGACGCAACATTATCCAAGCTGTCTAAGATGGTAATTCAACTTAAAGAAGAGAAATCAAAGAGACTTGAAAGGGTAATTCTACAACGAGCCTCTTGTTCTTACTCATCCAACCCTTTTTGTATCTCTGTAACATAGTACATCCTGGATATTATTTATGATTAAATGCTATGTTTCTCAGATTCAAGCTCTAGCTTCCCAGCTAACTGATCTTTGGAACCTAATGGACACCTCTGCTGATGAGCGACAACTTTTTGACCATGTCACATGCAACATTTCCTCAACATTGGATGAAGTAACAGCACCAGGAGCTCTTGATATTGATTTGATCGAACAGGTTAGGAGATTTTCTTCTCAAAGTGCTCCTAGGAGAATAGCATAATATTTTGTCTGACATGTTTTGCGCTCCAAAGGCTGAACTTGAAGTTGAAAGGCTGGATCAGCTCAAAGCTAGTAGGATGAAGGATATTGCGTTCAAAAGGCAGACTGAACTTGAAGATATATATGCCCAGGCTCACATTACGATAGATACCAGTGCTGCAAGAGATAGAATACTGACTGTTATTGATTCTAGTATCTTCGAGCCTTCGGAACTACTGGCTGATATGGAGAACCAGATACTTAAAGCAAAAGAAGAGGCACTAAGCAGAAAGGACATTCTGGAGAAGGTTGAAAGGTGGATGTCAGCATGCGAAGAAGAGAGCTGGCTTGAAGACTATAGCCAGGTAATAAAAAGTATACAGTATGTAACTTCTTCATTGTTTGATCTCATTAACAGTCATACATCTTTACATTGATATTCTGATAATGGCAGGACGACAACAGATACAGTGCAACCAGAGGTGCACATCTGAACCTCAAGCGGGCAGAAAAGGCTCGTCTTTTGGTCAGTAAAATTCCAGGTATGTCCTGAATGTTTACTTGGTTTTGTTTCCCTTGTGATTATACTACATTACATATTCTAAAAGTAGCTTCCACTGCCTGCCTTAGACCTATGCTACATCTGGCATAATATGACATGGAAAATTGATTCTATTCCTAATCTGACTTTTTGGGTTCATCTGTGACTGTTACGAGTGTAGTCATTGTTGATACACTGATGGCAAAGACCCGGGCATGGGAACAAGAGCATGGTATGCCGTTCAGCTATGACGGTGTTCATCTTCTCGCAATGCTGGATGAGTACAAAGTACTAAGGCAGCAGAAGGAAGAAGAGAAGCGACGAATGAGGGTACCCTTCTGTCCAATCCCCATTAATCTTTCGCATGTCTGGCTCTAAAACCATATCTCATTCCATTTGCTTTCTTCCAAAACTCATTTCAGGACCAGAAGAAGATAAACGACCAGCTAGCCGCAGAGCAGGAGAAGCTCTTCGGCTCGAAACCGAGCCCAGCCCGGCCCCAATCCTCAAGGAAGGCGCCTGGCCCGCGGGCCAACGGTGGCGCAGTCAACGGCACACCGAACCGGAGGCTCTCGGTCCACCAGAATGGCGGCGGCAGGTCGGTGAGCCGGGACGGGCGGAGGGACAGTGGCCGGCCGGCTGCTCCGGTGAACTACGTCGCCATCTGCAAGGAAGAGTCCAGCAACAACAACCCGGCGGCGTCCTCCCCCTGACGATCATCCTCGCCATGATTGACCGTACATTTCTTGGTGCCAGTGGTAGAGAGATACTCCATATCTGTGCAGTAGCAGGAAAAAAAGAAAAACTATAGCAAGATACTAGTAGGACAAGTGATTCGAATGATAGTAGCAGTATTTTGGCTGTATTTGAATCGATTTGTTGCTGTCCATTTGCTGGTAGTGAATCGAGTGGGTGCAGCCGTGCAGGTGCATCCGCCATGGAAGCTGAGCTCATGTCGTCGTGTCCCGTTGGAGTTTCTTTCGCCTGTCACTGTCGGTTGTTGGGCTTGAGCTTGGCGGGACGGCGAAAATCGCAATTCGTCAGTTACAGTGGTTGTCGCTTGAATTTCGTCGAATCCTATCAAAGTTTACCGAGCTGTTATCAGCTGTTAGGCTATGGATTTAAATTTGGAAATTTCATGCCAGTAATCCAAAATTTCAAGTTTTGGATGATGTATATCAATTCCGTACATTATTTAAGCACTAATAACAACTTGGAGTAGATTACAACGCGACATACATGCAACAGCAGCGAAACATTCGTCAGTCTTTCAGACTTCCGCACTCAATCACCAATCACTTCATCGGTTTAGGAGGTGGTTTCTCGTTTTGGATGGATAATCAACTAAAACAAAGCAATCAAAAGAAGAAAAAAAAGGGGGGCCAAAGTTCATAGCAATTTTACTACACAACACAAAGCACAGCAATTCGGTGGAGGCTCCACGCAAATTGAAGAAGCATATGTACATCATCGATCTGCTCCTTCTTCCCCGGTCAGCTGTTGTCTCAGTAATCCGTCGGTGGTTGGTTGCCGTCGTAGGCCTCCGCCGCGGCTTCTTCCCTCTCCTGCTCCTGATCTCGCCGGTGCACCTTCTTGCTCACCTTGATCCAGATTGCAAAATGTTATAGCATCGGTGAGTGGAGGAGAGATTTTTGCAAAGATTTTGATTCTTGGTTGTAAAATGTTTCATCAGTGGAGGGATTTGCAAGGATTGATTGATTGATTTACCTTGTGTGATCTTGCGTGGAGGCGGTGGTCGGAGGAAGCCACCTTCCGGCGAGGCAGGCTCCGGCGCCGCCCCCGAGCCGCGCGCCTACTTTGCCTGCCCCGGCTTGCCCCTACCCGCCAGCTGAGGCTGCCGCTGGAGCCGTCGAAGCTGACGACGGACACGTCGTTGGACCCGCAGCTCTCCTTCTCCTCGCCGGCGCCGGCGCCGAGAGTCGTGCCGCCGCCCGCACCACGATCACCCGCCGCCCTCCAGCCGCCGCCGCCGCCGTCGAGCCAGCGTCCGCCGCGTTCTTTGCTCATGCAGTCGTCGGCCGACGCCTCCGACGACGCCTGCCGCGTCGCCATCCACCCGCTCCAGCCAGCTCCACCCCACGTTGAACTCCGCCTGGTCCGACCGCGCCGCCGCCCGCTTCTTCGTCGTCCCGCCGCCGCCGCCCCCCCCGCGCCGCAGCTCGCAGCGCGCGAGCGCGTAGGCCAGCGCGCGCTCCCCGCCGCGCCGTCGCCCTCGATCCTGCTCTGCATCCGCATCCTCGACACGTTCGAGCTCACCGTGCTGTCGTCCCACTCCTCCTGCCACGCACGCATCATCATCAGTTCATCACATATCACTGTTCCATCATCGGTTGCAGAGATTTGATCGAGATGGAAGTCTACTACATGCATTGCGGACCATGTTCTGCATGGTCTGTATATACCTCCACTCTGAACGCCTGTGGCCGCGACCGCTGGCTGCTCCGGTGCTGCGCCGACGTCCGCCGCGCGCGGCGCCGCTGTCGTCCGCTGAGGCGGAGGTTGCTCAGCGACTCGCCGACCTGGACCTCCACGACGCCGCGATGGACGCCGTAGTAGGGCTCCTCGGCTCGTCGGTGGTGCAGCAGCCGTTTTCTGAGCATTTGAGCTTCTGCAACTGCCTCCTCGCCTGCAACCACAGTGGAATCTGCATGATCGATCTTTTTTTTCTAACCTCCAATTTTTGAATTTGGATCAAGAACGCACCATGAATCCCCTGAACACGGATTGGATCATCGTCGCCGCTTCGACTTGCTGTCGGTGGCCGGCTCGGCCGCCGTCGGAGGCGCGATGTCTTTGATGGGGATGCTCATGCTCCCATGTTTCTTCAGGGTGGCCGTCGGCGTCGGCGACCGCATCCACGCCATTCGCCGGTCGAGCACCGTCAGCGCCGCCGCCTGCGGTTCCTGCGGCCATTGCGCAGGTCTCGAAGCTCTTGACGGAGACCGTCCCATCGTCGTCGTCGTCGTTCTTCGTCCTCGGCGGCCGCCGCGCTGATCTCGTCGCCGCAGAGGTAGAGCCGGAGAGAGCTCCATCTCCTCTTGTGATCAGCAGAGCCCCTCTCCTGCAAACCAAAATCAGAACAATCTTCTTCACTCGATTAATCAAACTCCATTTTCTGTTCAAATTGTTTATGTCGCAGGCAGGCAAAAGCATCTGCAATTGTGAAGATCCATGAACCGAGGTGCCACGACAAAGTACAGAATCGAAAGTACATTGGCCTCATCGCCGGTTACTGATTGGTGTACCGAGAGATCTTCACTTTTTCTCGTACTGAACCTGAACCCGAACACAACACCGACTGCACAGTTGCACTGCACCACCACAAACATATGCCCTGCACAAAAACAGTGGACGCAAAGCAAAAAGAGCACCTACATTGTGGGCAACCACGGCCGCCTCCGCCACCGCCGGCCGACGAGCAGGGGCTCTTGGAGAAGACTCGCCGGACGATGCCGCCGGCGAGGCCCATCCCCACCGTCGCCGGAACAGAAGAGAAGCCTCTCTCAACTATCTAGGACTAGGAGGCTTCACATGTCAGTGTAGTAGAACGACGGCGATCTTGGCATCGCCATGAGCCGGCGGTGCTGAGGCTAGCTTCCCCTTATAGTAGCAAGGGAGAGGCCAACGACCGTGCAGAGGTGGTGGTGGCTAAAATCCACAAGACCACCAGAACCAGTTTGGCTTGGGTTAAAATAAAAAGAAAGGCGGTGTGCGAGATGCGCTTTGGTGCAAGTAGTAAGCTTTGTGTAAAGGCGCCGGTGGCGGGAGGCATCTCATTGTTGGATCCATGGAGGAAATGTGGAGCACACTGCACAACTGTGGTGGCACTAATGATTTAAGAGTGAGAGTGAGGAAGAGGACCCATGTGTTAGGTTATTTTTTGGTCTGGCAGAGGAGGGGACTTTAGAGCTGGAGGCTGGAGGAGTTGGGCACTTGGGCATCTTGTTTTTTACACTGTTGGTGGAAGGAGTGTGGGGGAAAAAAAATGGTGTGCTGCTAGGCTCACAGTCACACACAGCTGGGATTGTTTTTGTTGCAACAAGGTATTGTGTTGAAGGTTTCCTAGTCTTATGGTAGTAATTTGTTTATATTTTTGGGGTAATGTAAGTTTCACCTTTTTACAAGGCAAGTCTAATGCATTTTTACTGTGTTACTACAGTGAGAAAAGTGAAAAAAAAAAGAGAAAAAAAGGATAGCACTAAGGGCAATTTTGAAGGATGAGTAGAGGTTATCTTTTAGTGTCCTCTTGTCAACAAAAGAGAGCACTAAAGACAACGCATACAAGAAAGCCAAGCATTGCTCAATTGGCTAGTTTGTTGTGGAGGAAAAAGTTGGCATCCATGGATTGGATCGAACCTATGTGCCTCACTGGAAATTTTTTCCTTAGCTCCATGGTCTTTGCCTTTGCCCAAGGGGTTAACCTCAGGTAGATGTATTCAGTGTGAATGTGTGTTTCCATACATTGAAGCCCTACACTCCGTGTGAAGTGAGTATGGTGTTGTGTCCTTGTGTGCATCGTGTTCATTCTTGGTTACCCTTAAAAAAAATTTTGTGTCATGGTCGACACATGTCGTTCATTACCTTATCTCTCATCCACCTCAACCATTCTCAAGATTATGACGATGGCTGAGGTGTTCTATTACGTTGGTGTGGTTGTCCACAAGTAGACATCCCATTAGTTGGTTGATTGGGTGCTAGGGCAGCCATACTGTACATAGTACAGATTTTGGTTGTTAGACCAGACTGCAGTGTGTCGGCGAGAGATAGCAGTGGCTTACTGGCTTGTGTGAGCTTAGCATTTCGAGAGGGAAAAAAATGTCAGCAGGAAAGAATGTTGGAAGGGTCCGGAAATAAAGGTTCTAGACGTGCACCCTTTTTTTTTTTTACTGAAGGGTCACATGGCTTGCTTCATCCCAGCCTAAAATGTTGGTTTTGCTTGCTCTTGGGTGTAGGCATCATATTCCTCCCCTCAACTTTCTAATTCCACGCCAATCCTTATCCTCACTTGTTAATCCTCCCTAACTATACTTTGTCAGATGCCACTTTTTCATCATTTCTATTCACAAGTAATAAATACTACTCTTTCGGGTGTGTTCGGCAGTCATTTTTTGGCTGCAGTTGTAGCTGTGGCTAGTGCTATTTGGCTGTGCACCGCAGCCGCATACACGCAGTGCAGCAGCAGCAGCTGTTAGAAACTTGCAGCCGAACACACCCTTCATCTCAGAATATAGCTTAGTTCTAAAATTTTTAGAACAGACTAAGGATTATGATGAAAAGACTAAAATGCTCTTCACCAATGGTGGTCGTTTCGAGAGGGTGCTGGGGATGAGTGGAAAAGAAGTGTATTATAGGCCTTGCACCAGTAAAAACACCCCATAGTATATTCTAGGATAAAATTTGAACGTTAGAAATAGTTATATTTTGAGATTAGGAATTAGTTATTATCCCATATAAATAACACCCCATAGTATATTCTAGGACAAAATTTGAACGTTAGAAATAGTTATATTTTAGGATGGAAGAATTAGTTATTATCCCATATAAATAACAAACATCATATGCAAAAACAAAAAAAAAAAAAATCCTCACTAATTTCCCCTGGCCCCTCTCTCCCACAACAAAGTTTGTGACACGTGCTTAACAGATTTTTAGTGGCTCGCTAAAGACATTTTACCATCACCTGAGTGTGCATATCTTGCGAAAACGGTACACATAACAAATAAGCAAAGCACGCCAGTTCGGTACCCAGCTAACGCTAGGTTTCCGCATCAAGGCCCACAAAGAAACCGTCCTGAGAGGCGACACAAGTACTGTGCCGGTCTCCATTTCCCAACGGCAATGGTGCAAGCCGTGTCGACTGGCCTTTCTGGACTATCATGGTAGAAACCCCATGCCGACACGAATTTGCACACAGTGACACAGGAATCACCACGTACGGAAGCTCATGAGATCACTAGCTCAAGTAGGTATGTAGAATAACATGTAAACACTTGCACGCCGCCAATGAACCATCACCCCAAAAAGAACAAATTATTAACAAGGCAAGCCCTATTGACATAAAGATGTAACTATCAAATCATCCTGGCTGCTTTAGTTCAGTATCATCAATAGACAACCCAAGCAAGCAAAGCCTAATTAACCGCAGTATTTTATTCGTACTATAGTGAAGAATTTTTTAATCTGTGCAAAAAGGGTCAGAGGGTAAAAAATACTTTAGGAGCATTATTTTTTACTCTGATGCAATGTCTCTGCCCGCACATGTTAAACAAAGTTTCAAGGTCTCAAATTCATAAGCTACAATGTACTTAAATGCGTGCAAATGCAATGCGACTGCTGATTGCTGTGGAAGTGTCGGTTCATCCACCAGCACAACAGCATGGCCTCATATCAAGATCTGTTGAAGTGGAAATTTCGACTGTTCTAAATTTATGGGTTTAAGTAGGGGACCGAAAATAGAGGGGCAGAGCTCTTACCGGTTTGACTCCGCTTCATCCAATTCTGGCAGATGGAATTTCCTCGTGGCGCGCCTAAGAATCAATCAATCCAGCCACATATGGTAATACCGGCTGATCAAATGGAGAAAAACCAAATACAAAAAACAGGTTAGCGTGTAAAAGAGCATGGGAATGTAGGATTACAGGTAAAAGTTACAATTGTGGTAGCAGGAGAACCAAGGGTAAACCTAGGATAGTCTAACAGATGGAAGCATGCACTCCTGCACCAAGATGGCAAGATTCAAGATGAAGGTATGAAGCATCATTGACATAGGTAGGCCAGACGTGTGTCTCCACTGTTTCTTCAAGTACCAACATGCAATCAACAGATAAAAGGAAATGGCAATCGGAGATCTTGGGGAAATCCATTAAGGCCAACTGCATCTGAATATGATTACATGAATACTTCAAGGCTAGATCTTGCAAGACAGTATCATTGTCATTGTTAGTACGTTACCAACAGATCCTCTTGTTATTGTGCTACATCATTTGGTCACAGGATTCACAGCCACGCACGAGAGAGTGTCATATCAAATTATCAACATCATCCACTACTCCTTAGTCACATATGTTGAGTATAAGCTCTTATCAGCAATTCGGTAGTGGATTGTGATCAGGTCAAGCTCACAACAGATTTCCTTAAAAGGTTATTTTGTTGACCATGAGCCAAATATCAACTCCTTGATGGTTTCATGGATCCGTGACAAGAAACAAGTAATTCAGATAGGTACCCTGAACTTCGAATATCATCATTAGCAATTAAGTGTGGAAATCATGAGATGAGCACGTGCTAAACCAAGAAATGAGTGTATAGTATGGACATCTACATCATGTCATATCAGTGTCTAAGGAGAAAAAAAAACAGATGTCCATTTTGTGTCATAAAGCAAGTGAATGGAGAAAACTGTGATCCTTAATATTCGCACAAGGGGAATTATGTACTAATTGTTGCAACAACCAATAATGTTTGGTTCCATGAGAATAAAGAAACGATTGAAAGAACTGGCCAATATATTCCTGTTATCAAGACAAACATATGCCATGGAACATAGTAGTATATAAAGCTATCCTAAAAATACACCAAAAGGTCTTAGCAACGGGGTAACTAAAACTAGTTAACTTAGCCTCACATTTTTAAATAGCTTTGGATCCTAAGACATCAATTTCTTCGCAACTGTTATGCTAAATACCTGTAATTCAGGCTAGTATTTCAGATTGATAAGGCCAGAAAAAAAGGGAAACATAAAAAAACAGATCATCAAAGCCAAGTACAGCAATACTTACCCGTGGAAGAAGCCAATAGTTGTGGACAGCTTGTCTGACAGTTCCATCTCCATGGTAGTTGAGGTCATCCTGTCCTAGCCTACCACATCTACAAAGTCTATGGTGTTGGACCAGCATTAACCAACGCTGTAAACTGGATTATACTGTTTTTTCTGAGGTGATTATTCCTGTTTCCTACCAATTGATGGGATGAATTTTGCACTGTGCAAGCTGGTGTCAGTTTTCAGTGGCAGATCATGCAGGACCTTTTCTTAGAGTAATACATGATAGTATTCATCCAGGCCCCAGCAGTTCAGATTTCAGAAATGGCACATGAATATTAACTCAGAGCTCAGAATCACTAAGAAAAGCAAAACCATGAAAACTATACAGGCTGTCTTATTCTCTATCCATCTCATTGGAAACTAAGCAGAACCGTGAAAATTATATGGACTGTCCTAAGAGAAATATCCATCTCCATAGAAGTTACAAGTTCCGAAACTTCCTCATTACTATCGCATACATGCAGTTTGCTTCTGTTAGCATCAACCCAACTCATTCCAGGTTCCTTTTTCACCCTTTCTCGATTCCATCAGCCTTCTAATCTCTAAAGCATCTTCCCATCGTCCTACTGTTCTGTACACATTTTCAAGAAGAATGTAGCTCAAATGATACTGCGGTTCCAATTCCATCATTTTCTTTGAAACCCTTTCTGCTACATCTGGGTTAGAATGTGTTGCAGAAGCACCAAGGATATCGGCCCACAAAAGAAGAATCATTCCTAAAAGGTGACTTGTTTATCAAATCTTCAGCCTCTTCAAGAGCTCTACTCTGCTGAAAAGGTCAACCATACAATTGTAGTGTTCAATTCCAGGGGCAATGCCATAGTCCTTGCACATAGAGTTAAAGTAGTTTCTTCCTTGCTCAACCATTCCAGTATGACTACAGGCAAAAAGAACACCAATAAAACTGATATAGTCAGGCCTGGGCCCTTCCCTGACCATCCGATTGAACAAATTGATAGCTCGTTCACCATGGCCATTCTGCGCGAAACCACCTACATGGCATTCCAAGTAATTGTGTTACGGACAGTGCTTGCTTCAAAAACACCTATATGCATAGTCCACTGCGCCACATTTTGCATATAGGTCCACAAGTGCAAGTTCAAAAACCACATCTCTCCACCTGCCATCCTCAGAAACGACAATGGATCTCTTTACCTGGCTTTACGAAGATAGGCAGCCATGCCCGCAGAACAGTCCCCAAGCTATACCAGTCACCTCCTCCTTATCCATCTCCTGAACAATGCAATGACCTTCTCGTACTCCCCATTCTGACAATACCCTCCGAGCGCGCGACCGTGAAACTTCATTCCTAACTTGCATCCTGTCAAACACCTTGCGAGCCTCCACCATCAACCACACTTGGCGTACTGTCCAGCGTACTGCTTTCCACAATCACATTCCCACATAGACCACGGATCACCACCTGAGCATGTGCCTGCCTCCCCTGACTCCCCCTCTTCAGGTTCCCCAGTGCTGTCATCATCGAACCAAAAGTGCAGCCATCTGGCCTAACCCCATTCATCATTAGCATAGATCGGAACCACCTCACGGCCTCTTCATACCAATCATTCCGCACAAATGCGGATATCAACGACGTGTAAGCATATCCTCCGGTGGCGCGCATTTCCTCGAACACCTTCCGCGCGTCACCGGCGCGGCCCACATGACCGTACATGTCGACCAGAGAGCTTAGCACGACGCCATCGTCGCCGAATCCCCGAACGAGGACGCTCCCGTGGAGGCACGCGCCCGCCTTGCTGTCGCGGAGCACGGCGCAGGCCTTGACGGCGGCGGAGAGCGCGTGGGCGTTGGGCGAGACGCGTCCGTCGCGCGGGGCGAGCATGTCCTGAGGGAGGCGAGCGCGCGGCGGGGCATCCCGCGCGGAGGAACGCCGCGAGGTCGACGAGTGCGCGACGACGTCGCGGCGGGAGGTCGTCGAACGCCCTGAGCGCGTGCGGGAGGTGGCGCGGGAGGCGGACGTAGAAGGCGAGGAGGCGTTGGCGAGGTACCCGGTCCGCGAGGAGGCCCGCCCGGGCCGCGCGGGCGTGGAGGCAGTAGCCGAGGCGCGGCGGCGGGTGGCGGAGGAGCACGGCGGCGAGGGAGAACCGGGAGGGGAGGAGGAGGTGGAGGGCCCCCGCTCCTGCCGCCGCCAGGCGCGCCGCGGCGGCGAGGTCCGGAGTCGAGGAGGCGGAGGACGGCGAGGTGCGCCGGCGCGGACGGGGCATCGTGGCCCGAGGGTGCGCGGCGCGCGGGCGCGAGAGTGGCGCGCGCCGCGCGCGCCGTCGCCCCTTCTCCGAGTCCGAGCTTAGCGTCGCGTCGAATGCCCGTGTGTGCAAAGGGTTTCCTTTCCGTGAGGGACCTTTTTGTGACGGCCCATGGGCCATGTTTGCACTTAGCCCACGTTTTTTTTTTGAATAAGTTCATATGAGGTCCCTTAACTTGTCAACAAATCCGATTTTTATCCCTCAACCAAAAAACCAGATAAAGGGTCCCTCAATTATCAAAACCGGTGTAGATTAGGTCCTTCGGCGGTTTTGAGGGTGGTTTTGGCTTACGTGGCGCCTACGTGGCTAATTTGACTCGGTCTTCATCTGACGTGGCATTGACGTGGCGCTTACGTGGCAATTCGATTAAAGAAATAATAAAACCCCGTGGGACCCACATGTCAGTTTCTCACACAAAATTAATTTAAAAAGTGGGCCCGCGTGGGCCCCACATGCTGCTTCTCTCTTCCTCCTCTCTCCTCATCTACCCTCTCCTCTCTCACGAGTCACGACAGATGGACGGAGAGTCAGCGGCGCCGCGGGCGGCCAGCGGGAGAGGACGGAGGGGCGCGCAGCGGCGGAGGCACGGCTCCGCGACTGTGCCACCCCCGCGTTCCTCCCCGCTGGCCGCCGGTCGCGTTCGCCGCGCCTGTCCTTCTCCCGCGGCACCCGCCGAGGTGGGTGCCTCCCTTCTTCCTCCTCTCGAGTGCGCCAAGCCGCCAACCGCATCGATGCATGCGTCTTCGTGGACTACTCCGGCGGCATGTCCCAGTGTTTTTTCGAGGACACCGTCACATATCCCTGCACATCAACATATTGTTCGTGTGGATTTTTCATAACACACGTTAGATTTGGCTGCTTCTGCCCATTCAGGGGACAAGCCGATGCGGCGCTCGACGTTCGACGCCATCCTCGCCGTGTTCTTCGAGGACGCCACGGCTAGGCGCAGTACGGCTGGCACCTGCCCCGAAGCGGTATGGCGGTTCTTGGTGTACATACTACATACCCAAGGAGTCGGTCGTGTTCGACGGCGTTCAAGATCGTCATCCACCGCCGTCGGCTGCCCCGCGCTCCCTCTCTCCAGCATCTATCGCCTGTAACTTGCGGAGACTGCCCGCCCTCCGCCGATTCGGCTTCCGCCGCACCTCCCCCAATTCCGCCTCCGCTCTCGCCGCCGCCGCTGCGGGGGGCACCGGGTGCCCTGACGGAGGATGCTGTCGAGAAGGAAAGGATGCGGCGGGCGACACGCGCCGCAGAGGACCAGAAGGCCGCGGCGCAGCCGCGCAGAAAGGAGTCGACGGCGGCGGGCCGAGGTTGTGCAGTTTACTCTCCGTCGTGCCTGGAGAGAGGAGAGGGTAGATAGGTAGAGAGGAGGAGGAAGAAGAAGAGGGGTGAGGATGACATGTGGGCCCCACGTGGCCCTACTATTTTTAATTAATTTGTGTGTGAAACTGACATGTGGGTCCCATAGATTTTATTATTTTTCCGAATCAAATTACCACGTAAGCGTCATCAATGCCACGTCAGATGAAGACCGAGTCAAATTAGCCACGTAGGCACCACGTCAGCCAAACCACCCTCAAAACCGCCGAGGGATCTAATCTGCACCGGTTTTAATAGTTGAGGGACTCGTTGTGTCTGGTTTTTGGGTTGAGGGACGAAATCGGATTCGTTGAACAAGTTAAGGGAGCTCAGATGAACTTATTCCTTTTTTTTTAGAACACTTAGCCCACGTCTTCCCTCTTTTTTGTAAGGCCTAAGCCCGTTGGATTTTCGGCCCACATCACCCGTTAAACAATTGGTAATTTTTAGCCAAAGGCGAAGGGCTTGTTTGGTTCAGTGACATACCAAAACATTGGTAGTGCGCAAAAATCTAGGCATGTTTTGGCACTACCGATAATTTGGTAGGGTAGAATCTATCTATCTATCTATTATATAATTAAAGGAATAGAAAAAGGAGCCTCCACGTTCGCTCTCATGGCCTAGAAATTCTCACATTAATCGGAGAAAAAGAAAAAACAGAGTCCAATAGAAATACATCTATTATTATATAATTAAAGAAATAGAAAAAGGACCTCCATGTTCGCTCTCATGGCATAAAAATTCTCACATTAATCGGAGAAAAAGAAAAAACAGAGTCCATATAGAAATACAATTTAGAAATAGCTGAAATTCGGAATTAAAAAATAAGGAATATTATGAAAGAAAAGAGAGACTAGAGTCCATATGAAATACAATTTAGAAATAGTTGAAATTCGGAATTAAAAAATAAGGAATATTAAAAGAGGAGACTAGAGTCCATATAGAAATACAATTAGGAAATAACTGAAATTCGGAATTAAAAATAAGGAATATTAGAAGTAGAGTATAGAGTCCATATAGAAATACAATTAGGAAATAACCGAAATTCGGAATTAAAATAAGGAATATTAGAAGTAGAGTATATAGTCCATACAGAAATACAATTAAGAAAAAAAATTTGAAATTTGGAATTAAAAATAAGGAATATTATAAGTAGAGTATAGAGAGTCCATATAGAAATACAATTTAGAAATAGCTGAAATTCGGAATTAAAAAATAAGGAATATTAAAAGAGGAGACTAGAGTCCCATATAGAAATACAATTAGGAAATAACTGAAATTCGGAATTAAAAATAAGGAATATTAGAATAGAGTATAGAGTCCATATAGAAATACAATTAGGGAAATAACCGAAATTCGGAATTAAAAATAAGAAATATTAGAAGTAGAGTATAGAGTCATACAGAAATACAATTAAGAAAAAAATTTGAAAATTTGGAATTAAAAATAAGGAATATTAGAAGTAGAGTATAGAGTTCATATTGGAATTTAAAACCAACTAAAATTCGGAATAAAAAGGAGCCTCCACGTTCTCTCTCATGGCCTAGAAATTCTCACATTAATCAGAGAAAAAAGAAAAGGCAGAGTCCATATAAAAATACAATTTAAGAAATAGCTGAAATTCAGAATTATAAGGATATTTAGAAGAGGAGACTAGAGTAGTTATTACACATTGTAGTTTTGAAAAGTTATTGCAAAATTTAAAATATGTTGTCATTGTAATATATTTTTAATATATAATGAGAAAACATATATGAGAAAATATAATAATGCTAGCCGCGCAATCTGCGCGGGCCACCGTGCTAGTTCTAAATAATGTGTTGGATTGATGCCTTATTGGAAGCCAAATTTTATGTTATGGTGAAGAAAGTTCTAGAATTATACCAAATTAAGATGGGCATTACGATCCATTTGGCTTCAACCAAACCATCATATTTACTATTCAAACTACCAAAAAATTGGCATAGCACATTTTGGCATCAATCCAAAGTGGTCCCGAAGTTATTGTAAGCCACTTTAGCATGAAGAATTCAATATCTAAGATTAGCAAATGAAGCATCCCATGATAATCATCACATAGTAGTATATAAGTAAGATTGTAACATTCGGTAAAACATCATATTGGTGTTTGAACTACTGAACTAGCGTCGTAGATAGTTCTGCAAGAACGCTAATGATCCCTTTTAGTAAACACGAGTACACAACATGCTGACATAGTTGACACTAAGACGCATATATATCAACGTTACTATAGTAACTTCATCGAATTACCTAGACCTAATGACTTAGCAGATTAACTGCCTTATTGACTTAGCTACTGCTATAACGATCATATGCATATTATATTATGCATGCATTTCGACAAGTACTAAGATAACAAAGGACACGTACGTACGCGCGTGCACACCACGATGGAAAACCCAATAGATCTACTCCTCATGAACCTTGCTCTTCTCACTCGCATCCTCCTCGTCGCCGGCCGCCGCCGCCGCCTCCTCCGCCGTCTCCTGATGCTCAGCAGCCACCGGCGCAGCGACGACGACCTCCTCGTGAGCCTGATCATCGTCGTCGTCGTTGACGGGGACGATCGCCGCCTTGGACGCCGCTTTCTCGGCCGTCTTCTTTGCCTGCACACGGCGACGGCCTCCTCCTCCTTCTTCCTCCTCGGGCTCCGCCTCCTTCGCGTCAGCAGCAGCAGGAGGGGTCTCGACGGCGAGCTTGGCTTCTACCTCATGCGCGATATCATGGCCGCCGCCGTCGTCGTCTGCGGTGTCGTCAACGACGACGGTGATGGCGGCGGCTTCCTGCTCCTTGGTGATCACGACGATCTCCTGTTCCTTGGAGTTGGGGCCGCCATTGTTGTGCAGCTCGTCCTCTGCAACTGCAAGAGGTGCTCCTTCTTCTTCCTCTCCTGCTACCTTGGTGTTGGGCGTGTCGTGGACGTCGCGGCCGTTGTTGTCGTCGTGCACGGCGGCTGCTGGAACCACTTGCTGAACCTACACATCGACAGGAAATTAGGGGATGGAATTTCACGTGATTTTGCTAGGGACATTTCAATCAGTGGCGGACACACCCGTTGGGCAGGGTGAGTCGGCCGGCCCAGCTACGGTCCGTGTCGCCCCACACCCCTAAACCTCATTTTAGTCATATTTCTAACACATTAGTCATCAGTATACTGTTGAATTAATAATAAGATAAATCAAGTATTTTGAGTAGGAACAAAAACTTTTATGAAAATTCGTGTATAAGTAGTACCATTGTGACCGTTTATGATTTTGGCCATACATAAAATTTAATTTTCTTTCTATTTCTTTAGCGTATAATACAGTCAACAGTAAATAGTTAAATTGGTAAATATATTAAAAAATCCATTTTATTCACTTGAACTATTTTGGCGAAGCACTTAAACCCCTAAATAATTTTTCATCTCGTTTCATACCCCCAAACTATTGAAAGTGGTTCCCTTTGTTGTCTAACAACATTTCTCATTTTTTTCATCTCTCTACATACAAGTCATATACGTTTGTTCGACTACCAATATTCGTTGTTAACTTTCTCGATGTTCGTGCCATACGCTATTGCGCCAATGTTGTGAACCAGCGACTATGGTTTGTGTGCGTTGCGCTATCACCTAATTAGGGTTAGCTCTGTCGCCCCATCTGTATTTTAAAGCTGCTTCTGCCACTTATTTCAATTCCGGCATTAACAGAGGCCGGTGTTGACGTGTTGTTCTCTTAGAGAGTTCTGGCCGGATAACTGTTCTAATTTCTTCTCACTCGTTAACTGAGTAATATACCCCTATTCCCTTTTTCCCGAAAAGATTTTTTTTCATGTTCCAAATAATGACCTAATTTAAAGACAAAACAGGTATGATACATCTAGCTTTTTTGACTGACATATATATGTTCGTGATTGGCACGCATGTAATATCATGTATGCTGATTGCTGACAGTAAAAAGGAAAATTTAGGGAAGAGATATTCAAACCTCGGCGGTTGCCATTGTGCAGCTGCAAAATGTGTGTGAGGAACAAGAGCAGTAGGTCGAAGTAGGCTAGCTGGCTAAGATTGCTTTGATACGCAAAGTGCGTGTGCCACGGTTCCCTTTTATAGCTGGCGAGAGGGCGACGAGGAAGTACGATCAAAGAGCTGATCGAGTTAGCTAGAGAGATCAGCTCATGACTTGTTGGATCGATCGAGTTTGGGAGGAGGAGATCAGAGGAGTTGGGATGATGAACGCCTGCTGCCTCTGTCTCACTGATGGCACTGAGGTCAAGTCCCGCATGCCGGGAGGTGTGTCCTGCCAGGAGGCGACAGGGGATCCAACTCGGGATCAGATTCAGATCATATATTCAGATCGGAGCCGCCATTCAGACGCCACGTACTACATACCTGCCTACTCGTGGACCTCGCATTTGTTGTCGTCGTGCACGGCGGCTGCTGGAACCACTTGCTGAACCTACACATCAATGGGAGATTAGGAGATGGAATTTTACGTGATTTTCCCAGGGAACATTTCAATTCCGGCATGAACAGAGAATTTTATTTTTCATGTTCCAAATGGTGCCCAAATTTTATGGCAAAACGGGCATGATACATCTAGCTTTTTGACTGACATATATATGTTCGTGATTGGCACCCATGTATGCTGATTGCTGACAGTAAAAGTGAAAATTAAGGGAAGAGACATTCAAACCTCAGCGGTTGCCATTGTGCAGCGCAGCAAAATGTCGTGCAAATGCGTGTGAGGAACAAGAGTAGTAGGCCGAAGTAGGCTAGGATTGCTCTGATACGCAAAGTGCATGCCACGGTTCCCTTTTATAGCTGGCGAGAGGGCAACGATGAAGTACTAAATTAGGCTCCCAAATGATGGATCAATCAATAAGCGATCAAAGAGCTGATCGAGTTAGCTAGCTAGAGAGATCAGCTGATGCCTTGTTGGATCGATCGAGTTTGGGAGGGGGAGAGGAGTTGGGATGATGAACGCCTGCTGCCTCTGTCTCACAGATGGCACTGAGGTCAAGTCCTGCATGCCGGGAGGTGTGTCCTGCCAGGAGGCGACAGGGGATCCAACTCGGGATCAGATTCAGATATATATTCAGATCGGAGCCGCCATTCAGACGCCACGTACTACATACCTGCCTACTCACCCATCTCGGCGAGGCCACAGCTGCATGCCGGCGTCGATCCGATGCGCATGCATGATGGCGCGCCATTTTGAGGCCGGTCTCGTGCTACGCGGTGTCGGGCATGTACGCAGCAGCTAGCGCCTTTGTGGGCTAGCTGCCTAGCTCTCCCAACGCACATGTGCCAGGACGCGTCGTCGTCGATCGCCTACCTCTCCGCCCGCACACCGCCGCCGCTTTGGGCACCACCAGCAGCCCGACGCCACCATGTACGTACGCCGCAGCCGCGCGAGGATACTGCCGTGCAGGGTTAAATATTTCGTTTTTGGCATTTTGTATCGGGGTGCCGATATACTGAAATTTTGAAAAGTTCGGTTCAAAATTATTTGAACTTTTGAAAAAAAAAAATCTGTCAAATTTGAAAAAAATATTGCCAAATTAAAAAAAATAAAAATTTCGACCGAAATGATATCATATCGGGGGTCCGAATGAACCAAAATTTCGAAAATCTCGCTCCGGAATTCGAACCATACTACAATGTCGCCCCGCGCCCTTGTACGGGCCGGGAACAAGTGGACCTCCAACAGAAGAGAACAAAAATAAATATTTTAGGTGGATTGGAAATTTCCTAAACCATAAGTTGGAGTATGTCCTCTCGGACAACGACGGTTCTTCGATTCCTTGGCCCTCTGCTGGTTCTGCTATCCAGACCCCAGCCGAGGCTTTAATCATTCCCGGTGATTCGGTGCAGACGTTGTACTTAAGGCTAGAGGGTAAATCTGTGGTTACAATATCCTTGAAGTAATCACTCCCAACATCATAGTTGACATGGTCGGAGCTACAGTCCCCATATCCGTCTCTACTCTTTCTGTAATTGACTCCCTCCCGCTCCCCATATGGCCAAAGTTTTTGAACTCATCTCCACCAATATGATGGGGTTTAGTACCAACTAAGCGGCCATCGCTGTCATGAATTGATATTCGCTTTTTACTAGTAAGTCCCATGGTGGTATGAAATTCCTTATATTGAACTAATAGTTCTGCCCAATTCCTGTGGAATTGTTTCTCATAGGTGTGTGTGCCTATCGCCTGCCTTGTTGTTTTTTCTGTTCAACCACCCCAACTTGTGACGTATAACGATGCAGGTAGCTGGCCAGCATTGACCGTTCGAGTTGATGAGCGGAACCTAGACCCATGCCAACTGGACACCTGCAACGTATGTCCACCCGCCCCTTAAGTCAGCGAATTACCTGCGACGAGGAGGAGAGATTAGAACTCCTGGATTGAAAAACTTGGCCTGGAATTTTTTTATTTTTTTTTCTTAACAAGCTTTGGCCAGTTTGAATAAGTTGTGCTAAGTAGAAAACACAAAACATAGCTTTTCGGTCAAAATAGTTTCCCCATTTTCTTTGTCAAATTTGGGTCACCTTGAATAAGTTTCGCCAAGTAGGAAAACACACAGACACACGAAGATTTTTATTTTATCGAAATGGTTTCACAATTTACCTCCAAATATTCAGTCACCTATGGCTCAGATTGTATCAAGATTTATATATCACATGAACCTTACCTTTCTCTAGCCCCTCTTTTCCCCACAACACGTGTGAGGCGAGCTCCTCACAAAGCATTGCCACCTCCGCCTCCCCGATCTAGCGCTCCGCCTTTGGCCCCAGTAACGCTCAAAAACGATTTTTCATGGCATTACCCTATAATTTTCGCTAGCGGCCATACGCAAAAACCGCCAGCAAAAATATAACGAGGGGAGGGGGGATTACGGACCGCCAGCGAAAACCGATTTTCGCTGGCGGCCATGCTAAGAGGTCCGCCATAAAAAAATAACTCTATTTTTTGAGGCGGACCTCTTAAGTGTCCATTAGCAAAAATCGCGTTTTTCCTGGCAGTAGGTAAAGGGACCGTTGGGAAAAAGTTTTGAGGCGAATATATAAACCCACCGCGCCTACCACCTACCACCCCACCTCACTCTCTTCTCCTCTCCTTCTCCCTCTCCGTCCTCCACCGCCGAAGCCACTGCCGCTGGGGGCTGCCGTCGCCTCTCCGCCGCGAGCTCAGGGCGGTCGGCCGCCGCAACGGCGGGGTGGCCGGATCCGCTGCCACGACGACGGGGGAGGCGGATCCGCTGCCACCAAACGGGGGAGGCCGGAGCCATCGCCGCCACGACGGGGGAGGTCGGATCCGTTGCTGCGACAGACGGGGGTGGCCGGATCCACCGCTGCGACAACGGGGGAGGCCGGATCCGCCGCCTCGATGACCGGGGTGGCCGGATCCGCCGCCCAACGACCGTTTTTTGGGAGGCTCGATCTACCGCCGACGCCGACGAGGCCAAGGCAGCAGCACGGGGAAGGGGGCGGAGGCGACAGCGGCTCTCGGCATCAGCGGTGCAGGGGAAGGGGCAGTGGGGAGCGGATCCGGCACCTCCTCCCTCCCCACCGGCAACGGTGAGGTGGCGATGACGAGACACCGGCGGCGGCATGAATCTGACGAGCTCGACTAGGATTTTTTTTTTTTGCATGTTTCCTGATGATGCAGATGTTTTGTGCATGTATCTGTGTACATCTGTGCTAATTATGATTTTGTATTGTGTTTGAATTTGGAAATGAGCAGCCATATGTATATGAATTGGATTTGAATCTAGATCTCTAGATGTGGATTTGAATTTTGAAAATGAATCAATGGGCTTTTCTCCAAATCTTCGCTGGCGGCTGGGCAGTTGCATGCGTATTTTTTTTTGTCCCCAAATAGATTTTCGCTGGCGGCCGATATAACACAGCCGCCAACGAAAATGAATTTTTGCTGTCGGCTGGTGTAAGACGACCGCCAGCAAAGATTCATTTTTGCTGGCGGCTGGCTTAAGACAACTGCCAGCGAAAATGAATTATCGTTTGCGGTCGCTAACCGCTAGCGAAAATCGTGATCTTCACTGGCCTTTGCTTTGTGGCGGCTCTAAATTCCGCCAGCGAAAACCTAAAATGGCCGCCACAAAAAATGGCCTTCACAAAATAAACCTTTCGTCTTTTCATGATGTCTACTTGTGGCAAGAACTTCTCCAAATCCATTAGATTTAGATCATGCCAAGTATTCTTTTGAAATAACTTCAGAGAATTCGAAACACATGATCCTTAAAATTGGATGAACAACAAAAACATATAAATAGATTGTCACATGCTATGCATGTAGTACATGATTTTAAAACAAAGAAATACAAGAAATAATATGTTTGAATGATTCTCCCCTCATCGTAATAAGCCAAACGGCGTATTTGCAAATGAAAGATAATTTGTGAATAAAACTTTTATTTATGTGTTATTAGCAATCTAAAAGCAAAAGCTGAAAAATAAACTTCGATGAAAAAACCCCCAAATCAACTTAAAATTTAAGATTGAAAATTCAAATTTTGGCTGATATGCATAAGCATAATCGAAAAGATGAGGCTAGAATTGAACGTTGGACTTAGCAAAGAAAAGTAAAATAAGAGGCATGAGCTCACGATAGAATTCCTGTCGAATGAGGATACAGGAAAGCAATTATTAGGAATTTTGCGATCCCTGTTCCTTTATTTGAAAGGATGTCATACGGTTTTTGCATAAGATTTTAATCCTTCAAAAATCCTACGTTCTTCCTCTATTCTAAAGAGCCTCAAAATGGGGCAAATTAATGTCAAAAATCTTTGACGGTTATGATCGCCATCAGACAGCATGCTGTGTTTCTACCTGCCTGACAAAGTGACCACCATCATGGTGTGTTAACTAACTGCTAGCCCCTGCTAGAAGTTGGCAGTGTGTGAGACAATCTAGCCATGAAAGAAGGTTAAAAACCCATAAAAACTTGGGGATCATGGCAAGAGCAGTAGCCTAACAAACACTAGTATTCAATCACCCAGTTCCAAGAATGCGTTACAGGGAAGGCCATCATAATGCATGACAAGTTCCTCACCGGCCTTGCAAATATATATTACTAGCTGTTAGCTAGATTAGCCCTGTTAATTAGATGCTCATATAAATATGGTGAAACCTGCATGCAGAAACCTTTGCTTCTCAGTTTTGACACACAAACAGTATGACACCTCTGTTACAAATTACCATGTCTTCTCTGATCATCACTAGCTGGTGGTGGCTACAGGCTACTTGTACTGCTCGCCAATTAGTCTTCGATGTCAGAGACTTCGGCGCTGTCGCCGACGGACAGACAGATAATTCCAAGGTAATTAATCGCTGCAACTTGGTTGCTAATTTGCTCAAATTGTTCAAACCAAATCTGAATTGTCAACATTTTGAAAGATTTGCATTAATTTTGCAATGCTGTAGTGATCGCGCTTTTTTTTTTTTTTTTTTTTTTTTTTTGTGTAGGCGTTTGAGAGGGCGTGGGCGAAGGCGTGCGCGCGGCCGGGGAGGGCGGCGGTCGTCGTGCCCGCCGCCGGCGGCGGTGGCTACCTGCTCCACCCGGTGGTGTTCCGGGGACCCTGCAAGGGGTTCGTCGAGGTGCGGGTCGCCGGCGTGGTCCCGCGCCGGCCGGCCTCGACGCGTTCCGGGGGTACCACGAGTGGATCAACTTCGCCGGCATCGACGGCCTGCTCGTCACCGGCGGCGGCACGTTCGACGGCCGCGGCGCGTCGTCGTGGACCTCAATGACTGTCCCTGGAAACCGGACTGCGTGCCTCCTCCCTCAGTAAGTTTTGAAGTTGCGCAATGCTTGGTGTTGAAAATTCAATCTGAACAAATACAATAAAATCCTCATGTTTCAAACGGGTTTTGACTGATCATTTGGTACACATGCACAATGAAAATCTCATGTACGTGCAATTTTTCTTTTCAAATTATATTAAAATGGATTATTTGCTTTATGCTTCAAAAATATATTTTTTAAAAATAAAACTTTCTTCTATTGTATTACTTACAACACTTGTTTTATTATTTATGAAAAAAATTAATTTATCTTTATGGTGTAGATAATCCATAACAAACGATCCGCTGAATAAATCAGACAAGACGCGCGCACTCACTCTCACTCACACACCCATATATATGGTTTTATTTATTTTTCTTTCGAGTATTGTGACTGTTTGGCTTAAAATTTTTTGATGACTCAAATTCACTGTGTGTTGTGCTTAATTAGTCCATCAAGCTGGGGAGCGTGAGGAACGCGACCATCACGGGGGTGACGTCACTGGACAGCAAGTTCTTCCACGTCACCATCGTCGGGAGCCACGACGTGGAGGTGAGCCACGTCAGCATCCGGGCCCCGCGCGACAGCCCCAACACGGACGGCGTCCACATCCAGGGCTCCAGGGCGTCCGGATCACCGACACGGCGGTCGCCACCGGCGCGACTGCGTCTCCGTCGGCGCCGGGCGCGCGACGTGACGGTGTCCGGCGTGTCGTGCGGCCCCGGGCAACGGCATCAGCGGGGGAGCCTCGGCCGGAGCCCGGCGAGGCTGACGTGGCGGCGGCTGCGCGTGTCCAACTGCACATCGTCGGCACGGCCAACGGCGTGCGGATCAAGACGTGGCGCGGGGCCAGCGGAGCTCCGCCGCCGCCGCCGCGCCGCCGTCTCCGGCCCTCATCTTCGAGGACATCGTCATGAGGAGAGTCCGCAACCCCATCATCAATCGACCAGGAGTACTGCCCTACCTCTCCTGCCACCATCAATCGGTCAGAGCACACACACAAAAATCTTTTTAAATACTCCTCCGTTTCATGTTATAAGACGACTGTTTTAATTTTGACTAAGTTTTAGAAAAAAATAGTAAAATTTTCAACCTAAAGAAAATTTAGTATGAAATATTATTTAATAATTGATTTGATGAAACTAATTTAGTATTAATAAATATATTACTATATTTGTCTATAAACTTAGTTAAACTTAAAACAATTTGAATTCGACCAAAATCAAAATAACCTGAAACGGAGGGAGTAAATCTTAAGCTTTTGTCTATGGCTGGGCTCACCGGAGGAATTCGTTGACATGCGCAGGAGCGGCGGCCGTCGGTGGTGAGGATCAGCGACGTGAAGTTCAGGAACATCAGGGGGGTGTCGGCGACGCAGGTGGCGGTGAAGCTGTCGTGCAGCGCGGCGAGCCCGTGCTGCGGGGTGGAGCTCAGGGACATCGACCTCAGATACTTCAGGCGAGGGGTCGCCACCGTGTCGCGGTGCGCCAACGTCGCCGGAGGCGTCGCCGGCGGGACACTTGTGCCGCCCTCTTGCATATGATTTTTCTTTTCACATTCTTTAATTTGTTCTTTCTAGCGAACAGTCAAAGAGAGAGAGAGAGAGAGAGAGAGTTGGCGTGGACGAAATTTTGGTTCCTGTAAACGACCGATGACGAGATTGATCCTTAATTATGGGGACATCTTGTTCTCCCCCTGTAATGGAACATCGGGCGTGTTTGGATGGTGGGATTTGCCTGGATAGGATATGGCCGCTTAGTTTTTAGAGGTGTTTGGTTGAAGGGTGGGAGTGGAATATGGCCACCACCTAAAGAATATTCCTTGTATATGCCGGATGGGTGCACCTGGCCGATTCGGCCGGACGAGGCGGCCAGGACGGGCGACGCGCATCTGTGCTCACCTCTTCCATCTCGTGATTCCTCTCTTCTCCCGTTCTTTCATTTTTCTCACCGGTGTGTCCCATCTCAACCCTACCTCCTCAGGCGACACGGCCGGCGACGTCCGGCGGCGCGAGGGAGGCGGTGTCCGGTGGCGGAGGGTGACTTGGGCGGCGGCGTCCAGCGACTGCGCGTGAGGCAGGGTCCGGTGGCGCCGGCGGCGCGGGTGACGGCGTCCGGCGATGGCGCAGGCGGCAAGCTTAATTGTTCAGCGGCACGGGCGGCATGGCCGCAGGGTCTGCCGGCGTGCGAGCAACCTTCCGGCGACGATGTCCGGCAACGACGCATGAGGCTGAAGGGGGCGACGTCCTACTGAGGCGCATCAACACTGATTTTATCCTACTACTCAATGTTGCGATGGTTGATGGATTCAGGGGATGATGATCTATCTATCTATTATATTATTAAAACAGCTTTGAAAGAAGGCACCACGTTTGCTGTGGAGGCTAGAAATTCCCACATTAATCGGAAAAAAAAAGAAAAGAAGAATCCAAGCAGAAATACAATCTAAAAATAGCTGAAATTCAGAATTAAAAGTAAGCAATATTGAAAGAAGTGTCCATATAGGAACCCAATACGAGATTAATCAAAATTCAGAATAAAATTAAAATAAAATCCGAAATTAGCAAAAAAAAAGAAGAAGAGTCCAAGTAGAAATACAACCTAAAAATAGCAAATTCAGAATTAAAAGTAAGCAATATTGAAAGAAGTATCCATATAGGAACCCAATACGAGATTAATCAAAATTCAGAATAAAATTAAAATAAAACCCGAAATTAGCAAAAAAAAGAAAAAAGAAGAGTCCAAGTAGGAATACAATTTAAAAATAAACTAAAATTCGGAATTAAAAATAAGGAATATTGAAAGAAGAGTCCATACAAGAATCCAATACGAGATTAATTAAAATTCGGAATAAAAAAATTAAAAAAAATCAAAATTAGAAAAAGAAAAGAAAAGAAGAGTTCAAGTAGGAATACAATTTAAAATTAACTGAAATTCGGAATTAAATATAAGTAATATTGAAATAAGAGTACATATAAGAACCCGATAGTAGATTAATTAAATTTGGAATAAAAAATAAAATAAAATCCTAAATTAGGCAAATTAAAAAGGAAGTTAAAGTAGTAATACAATTTTGATACAACTGAAATTGAAAATAAAAATATCAAAAGAACACAATACGAAAAATAAAATAAATTCTGAAATTAGAAAAAGAAAAATAAGATTTCAACTAGGAATACAATTTATAAATAACTAAAATTGGTGATAAAAAATAAAGACTATGGAAAGAAAAGACCATCTAAAACACATGACAGAATTAATTAAGTAACGGGCCTATAGAGGAATAGAGTGGTGGCGGTTGATGGGACATCTAAAAACTATTAATAAAACACCAAATAGAATCCTAATGACAATTAACAGGAAGGACGACGGGCAAGTCGTAAAGGAATCAGTCAAGGCGGTTGGCGGGATTTCTTGAAAGTAAAAAAATAAACCCCAATGATAATCATATTTGATTTTTAAAATCTCAATTACAATGAAAATGAGTGGCAACAGGCGGGTCGTATAGGGGTACAATGGCAGAGTCGCCGTCGATGGTTGGTGGGTCTTCTAGAAAGTAAAAGAATGAATTCCAACGATAGTTATGTTCGATTTTTACAATCTCAATGACAATAAGGAGTATGCGGCCGACGGGTCGCAAAGGAGTATAGTGGCAGCGTTTGACGGAATTTCTAAAAATTATAAAAAAATAAAACCCAACGAAACAATAAACTCTGAAAACTATAAGGTCCAATTTTTGAAGGTTCGGGTTTCTAAAAAGTAAAAGTAATAAACCCTAATGATAATCATGTTTGATTTTAAAATCTCAATGACAATAAAGAAGAGCGGCATTGGGCGAGCCGCAGAGGAGTACAGTGACAAAGTCGCTGACATTTTAGTGGAACTTCTAGAAAGTAAAAAAAAAAAAGAACCTGAACGATAATTATGTTTGATTTTTAAAATAACAATGACAATAAAGAGAAGATGCAGTGGACGATCGTACAGGAGCATAATGGCAGCGTTTGATGGGACTTCTAGAAATTATAAAAAAGAAGCCCAACAGGACAATAAACTCTAAAAACTATAAGTTTTTAGATCCAATTTTTAAAGGTTTCAACGAAAATGAATAGAAACAGTGATAGATTGAGCAAACTAATAAATAATAATATGACAGAAGTAAGGGTAGCAATTGCTGTGACTTTTAAAAACTATAAAATTAGAAACACAAGGATGATAAGGTTTGGTCTTTCAAAATCTTAAGACAACGAGATAACTATTTAATAAATTTTAAGTAAAATCATATTAAAGGTATATAATTTTATATGGGTGCTAGCCGCGCAATTGCGCGGGCCACCCAGCTAGTTTTGTTCATTGAAGTATTCATTCAGATCTGGTTCATGGGTGCCAATTTGATGACTTTTCCCTTCAATTTCTTTTGTATCAGATTTGCAATTATTTGTCTCCCATGACATGATTTGGATAAAGTTTGTCTCCTACCCGTGCATGAATCAGATTAAATTTTATAGGGACAATTTGAACCATGCCACATAAATTTTGCAAAATTTGTGATATGCCACCCTGACCCACATGTCATTGACTCATGTGGGTCCTACATGTCACATTGAGATACGGGTGGCATATCTCAAATTTTACAAAATTAGGGTGGCATGGTTCCAACAAACCTATTTTTAAATGTGCATCATGATATTAATAGATCGAGACGTGCTTTATATCCGAAAATTAAACATAGGATAAAATGAATCTATAAATTATAACCGGAGAAAAAAAACAATGTATATGTTCCTTCTTTACATAGTGTAAATGCAAACTAGTGTGCCTAGGAGGTATTCTCACCATTTTATCCAGAAGGTGAGCATAAGAGGATATCCATCATTCTAAACAAAAAAAAATTGGATCACCATATCCACCTATTGTCCCTCCAACCAAACAAAAAGTTAGTCCATCCCACTCAACCAAACAAACAAAAAACTGGATGGCTATATGCCAAAAAAATGGATGGTCATATCCCATCCTTCCTTGACCATAAACCAAACACACTCTAAAGTACTCCATCCGTCCCATAAAAAACAAATTTAAGACATGCCACATCTAGTATTGGGTTGGTTTTTTATAGGATGGAGGGATTATGCTATTCCCCTCACCTGCTCTTTTTCTTGACAAATCTGCATTGGTGTTCTCAACAGTGTCATGGAAATATATCATATGTGCACATAAGCTTTGGGTGTACTCACTGTTCACACCAATAAATAAATATCACAAGAATTCTATAAAATTCCTACATAATTTTTTAACATAGTGTACATATAATTCTATAAAATTATGTACTTTTAACATAACATGCACGTACATATAAAGTTTTCACTTCAGATACATTATACATATTGTACAAAGTAGGGGAAAAATGATTAGTACCCCCATTAGTACAAAAAAATCGATTCCTAGATCCCGAGGCAAGTTTAGTATTAACGTGAAATTACCAAAGTACCATCCTTAACTGCATTCATCCATCAACACTGCCATTCTCTGCACACACATTAAAATTTAGTAGTATACTACTACTCCAACTCCAGTACTTTGGAGGAGGAAAGGCCAAAAATTGAGTTGCATTTGCCTCAAGAAAAGATTACATTTGCCGTTAGAAAAGGAACAACCTACAAGAACTACAGCAAGAACAACGAACAGAGAAGAACCAAGAATAGAGGGGGGAAAATGAAATCAGGTTCTTGAATCAGATTTGCCACATATAGGCCTGCAAACTTTCGCCTTCACCCTCCTGCATCACAACAATATGCCCCTACCGTTGCCGCCGCATTCATCCGCCACCGCATCCATCCCGCTGTTGCCGCTTCATCAATCTGCCTCCGCCGTCACCGCCACCGTCATCGCCATATCCATCTCCTGTTGTCGCCGCCATCCCTGCATAGAGGAGCGGAAAGAGGGGCAAAGTTGGAGGGAGAGATTGAGTGGGACAACTAAGGAGGCAGAGGGAGGGAGAGAGAAGCCAAATGAGAGTGAGGGGATAAGATTGCTATGTGAACCGGAGAAAAGAAAAGTTGAGGCCCTCTGACTCCTTCTCGAGCACCCATGCGGTATTGAATGTGTATTTTTTTTTTTACAGGAATTGGTTTTTTTGGGACAACCACCCCGCCCCAGGAATCGATTTTTTTTGGGACAAAGAGAATAGTATACTAGTACGGGAAGTAATTGTACAATTTATAAAATAATTTTTAATAATTGATGTGTACAGCGAGTGCACCCAAAACTTTATATGTATAAGTTGTGTTTTTGTTATCGGTCCTAGTTTCCCGAAAGTTGCAAAGAGTTCTAATATCTTATTCATTGATATTTCCTAACCATCAACTTTTCATACTAGAATGCTAACGATCTTCATCCCCCAATTTGAATTCTAGCATCTTCAAGGTCCGGAGGCCACAAGAGATCTACACCCTACAACACATTTATTAATAGTGCCAAATTGAACCGAGTCTTTTTTTTTCTCTAAAACTAAAATAAGGTATAAATTGAAATAGCATGCTATAAATACAATCTTTAAATACCAATTTGCATAAATTGATGAGCCACACCTCTTGAGTGGACTGAAACTAAGATTAGGCAACATGAGGACGCCAACAGACGAAATTCCTCTGAAGTAAAGTAAATAAAACGTGGATCCCTGATAGGTGGATCTCACATTCATGAACCCATATGTCAATGGCTCATATCCCTCTAACGTACGTAAGAGCAGGGTTGAAAATTTCGGACCGAAATTTCCGCATTTCGGTGACCCTCGATACGATAATAATTCGGCCGAAATTTTTGAATTTTTCAATTTTTTCATGAATTTGGATAATATTTGTTCAAACTCAACTAAATTTTGTTTAAAATTTCAGACCAAAATTTCTGAAATTTCTGAAATTTCGGTATTTCGGTGACCCCCGATAGAAACCCGTGAACCGATAGAGTGAACCCTGCATAAGAGGAGCCTCTTCCGATATGGGGAACCATAGCAATGCTCAACTGCCAGCCAACCAAGCCATGGCCTGAAAATAGCAAAACGCCAACACATGCATGCATGCCACAAACATAGCAAAATCTTGTTGTCGCCACCACCACTATATATATGTACATGCCGGCCGGCGTTCAAGTTCGCCGGAGAGAGAAGCACCGGCGGTCAATAATTAAAAAAAAAAGAAGAAAAAAATGGCTTTCAGAAACCATGACGCTGCCATGGTCCTCTTCTTCTTCCTCCTCATGGTGACTACCTACGCCAACGCGCACGGGCACAGCAAGAAGCCCGAGGAGATCACTGAGGGCGTTTACGGGGCGGCGGCGGCGGTGGCGGCCGGCCCCGGCGGCACGTTCGACATCACCAAGCTCGGCGCCGTCGGCAACGGCAGGGCGGACAGCACCGGCGCGGTGATGGCGGCGTGGAGGTCGGCGTGCGCCGGCGCCGGGAAGCAGACGATCCTGATCCCCAAGGGGGATTTCATGACGGGGGCGATGGAGCTCAGGGGCCCCTGCAATGGCGCCGTGACCATCCAGCTCGACGGCAACCTGCTGGGCTCCAACGACCTCAGCAAGTACCCGGGCAAGAGGATGCCCAACTGGGTCGAGGTCCGCATGTCGACAACTTCGTCATCTCCGGCAAGGGCAAGCTCGACGGCCAGGGCCCCGGCGTCTGGAGCAAGAACTCCTGCGCACAGAACTACAACTGCAAGCTCCTCCCAACGTACGTGTGACACCATGCATATGGATCAATAGATCATGAAACATATAATAGGCCCTGTCTTTTCTGATCATATGATACATATTTCGATTACCTCGGTTTTTATTAGCACGCATTTTTAAATTGCTAAACGGTACTCTTCTCTCTCTCTTCAGATTATAAGTCGTTTTGTTTTGGTAAAAGTCACAAATGCTCTAAGTTTAATCAAGTTTATAGGAAAAGGTAGTACTATTTTTAACCCAAGTCAAATATATTTATGAAAATATATTTAATTATTGATATAATAAAACTAATTAGTATTGTAAATATATGTTATATTTGTCTATAAACTCAGACAAATTTAAAATAGTTTGACTTTGACCAAAGTTAAAACAACTTATAATCTGAAACGGAGGGGAAGTAATATATTAATTTTCGTACGAAAACTTTCAAATATCGACGTTGATTTAAAAATCAAATAGAACCATTTTAAAACTCAATTAATCATACGCTAATGATTTTCTCATTTTACGTGCCCTTGAACCAATTTTGGTGCGTTTGATGGATGCAGACGCTGGTGCTGAACACGGTGAACAACGGGGTGGTGAGCGGGATCACGCTGCTAAACGCCAAGTTCTTCCACATGAACATCTACCGGTCAAGGACATAACCATCAGCGGCGTGACCATCAGCCCCGGGGGACAGCCCCAACACCGACGCGATCCACATGGGCGACTCCTCCAAGATCACCATCGCCGCCACCACATCGGCACCGGCGACGACTGCATCTCCATCGGCCCCGGCACCGAGGGCGTCAACATCACCGGCGTCACCTGCGGCCCCGGCCACGGCATCAGCATCGGCAGCCTGGGCCGGTACAAGGACGAGCGGGACGTCCGGGACGTCTCCGTCACCCGCTGCGTCCTCCGCAAGACCACCAACGGCCTCCGGATCAAGTCTACGAGGACGCCGTGTCGCCGGTGGCCGTGTCCAAGGTGTCCTACGACGGCGTCGTCATGGACCACGTCGACAACCCCATCATCATCGACCAGAAGTACTGCCCCAACAGCATCTGCACCAGCAAGGGCGACTCCAAGGTGTCCGTCAGGGACGTCACCTTCAGGAACATCACCGGGACGTCCAACACGCCGGCGGCCGTCCAGCTGCTCTGCTCCGGCAAGCTGCCGTGCAGCGGCGTCGCGATGCAGGACGTCAGGGTGTTGTACGGCGGCAGCGACAAGAAGACCACGGCCGTCTGCGACACGCGCTGGGGAAGTCCACCGGGTGCCTCAAGGAGCTCGCCTGCCTCTAATGGATTATTAATTCGATCATCATCGATCGATCTCTTGTGTGTGTGTGTCATCGTGTTTAAGAGACAGATCGAGGTTTGGAGAGCATATGCATGATGTATCCGCGCGTGTTCCTTGATTTGATCTTCCAGATTAATGTCCATATCCTTTCTTTCTGTCAAATTAGACCCAAAGCTGCCTCCTTGATTCGCCACGTCATCAACATTATTCAGCCGTTAGTCCGGATCGACGGTTCGGTAATATTGGGCCATCGCATCCTACTCATGCGCCTCTCATAAATCCTTCCTTCTGTTGGCCCAAGCCCATAGCATAGTCTATGACCAAAGCGATCATTCGCTCCTTCTCCGTATTTATTGCCGCTTCAGCTTGGCCTCCTTTCACCAACGGAGGAATTACGAGTAATAAAAGAATTATAAGCTACAAAGGAGGAATTACGAGCAATAAAGAAGATAGTACGTGAAGGGTCATCCCAAATGATTTATACTACTCCCTCTTAAGTTTCATCCGCGATTTAACCATAATCGGTCACAACCCATGGTCTTTCATCTGTCGCGGACAGCGTAATGCAAAGAAGCGGATATTATCCGATCCGATCCGCTCCGAATCCGATCGGAGTAAGAATACGGTAAGAGTTTTTAGAATTCCGTCGGATACGGATGCGGATGTGGTACATCGATATCCGACGGATGCGGATTATCGATTTTTTAAATGGATATCCGATAGACGATTGGCGGATAATCTGCATATTTCAGGCCACACAACTACACAATTGAGCCCATTTACATCGGCCGGCCTATCTAGCCCATTTCTGTTAACCTAAACCCTCAATCTTCTGATCTCTTCACCTCCTATCCAGCTATCTCTATCCCTCGATTAATCCCTTCGGCTCTCCCACTCACGTGCGCCCGGCGCCGCCACAGGCCCGTCCACTGTCGATCGACTACCATCCACCGTCACTATTGTTTTGCCATCATGTTCAGATGTTGTTTTGCCATCGTATTGCTGCTTATTGTATTGTTGTCCTCTTGTTGTATGGATTGAATACACTAACATCTGGATAATTGTAAATTGTTATTTTGAACCGAATCCAACTTTCGAAATCTACGTTGCAATATCCTGCTTCGATATCCGTCATCTTGCTACGTCTATTCCCGCCACTGCTCGGCATACACTTGAAAAGAATGGTATATGATATGGTTCAATCGACCACTTACTCACATGCGGCGGAATCTGACTTTCTGTCTTTCACCTAATGGACTTATCCTTTACATTTTTTCAGCGTTCTCGGAGTTTTGTAATCTATTTGTTCAGTGCCTCACGATAGAAACACAGGTGCTCTCCCCTTCATATGCTAGCGCTGATCTTCTTCATTTCTGATTTTTTCAGTTCCAATACTCTTTTCCCGTGTAGTATTTGTTTCTCTATTAAACTGTTTCTTTTGTGCTGTCATAATCATTTTCTCTCAGTATATGATACTCTTTCATCCTCCTGAGACTCAAACTCTTTTTCTGTCTCATTGCAATCTTCTCCTCATTATCCGAGACTGTTGTGCATACGAGTGGGATTATGGACGCTATCAATTAACGGACTATGTTTGCAGTCTGCAATCGATATACAGACAATTGAACATTTTCTGATCCACGTGAGGCAGACGAGTGAGAGAGGATTTTGGATTCAGGTAGTCGGCAAAGGCATATCCACGTGGTATTCTCAGTGTTGATTGGTCCAGTCGGTCTCGTTCTCGACCTTGTCCAAGTGAGCTACAGGACAGATAGTCCTGCTTGCGATATCATCCTATTCGCAGGACAGTCGCTGCTGCTCCAGACCTCCACAGGCGGTCGATCCATGGACGGAGCGAATACCCTCAAGTGCCTCATGGGTGCCCCTCTGACCATGGCACTCGATCTTGGGGGCCTATTTCTTTCAGAAAACTAGTTTGATCTCTAGCGGTTGGTTTAGGCTCGCTACGACTGCTCGGACTCGGCTACATTCCAGTGCATCCTCGCGCAACGCTCAGTCATCAAACAGTTTTCGTATTTAATCCCACCTTGGTCGCAGGCATCCGCCAGCCGAGTATTTAACGAGAGTTCACCTAAGAACAAAATTAAGTGGGGGCTACCTCCACAATAGTCATTCTGAAATCACCAGTGATTGTCTTGAGGCAGTCACCGCTTGGATTGCGTGTGCGGTCCGCAGGGCCGCATGATCCAGACCATCACCTCCTCTGACTCAATCGTCGCTGGTGCTGTATGTTCACTCACGAGAGTTCGAGCTACGATTACTATGAAGACGAATCTCTTGCTTGTATCGTGATGCATAGCATGCAAGGATAGGTCGTGTCATCAAGAGCAATATGCATTCCAAGACGATATTGCGCACTAAGTTGTGCTTGTTATTCCCCGTTGGTGTCAGCATATGCGAGAATAAACTGGCTTAGCCGACAAAGTTCTTATTATAATCTGTATAGAGGGGTATCGTCACTATTGAGGATCGAGCGCTACCTTACTTCCTTATTCGCAGAGATGGGTATTAAGGGAATGGGTATGAGACCCGTAGCTACGGGACTTGGCAAGCGTCAGGGCGAGCTCTCTCGAATGGGATGACACTGTTGTAAAAACGCTTCAGCGGACTTGACTATAGCTAGCCTTTCCGACGAGCCAGCGGCTGCTGCGTCGCAGGAGGTGAGTCCTGGATAGTCTCAGGAGTTCCCGCTGCCGGGTCGTTCGCGGCTGCGGCTCGAGTCTCCATGAGACGGCATAGACTCGTCGCTGCTGCACGCAGGCCTCGTGATGGCCGAGGCTCCACGCATGTGCCCATTCTGTCCACGATTGGCGCCGAAGCAGTTCTTTCGACTTCTCACCCATCCTCGCTCTCGCCGTGCGGGGGAGTCAGGCTTTGCGGCCATCGCCATCTCCCACAGGCCGTGCGGCCACTGCCGCCAGTTCCTCAGGAGTAATCCGCGCGCGGTGGGAGTCGCATCATTGTCACCTCCTCCGACGCCAGCCAGTGGGCACGTGTGTCCCTCCTTCCCGCGTCCCTTTGGGGCCCCATTGATCTTCCTCCCAAGCACGCCCCCTTGTCTCGGAGACCACACGACAACGCCTTCGTCGGCACCCGCTACGCCTGTCATCACCAATGGCTTCTGCCACGGGACATAGAGGCAACGCTTGAGAGGTAGCGGAGGCGGCCGCGCGGGCGGCGCACGCGCCGTACAGCGGGTGCCCGTCGGGATTCGCCGTGGCGGACGGTGAAGGGAGGGTGTACGCCGGAGGATGCCTGGAGTCCGCGGCGTATAATCCGACACTAGGCCCCGTGCAGGCGGCCATCATAGGGATGGTGGCCGCTGGGGGCGCCGCCGCCGCCGGAGACGTGGTGGCAGCGGCGCTCGTTGAGAAGGAAGCGGCGTTGGTGTCACTGGAAGCGACGGCCAGGATCTTCCTGGCCACGGTTGCCCCACAGGCCAACTTTCACGTGTACAATTATGGACCGTCCGATGCATGATGCGCATCCCTGATCCCCGTTGTGGGTGGGGAGGGAGTGTAGGAGGTGAGATTGGAACGAGATAATGTTCATAAAAAAAGAAGTTTAAGAATAAAACGATAAGAAAATAACCTTGTGTAGTTGGGTCACTGGGTGATTAGCTGGTGGACACTGACAATCAGACCCACTTGTTCAGAGTGATTAATACTCTTCTGTTCTCATGTGTATTTAAGGGGAAAAATAAAAAAGGATCTAAATTGCCAATGTACAAGTAGAACTGTACTAGATTGACGCATGTATTTATCTTGGAAGTAATTTGTTTGTCTTTCGCCGTCTCTTGCTAGAAGTTTACATATTTTTTCTGCATGAATTACACAAGATAGGCTAATAATTATCATGAGAAAAAATGGCTGGACCTATATTGGGACATGCTGTGGTCACTACTGATTATCCAATCATGCAAGCTGGTTCTTCTTTCTTGCAAGCCTCAAACACACATAGGTGATAGCTTTATGAACTTTTCTTGTGGGGCTGAATTTAAAGTAGTTAGTTTCCCACGGAATAAAGCAATGGTGGACATTTAACCTATTCTGGACAAGATATTGCCCCTAAAAAATCATTTAGTCAAAAACAATGAAACCTATTCTTCTTCTCTTTTAATTAGATAATGCAAGTGCAATTACGAAATTATGGTCAAGACTGTCTTAGATAAGCATTTTCTTGCGTTATTTTCTTGGCAGGAAATTTCTTGTGCATGCCAACCTTGATTTATACTGGCCCCTCTTGCTTCTTAAATGAAGAGTACCAGGGAAAACAATCTAGACATAGAAAATAAAAAAACACATAGAAAAGTTGAAAAATCAACTTTTAGTATTCTTTAAAAGAAAATCAACTTTTAGTAGTTACATATCCTTCACTCCATCTGACTTCGGAGAACTAAGATAAAAAAAAAAAAGAAAAAGAAAAACTACTACTGCTTGCACTCCGCAGGTCGCTCACCCTGCTATCTAGCAACGAAACTTGAATGCCTTATGCTTCTTTATCACTATATTCATCGTCGTTGTCATCCTCTTCTTCATCATCCACCCAAGAAGCCCCATAATCCTCGTCTTGAACAGCCTCTCCAGTGAACCAAGAAACAGCGTGTGGTATAATCTTGTCCCTGAGAGTAGATCTGGCAATATGGGCAAGCTAATTTATAACCAGATAATATATACAGGAAGTATGTTGTTCATAAATAATTTAAAGAATTGTGTGTTTCAGTATACATCATGCATTATAACACAATAGTAATCGCTTCTCCTTTCAAAAATAAAAAAAAACAATTCTAATCGGTTAAGAATGCAATGGAGCATAATAGCTTACGCGATGTCATAATCTCGTTCCATTTGGTTCTGCAATTCTTTAGCCTGTTAAGAAGCAGCATCCAAAAAGGCCATAAGTTTGGGTATAATGCTTCACGAATCAATGTATATAAAATAATTACTTGTTCAACTTACGGTATTTTCGTCAATTTTTGCGTCATCATCTGGGATTTGAGGGGGGCTGAAGAAGTTAAAGAAGCTCTCACATTCTTCAGTTTTTGTTATAGGTTTAGTGCTCTCTGAACTCTCCTTTGTTAGCACCTCTTGTGTCAAACAATATCCTGAATGCCATTCGATTTCAGTCCTAAAAAAATAAAGCAGTCAGGGAATATTTCAAATAGGAAATGCAAGAGAGATTTTTTTTCATCCTAACAAAAACACAAATTTGCAGGAACAAAATGATATATACCCAATTGCTTTCTCTAGGATGGGTTCATCATCTTCATCGATCATGTGGTATGTTTTAGTCAGCACTTGATTTTTAAAGAAGGGATTTGTATCGAAGAAGAATTCGAACTTAAAACCCTTTGGATCATCAATTCTGCACCATTTGATGTCCTTAAGGTACTTTAGAGCTTCCTCATCGCTCTCATGGATCTGTGGAGTGGAAAAGGAAAAAAAATCATAAAAAAAATCATCGACACTAAGCAAATCGGGACACTGAACAAATAAATAAGCTCAAGTTCTAATGACAGCATAAGCATTGATTACTTTGGAAAGTGGGAATTTACAAACTAGAAAAGCCTCTCACCTCCTCAGCAAGAATCTCATTGTTCTTCATTGCATTGAGCCAAAAATCTGGAACACCCTTTTCCTCTGCATGGAAGCATCGTAACAAGATTATAGAAAAAAACTAAAAGGGTATCCAATCTATCAATAACCCCAAACTTGCCCAGAACACCTATTGGATGAACAAGAATGATATATCACCTCTTTCTTCGGTCTCACCCTCTACTTCAAGAACACCACTCACAATTTCAGAACGCTGGAAATTTGTAAGCACAAAAAAGGTCACCAGAACAACACATCATATTGAAAACTCAGAAACATAATTCAAGATATGTTTCTTAGAGAAGAGTTGCCTGTACACAAAACATGCAACTCTTTTTGAAAGGAAAGATAAGTGAGGTAAGGCTAGATTGTGTTACATTGCAACAAAAAGTATGTGTTACCTTTGAGTACAATGGTCCATAAAGCTTCTGATATTTAGCTTCTAGAGCAGCTTTTTCCTCGAAGAACTTCGCTTCTAGTTCATCATGTTGGCTCTGAAACATTTAACATGTTTTAGAAACTTTTAAGTATGTGGAATAAAGTTTGTAGCAAATATAACACAATCAACTAAATAACATTAAAAGGCTAAGGTAAAAAAAATATATTTACGAAATCAATATATACCGCTGGCATACGAGAGCATAATTTGTAATTTCTTAGAGTATCTATATACTTATACTGATTGGGCACTTTTTAGAAGCTCTCACGTTAACCAGAAATATCCGACCATTGATTAGACGAGTCGTAAAATTAGAACCGTAGATCTACAATGATATTTAGCATGGTGGGCTCTAAAGATTTAATTAACGTGGTGGGCTAATCTTCCTTCCAAAGCCCATCAAAACTACCTCCAGCCGTAGTAGTCTGTCACGCAAACGGCAGATCGAATACAATCTAGACTCCACCAACACGATCAAGCGGAGAGATTAATGCGACTAGCATCCACGCCACAACTCCATTGAAATATCCCCCTGCCTGCTATATTTTCTCGGTCAAAAGACTGATTACTTATCTCAATCAGAAATAATTAGAGGAAGCAGTACTAAACCAATATCGCCAAGCGTGCTGTCAGGCCATTGGCACGTCGATGCAACCGCACAACCCCGCAAGTCTGGTATAGCTTTCCAAATTTGTTAGCGTTCTAATCATGAACACTCGATTGATTAATTATTTGTTGAACTTGCCTTCTATTGCACGAGCTTTTTGGTGTACTGTTAAACTACTGCTAGCATATAATTTACTTAAAAAAACTAAATTGTGGCTCTAAGATGAATTAAAATTCCAGGAGATTAAAATTATAGTGTTTATAATATCAGTCAGAATTAAACCATGCAAAAACTCGTAGCCAATCTCACGTTTCATTGACGATATTGTCACTATGTACGCCACAATGGGTTTGCATAATAAACAGTAGGATGAACGAAAATATGCCGCGAATCGAAGCTCTCTCTAGTCTTAGTAGTTTTGTCTTTACCTGAATCTCCATGAGCACATCGACGCGCTTCCTGACCGCGGGCGCCAGGCTCTCGAGCACGTCAACATGTTGCTCCGCCAAGGCCTGCAGCTTGTTCTGCACAAGCACATCACCGAATCAACAAGACATCATTGCACGATCGCTCCAATTGAAGCGATCATCACAGCGAGAGAGGAAGAGGTTATACCTTGAGCGTCTCCACGAGGATAGCCTTGTCCTCCGATGAGAGCTCTGCATAAGAAACCCGCCGCCGCAAACAGTAAGCCATAAACCCAATCACGGAATCACCCAAAAAAAAACAGCAACAGCGCGACAAAAAAGCGAAGTAGGGGAGAGGCGAGTGCTCACCGATCCCGTTCATGGCTGCTGTGGTGAGAGATGGCGGTGATGATGCTCTCTGGCGTGATGAGGCGGCAAGTTTTCGAGCAAGGAGAGCTTGGGCTTCGGATTAGGCGAGCAAGGCAGGCAGGGAGGACGGAAGCAGCGGAAGGTGATGATAATGTAGAATCGAACAAGACCAAACAAATCTATAAAAGTCGATATGCTTATAGCCTCAACATCTCATTTATTTATACTAAAAATCTCCTACTCAAACTAGGAGTAGTGCTCCTATTTTCAATAGAACTCATCTCTCAGATTTCCAAACCAAAATACAATTTCCAAAACCTGTGGCAGACAATCACACTTCGAGTCGGGCTCGATCTCCTCGCGCATAGGCCTTCACCGCTCGCTGCTGCTTCCTGGGCCGGCCGACTCGGCATGCAGCCAACCAACGAGGAGCCGAGCCCCATCTGCCGTGTAGACCTGCTCAGCTTGGCTCCCAAACCAACCAATCAGATCAACACACATATGCATGCCATGCACCACACATCTTTATCTATCTTCTTCGCAAATACCAACGATTGCACACACACCTCGTGAAGTCCGTTGCGAAGATCACTCCCACACGGTGTCCATTCATCGTGTGCCATCTCGTATCCAACTTCGTCACCCGGTATTCTTGACTGTCTGGACCTCAACTCCTACCTGATTCATAGTCCTAATCTCCATCGTTGGCCGAAGTTGATCTCCAAGAATCTTGACTCTAGTCACCTTCTCACATGGTATCCAAACCGCACTAAACCTCTGCTCCTTCCTAAGTATAGTTATGGTCCTCGCCATTGACCAAAGCTAACCTCAAGTCACCTTCACACAATCAGACAAAACAACCGTTCCTGAGCACAAATATCACAACATGACCCCAATTAGTCACACACACTCACACCAACATCCACACATCTTTTCAAACCAATTCATTAATTAAATCATTTGCAAAGCAAATTTGTTCATCACAAATATTATTAATTATGACGATAAAGGGTGGGGGAAGCGACAGAGCGGACGGCCCAGATTTAGCGGGAGGGAGACGTGGCCGAACGGGATGCGGGTTCACACTCGTGTGGAGTTTGGACTTGCCCCGCCAGTCGCCGCGAGTTCGATTCAGACTTTAGGGCCGTGGTCAGCTCCTCTGCTTTCCTTGCTCTGTTTTTTTTCTTTTTTCGCGGGAGTGGACCGGTTTCTTCCAAAATTCAGCGAGGCTGTTGCTCACAAAGGCAAAGGAGTTGGCATGGAAGCCGTGGTCCGGTATCGTATCCGCGTGTCTCCCTCCCGTTGCGTGCTTTTTTCTTGTGTCGCGTTAGGTTAGGTGGGAGCAGGAGGAGTTATTGGCTTTATGATTGGTCTAGCTCATTATTTGCTGGGTGATCCACACACACGTGACAAAGTCGTAAAGCAACTGTGTCACCTTACGAACTCTCACGATGACCGCCCGGTAATTTTCACCGTGCTGTGTGGTCGTGAATTTTGAACACGGTGCAGCAACCGCCTTCGTTTTGTGTACGATCGACAGATTAACAGAATGGAGATGGCAATGGATAAATAAAAACCCTAATAAGAACAAGGAGTCCACCGTTTGTAGGGTGCCACCAACTTAGATCTAGGATCACCAAAAAAACAGAGGACATCATAACATGTAGCACATTTGTGGCGTAGGTAACATGTGTTTTCTTCCAAGTTCAATACAAGGTGTGATTTATTCCATGATAATCATGAGAATGAATCATTTCAGTGAGTTCTTGGTTCGTTCCTTAATTCATCACAGGATTCAGTGCAAATGTTCTTTAAAACAGTCAGCACACTAGATCCTTCATGCAGTATACAGCAAATACAAACCATCCAATCAAGAGAGAAGAGAAGAGAGAAGAGAAGGCTGCCATCCCCATTAGGAAAGGCCAGCCAGCCATTAAGATGCCAACACATGTCACAGTTAGAAAAGGAAAGAAATGAACGAACAACAGGCATTTTATCCACCCATTGGCCATGCAACCAAACAAGAGCAGCCAGATTCAACACATTCCACTTCACGGAGCTATTGTAGGCAAGCCGATTCAAGCAGTTTGCCACAAAATGAGTAGCAATTGCAGGTGGACAGATTACAGAACTTTGCTCGAAACTTCTCATGCCCAGTTGCAGAGCGTCGTCCCAGGAAATCGCCGTTCCTCCTTCTGCATGCTTGCACGACCGCTCACATACATGTGTCGCGAGATTAACAGGAAAGCAACACTGCTAGTACGATAAACAGGGAAGAGATCTGATGGCTGACTGGAACCTAATACGCGACCAGAAGCGATGGCTCCATCCGTACGTTGGATGGCTAGAAACACTCATAGCTAGGTTCATCGAACGGCGAGCAAGCACATAAACAGGGCAACAGTACCGTGATTGCGTGGCGAGAGGAGCCATGCAGTGGCCGTACCTCACCGAAAACTAAAATCTTTATAGATTTAAGGTTTTTGCGTGCGGACGACAAGCTGGCGGCTGGCTCACTTCTCGTGCCGGCCTGTTACATATGGTACTAATCTGGATAATCTGGGTACCAGTTACTCGATACCTAGGTATCAGGAACATGATACCCAGACATCAAATACTCTGTGAGTACCATGTCTTCACACCGATGAGAGCCATGAGGAGAAAGGAAATAAGGCAAAAGCAAGCGCGAAAATGAGATGGCTACTTCCTTAGAGGTGGAGGGATGCCATTCATTCTCGTTGCCATCCTTGATTCGGAGCGTCGTTGCCCTGATCCTCGACACCCACACAAGTGTGATGGTCACAGACATCGTTTGCGACACACCTCAACTCACCTCCCACCTTGAACTCGTTGCATCTCTTCCCGGACCCTAGCATACGAGAGACCCATGGCCACCACCGGCGACGTGACATTAGCATAGCGAGCGCTGGACAATTCCGATCTTGTTAAAGGGCTTGCCATGGGAATCATGTCCCAACCCCCTGTTAGGAACGAAAAGATAAGTTACAGAGGGAGGGTGGGGCGGTGGATGACGATGAAGCGAGGATCGGGGGGAGAGAGAGAGACAGAAAGAGAACGGATAAGAATGGAAGGTTATCCACTTATCCCGTCTCCACGGGATGCCGTTAGGTAGTTTTTCTGTTATAAAAAGTATTGCTCCGAAAAAATTGTCCAACCCAACGCAAGAAAATATGCACATTTCTAAAAAAAACCCAGTTCGGCACCGTGCAATGCGAAAAAAAATTGCCCAATTTCAGAAAAAAAAAATCCTATTCCACGAGAAAGATTCGTATCGTTCGTATCATCTACCAAGTTGGTTTGGTTTTTCCAAAGCATTTGTTGAATATTTTTATGTGAGGATGCATGGGTTTGGGCTTGGTTTTATCGGAACAAGATCAAAATTGATCTGAGGCTTAGGTCAGATAGGATCCTTGATTTTTTCCATTTCCTATGTACATGGCTTGTGTTGCTCCTCTATTGGAGACCCCGCACGACTCTGGATGCAATTATAAGACTACTTTGATAAGTATAGCTAATATTCTTGATAGCGTAACATATAAAAATAATAATAATAAATAATTTTTAATTGTTGTTAAGAGAAGAGTGCACGGTGACTATATTTTGTCTAGACTTGACCATGCGAGACAGTGTAGGATTTGATTGATCCTATTATTAGTTGCAAGAATGAGATTGAAAGAGTATTTTCACCACTTACTTCTACCTACTTTCTTAATAACCGTGTCTAACCCTAAAAATTATTATATTCTGGGACAAAAGGAGTATTATACTAATACTCTGACCGTCAACGAATCAAACAGTTCCTTTCACTTCGACTGAGAAGTTAAGAAGGTAACACTACACCCTAAAACCTATATATATAACCGAGGCCTGTACAAAATTAAACTGAAAGATTTGATGCTTGTGTATGCACTGTCTTGTTGAGTAGCCATCGAATATGTGGTCTTTTGAGCCAAAAAGAAAACAAAAATCATAGAAATCAGTTAGGGTTTTAAAAAAACAAGGCATATTTTTTTTATATAAATCAAGGCTTAATTGTATTTTTCGCTTAAGATTTTTGGTTTAGGTTTTAGAATTGTGGGCAGTGGGCACACCCACGATAAAAATCATAGGTCTGCCGAGCGGCCATTAGTGTGGAACTCTTGCTTAGCTTTGACCTCATGCACCCCACCAGAAAAATTGGCAATTCCAATAACACGAATATGCCAATGACGGCTTTCATTAACAAATGAAATTCTGGTACATGTACACTGCCCAAATACAACACTCTTTACAAGATATCTATCTATATGTACACGTTATTTACAATATGTACATGGCACTGCTTACGGAAGGCTCACCAAAACGGGCACCACCTGTGGAACATAGCAGAAACAAGCAAACTGTGAGTAACTTGATAAAATCAGTGGTCAACTATTTTTTTTTTTCGGGCAGTACGACAAACAGGGGGCCTGGTAAATAAATTGCGGAACCATACCCGACGTAGTTTTGGCACAAGTTTTCATGCGAAGTCGCTTGAAGTATAAGCCTCTGAACCTGAACCTTCACGGATAAACCAGGTTCCACCTCTCGAGTGTCTCCTGAAGCCAGGTGCTCATTGCCATGTTGGGTGGAGCTTCCCGCCCCCGACAACGATGATCCGGAAGAGAAATCACGCCCTGTGAGCTTATGACTCATTCGTGCCATCACAGCTACGGCACGCTCATTCAAAACCTCGTTAGCATCACCGAGTTGATTGACCGCCTGCATGAGCATAAAAAACGCTTAATATTTCGGTACGTCGTTAATACTATAATGACTAGCTGAACAGTCAAGGTTGAGAAAGAGAAGGCAGACCTGTAGCAATTCTCTCTCCCGAGCTCCCCGGGGTGGTTGCATGAGCTCCCGATTAGCAGCTTCTTCACTATTGACAACTGTGTGACTGTGAGCATTTCCATAGTTTGTAACTTGAGGGACTTCATTGAAATTGAACAGACGCCAATTGATTAATGGGTCATGCACAAATGCCTGAAAAACATAATACAAGTTAATGAATGTTTAATAATAACATGTCACCAAACATGTAAGGAGGTAGGTACAGCAGATGAAGCATAAAGCTGCATTTAGTAATGCAGTTGTTGAGGAAGAGTTCATGTGATCAGGGTTTGGAAAGCCTGACAGAACCAGATGCAAACAAAGGTTTCTTGGCAACGGTCCCAGAAAAGTTTATCCAAAATGGGTCAGTTCAGACTTGTTCTTACAACCAGCACTCTCAAGTTTCAGATCAAAGAGTCCCCTTATGGCCCTAGCCTTACACTACCCCATGAATCACATTTTTCGTAAAATAATTTATTAACCTCCGTATTTGGATATTACTAAAAAAAATAGAACAAATCAAACAGTTTTCAGAAACAGACTAAAAAACGAACATCCCTAAGTACATTAGGATGTAACACTGGTTCGGTTTTTCGAAACACTAGGTGTCTCAGTCCAGAGTACATACATGGATAAGAAACTATCCTTGTTAGCAAACTAAGTTTGAGAGCTACATCCTATGCTAAAATTACAACTTCACAAGCGTACAGATTATTGCAGAAGTGCATGGAACATAAAAATATGCACAAGTTCAACTAAAAGATGCAATGTGCAATAAAAAACACGATGTTCTTACCTCCATCATAGCCATAACGCTATCCTTGTTTGTTCGAAGTACTTGCATCACATTTTCGCAAGTGGTTCTGAAGGTACCCTCAATACCACTAACTTCCATGGCTTTCACAAGCATTCTAGTCAAGCGAAATGGAACCTGCACCAGACATTACAAATAATATGTAAACAACAATAGCATACAATAATGGAAATGCCATACTCTTATGGATCAACGCGTACGAGGTAATGACAACCTCACATGAAAAATAATTTGATGTCAAAGGAAGACCATAAAATAATACATCATCGAGCTATAGAATAAATTATTAATTGGAGAGAGATGATGTCCAGAACAACTCATCCTTACCTTTTCAGGAAACTTTTCACGATTCATTGAAGCCTCAAAGCAATCGCCAAAGTCAATATGTAATATTTTTCCACTGAAGCAACAAAAAAAGAAGACACAATGAAAACAATTGCCCAATGTTGAACAGGAAGTGAAGTTTTGTAGACGTACCTATAACGATCTAACATAAGATTACTTGGATGCCGATCTCCTAAACCAAGCAAATAGCCAACCTGGAAAATCACCATTGAAGCATCTTAACGTGGAAAAGAACATTTAATTAAAAAAAAAAACAGAACATGACAGTAAATCATACCATGCTCATAACAGCCAGACTTCTCGTATAATTTGTGCGCCGCTCAAGCCATACTTCAGAGGTTCGGCTTTTAAGCCAGAGAACCTGACACAAGTTTGTTCAGGTAGATTAATGTTAAACATTGTCTCAGCAAGCACCAAATTGGCATGACAAAAACAGCACAGTACCTTTGCAAGGTCATTTCCTTCACTGTTTTCTAGGGCATGCTGAAATACTTCTACTTTTGCGACGAGGGGTAAGTGGTCATAATCAGGTGCAAAACTCAACATACATCTGTGCTCCTGATTTAAGAAAATCTGAAAAGAAAAAGGAAACACTAAATGATCAATGAAAAAGAAAATTGTATCCCTCTTCTTACAGAAAAAAAGAAGTGGTTGCATCAGACAAACCTTCCTGGCATCTCTATATTCACGGATCAAGGCATGAAGTGTGTCACAATTTGGAACCCATCCAATTAAACCACTGTTAGGAGACAAAGGTATGACAGCATATCTTTGGATTGACAGATCTTTCTCTGAAGTTTTCCTAGAGTTCTCCAGCAGAGTATTCACCAGGCCAAAAAGCTAAAATGAATAGGAAAATATTTAGGTATAAAATTAAAATATTCACAGAAGTAAGACGGGTTCCAGCTAATCTAGGGTAGGTAAGTACTATTGGCACTTACAATTATAATCGTAGGATGTTTCTAGAGTTGAATGTCAAGTGTTATTTTATGTTCAAATTATAAGTTTCATCCACTAAGTGGGTGCATATCAGTGTAGCTCCTGGATTGAACCTCCTTATCACTGGTATTAAGCTTAGGCTAGTTCTACATAGGCTTGCAAGATCCTATATTGATCAAGTCCTGATTACTAGTCTTTCTTAATTGTGTATAATCGAAGATAAAGAAAATGACGATGCGTAAACATTACTATTCATATGGTAAGGCAGCACAAGGGTACTGAAAAACGAAAGAGCTGCCCACATAGGAGAATGGAGTTCAAAGCAATTGATGGGTACAGAATACAAAAAATATGCTCATCATTCCAGGTTCTATGGTGATCAAAAGAACTCACAGAATCAGATCAAGAAAAGATTGTCATATATATACAAACCTGCATTACACGCTCATCCTGCCGTAAATCTTCATGGCCTTTCAGCAAGAATGCATAATCGTTGCCATCACTTCCATGAATTGTCAGTTTTCTTGGTCTTTGTTTAGATGTTATAACAATCAATTGAGGAACAAAATACTCAATTGTCACAAGTGGTGCATCTGGAAGCAAAGATCCATTTTTTTATTTCAAAATATGTCCTTATAACAAAAGGAAAATATGACTACAAAGGCTAATAGCATTGAAAAATCAAACTATCTTTTTTTACTATTGATGACCCAATCATAACTTAAATAATTTTGAAATCAGATTAAATTGTCTTGTTGACTTCATAGGCCTCAAGTTTCACAGATTTATTTCACATGGTTCCAGTAATAACATATCGAAAAACAATATGAAGGCTAGTCCAAATAGTTAAAATATTGACGCAGATAGCAAATGTAAACCATTTATTCCCATAATTATGATAAACCAAATATTCGATTCTAGAAACTAAATAATGCAGAAAAGAAAACAGAATGAATTCGATAAGAACTAAAGAACAACATATAGAAACAACTCCTAGTCAAATAACCTGCAGAATAAGTTCCTGGTACAGCAAGCTCCAACTTTCGACACTCAAGAAGCTCCGGTGACACAGACTGAAAGAAACATTGAAAAGTCAACAAGGGATAGAAAATGAAAAGAAACTGCCAGCCAAACAATAATAATATAAGAAGCTTACGTGCAAATCCAAAGTTGTAAGACTTGGAAGCTGTTTGTCTATTCTTCTGAAAACATGGTAATATAAATCCCATGCCTAAAAAACAATACAAATGTTAACTTCAACCAATATCCATGAAGGAACCAACGTAACTTATATTGCACTAACAGTCTGATGTACCTTAGTTAACTCAGCATCCTCTCCTGTAGCCCGATATTTTAAGCAGCATTCGTGGGCTTCCAGTAATTCATGACCATAAGCCTGGAATGTTTATGATGATATAAGTTATTATCCAACACTTCACAGGATAAATTTATTTACCAAAGACATTAAGGTACAAAAAGTGACCTATTTCTTAAGACAAACTGAAAGTAATATGAAAAACAACCCAAATTCCAGGAAGAACTGGATTGGTGCCACAGTAAAGTATTTATGGCATAGGGCACTAAGTTTTGAAGATGTCGCCACCTGAATGAAAGTATTTTCTTTTATTGTCTCAGGACCCCTCTCAAGCATTGCATGCAATGGCTCAAGCACTGCAAGCATTCCCTCAATATTGTGCTCACCAAAGTACATCCTGCTAGCTTCCTCAAGAGCCTCATGCCACATCTCATGCCACAGAATGGCAACTCGTATCAGTTCCTTTGAAACAAGCTGTGCCTGGAACAACAAACATTCAAAGAAATATCAGGAGTGACATGGATATTTTTTACAAGCCCCACAGGTGCTGATGCTAACCTGATCAACAAGACCTCCACTATGTTGGCGGATCTTATCGACGACCTCTTGTGCCGCTCGTTGTCTTAATATGCTTATTGATTTGCAAGCAACCAACAGAGGATACATCAATGCCTGATTAAGATAGCAAAGTAACCAAAACAATAGTTAGGTCATGTAAAAAAACTGTCAAGACTAATGTAGGTAACTTTCTAATGGGTTCCTATCAGGTGGTCACCAGTCATACTTGTTTTAACTGGTATTGCAGGTTTCAGCAGCATTAGGATATACCCAACTATTTGAAATGCATATAACTACTAGAAGGCTAAGCAAATTCAATTCTGGAGAAAGGAGGAAAACATCAATTGTGAAGGGACCACCAGTGCCCAGCCAGTTGCAGGACATAAGTAAAACGTTGAAAGAAGAAAAACAAGTGAGAAAATAGACAAATATTTCTTCATTGTTTTTAAAATATTTCATCAAGCCTCCTGCAGACCTATGATATAAATTCAGTTCCTTCAATTTATAATATTTTCTCTAGATTATTCCTTTTTATAGATGACATGTCCTATCGTTTAACCAAGAACAGCAAGTTTGGTACTGTTGCTGTAGGACTGCATAACGCTACCTCTGTCCCATATAAATTGTAATTCTAGTATGATTAGCATATATTAAGGTTTGAGAATAAAGACTATGATGCCCCTTATTATATGGTGTATAGGTAAGAGTGAAAGGGTAGTTAAGGGTAAAATAGGGAAAAATTTGAATGAGAAGTGATTAATGGGACCATTAGTACTCTATTGTGACAATTATTTTGGGACAAATTCAAATCCTAGAATTACAATTATTATGGGACAGAGGTTATAATACCTCTGTTCATTTTTATTTGTCTTTTAGGACATTGGAAGTCTCGATGTACATATCTGATTATTGTTTTTCTAATTATATATTCATAAAATCTAATATAAACTATACAGAAGTATTTTTCATAGCGAATCTACTAATGTAGTTTGCATATATTAAATCGTAATATTCTTTTCATACATTAGCGACTCAAGATTTCAAGGTTTGACTGCAAGCTTTCTAAAATGTCGTCTACTCAAGAAGAGAGGGTGTAGTAAATTGAACTCAGAAGTCAGAACAGATATTCAAGTGGAGCCTCTCAGACTCCCAGTCATTAGCCAGAACCTATGTCAAGAAAAAATGCAAACCTGTGGATGATCCTTTCCAATTCGAACAAGCAATGACTGTATCAGTTCTCTCACTATTTTATTATTTGAATGGATCCTTGCAATTATCTGGGGAAGGACAACCAACCACATTTCTATATTGACAAGTGAAAAGCCTTTCTGCAGTGCCATTTGAACCTCTGAGGTAGCCCCATGATTAAACCAAAGAGTCAAGAGACGAAGGATATCCTACAAAAGCAGTTGCACAGAAATAATCTCCATCAGTCAAAATTCCAGTGTTTTATAAGGCACGAGCTACTCGGCATCCTGCAATCCACCTAGTCATCTCCGACTTTTTAGGTTAGACAGCTATCTGAATAGGCAAAATGACAAACGATATTTAGGTCGCTGCCTTTTAGAACACTGTAAAATCCATCTATCAAAATTATTCTGCAACAAGGCATCATATAGAATTATTTTCTTCTGCATTCACACCATTGTAGTTCTGCCATCAGTAAAAAAACTAGAAAATTTTAAATAAGCAGCATTCGTTCTCGGTTGAAGAGAGTATGCCACAAATAGCTCTAGCATCCAATGCATAGCTTCCAGATCAAACGGCAACACGCTGAACCATTGAGAGAGTTTTATCCCCTTCTCTCTTTATGTTGGTCCTTTTAGTTGTCATTTGCTTCTATCGAGGCACGTAACATGATCGATTCTATGTTGTATTTTTTTTTTTTGGTTTCTCTTCTCTTCTAAGTGAAATGGGCAGAGCTCCTGCTATGCTCTTTTGAAAAAAAAAAGAGGAAGAATTATCTCCTAGACTATCAAAAAAAAGAGGCAGAATTATTTTAGTTAAAAGAGTTGTTGACCAGTGATAGTTTAGGCTCTCAGTAGCTGCAAGCTTTTTCTAGAAGTTCATGGCTATAAACAACATGAGGGATGGCTGTGATTGGTTTGATATGAGGAAGTAGGTGGAGAAATTAAATGAGAGATGTTTGCGATTGGTTGAGATGAGGGAGGTGGAGTAGCTATATTTCGGAAACAAATTTTGAACGCTAGAAGTAGCTATATTTTGGGACCGAGGGAGTAGTACTATGGTCACAAACGAACAAGCGTCATCATTTAAGTTTCCGTCAATTTTAACAGTGTTCATGAAGAATAGTAACTATAAAGATGCTCAAGGATGAGAATTTTTCATTTGAAAAAGCTTCTTGCTCAGAATCAGCCTTATAGGGGGAAAGGGGAAAAAGATTTACCTGTAAGCTATCATCAACACCTTTTGTCGTGGATGCGCAAGCAATAGAGTAGAAATACCCAGTTACTGCTGCAACAACATATTTTCCTGCAATATCTGGTCGACCACGCAAAGTATAGCGGGACATGACTTCAGTGTTGAACAAGGCCCATAAGTGCCATGCCTTTCCCCAGTCCTTGGCATTAAGTGTGGCATTTTTGTAAGAGACCAATATTTCTGGATAAAGAAAAAAAGTATATTTACATCAAAACGGGCAGGCAGACAATAAGTAAAATAATTATTTTTAAGTTTCAATACTTTGGTAGGCAATCTTGCCCACCCACTCCTCAAGAGGGAAATAAACTGAAGTTATTCAGACCTTGAATAGAATCATCGTCTAACCCAGGTGATAGTGCTCTCTTCCAGCTAGCAAGTGTCAAATAGACGCGAGCAATAAGTGGTACTCCAGCATTTGATGTGGCAACCTGGCTTGCTAATGTTCCAGAATAACTATTCGTTGCGGTAGCAAGCTGCACAGACAAATCCTATACCACAAAACGAAAAAAAAAGTATAAAAAACTACTTAAATGCAGAATAATTCTGCAACTTGGGGTCAAAGACGAAGGACAAGAACAAGCTCACCTGTAGCCTGCAAAACGCGTCCCTTCGCTTAAGCTCATCTCCAACAGCATACTGGTACTTCAGGTATGCCAGGACTACTTGAGGATGCCCATGATACAGCGTCAATTCAGGGGAAGATTCTGGATCAAACTGCATTTTGACACAAATTAACTATTTGATAGGAGGGAGTAGCATAGCCACATTGATGAACAATGACTAAAGCCTACCTGTAAGAGTTTGACTAAAGTAGATTTAGCCTGACTAATGCGGCCACTCTTCCAGCAAAGTTTGGCAAATTTTATCCAGGTATCTCTGTCTTCATTAGGAGGGAGAACCAACTCTCTAACAGCAAGTAAGGCTTGCCACACCTGCGATTTTTTTGGTCAGCATAGCCAATATGAAAAGAGTATACTACCTCCGTCTCAAAATATAAGGAGTTTGACGGTTAGACATGAGTATTAAGAAAGTTGGTGGAATTAAATAGAAGAAGGTTGTGATTAGTTGAGAAGAGGAGGTAGGTAGGGAATTTGAATGGTGGAAGGTTGTGATTGGTTGAGAAGAGAATAGAATGTAGATGGAGAAGTTGTATTTTGGGACAAATATTGAAGGCTAGAAGTTGTTATATTTTGGGACAGAGGGAGTATATGTATAAGGCACAAGGCAGTTAAAAGAAGCATAATATGACCTCAACGTTCCGTTTTGTTCCTTTAATACGCTCATTCCACATATTACGGATAAGTTCCCTCCGGCTGTCAGCTATTGGACTTTCCATTGGAAGAGTGCAGTAATCAATCACCTGAAGTGGGTCATATATTCGGTTAGCAAGACAATAAGTTTCTTTAGAAAGTAAACAAAATGAGGATACCTCTTCCAGCTCGGAAAGCTGTTGAACCCGCACCATATTATTATAAGCACGCTCATAACTCTCAAGTACCTGGTCACAAGAATAGGATCACGAAAGAGAAAACAAGGATGTTCTGTTACAATTACTGAACTTCTAAGAGGGCATATTAGTCGTAGTACTATAACCATTCACCTTTGCTAAGTAAAAAAATAACTAAAAAAATTACTTAACCAATTTATTCAAACCAGTCACATATGACAGATATTTCAACTGTTATATTATCTTATAAATATTGAGTTCCAAAGTTTACACCTTCATCGCTTCACATTCAAATTTACTGTCACCATTTATCCCCTTGATCAGTGGTTGTATGATTCATCCAACCATCGAAACGATCTATACAGTGTTAAAAATCAGAATTTTATCTTTTTAGCCTTTATACATCCTATCAGCTAACAATTCAATGTCCATTCTGCAGCATTCTCAACCAGCACCTGACCCGTGAATACTATTATGTCTGTTTTCCAAATATTTATTCCAGGTCTCAGAAAAGATCACCTAAATTTCCTTCTAGAACAGATCCCAACCCCTAGGGTCAGTGGCGGAAGTACGTTAAATCTGTGGGGTCATCTGACCCCACAGCTTTCACCGGTACAGTGAGACCACATATATAAAATATAAGCTTGACCCCACAGGTCCCACCAGCTGACCCCACAGGTCCCACCGTTCCAAGCCTCTGGTTACAAGGAATCAAGGAGAAGTAGTAAAGTGGAGTAGTAAACTAGTACAGCCCAGCAGCAGCAGCAAGAAAATGAATCGTTTTAGCTTTTGCTAAAATCAGCTTCTCAAGTTCTCATCGAGCGGCGGCAGCGGCTGGTACTGCAACAAGCCAGCAGCACTACCAGCGCATGGCTAGCAGCCCAATCTAGGTCTCACATCCTCTTGTTCTCATCTCCTGAGCAGCTTCACTAATCACCCACCAATCCAGTCACTTGATTGGTTAAGTATACCTTCTCCAATCTTTTTGACTGGAAGTATATTTTCCCCAATTTATTCCCCATCTAGTCTATCTTCAAAATAAGATGAAATTTTAGTTGTATGACCTCCTTCTGAGCACAAATCGCATCTTGTATTTTCTAGGCCCTTTTACGAGATGCGCTCGTAGCGCAGTGGCAGGGTCGCAGGCATGCACCCCATCAGCCCGGGTTCAACTCTTGTAGAGCACGCTCACCAGGAATATTTACCTCTCCTTTCTTAAAACCATTGACACCAAGCCCTTCCTTGGTGTCCAACTTTTTTTTTCTAGGCCCTTTTATAAATGGATAAATTTGTCAAGCTATGGACAACCAAATCAAACACCTCAACTTCTCAAGACTTGATGTACTTCATAACTTTTTCTGCTATAAAGTACATCAAGTCTGATTTGCACAATAGAATAGGCGATACTTTCTTATATCATTGCATGATTACCTATGTTGAAAGTGATGTGTTTCAAAATATCACTACTGATACCATCATGAACCGCTATCAAGGGATAAAAACCTGTAAAGAGGAGCTATGTAACCGTAGGATGGAACTCTGATTTTGTAATTATTTTCACTATGTTACTTGAAGCCATTGTTATGTATCAATCTTGACCCCACAGGGTTTGAGTTCTGGCTCCGCCACTGCCTAGGGTCTGGACCACTCGGCCCACTGCCTCTGACAGTAAGAGCTACTATTTAGGGCCCCACCCCACAATACCCAAAAACCAATGGAAAATCCCTAAACATGAACAAAAACAAATGTCTCCATAATATGAAAATTCAAATAATGGAGATTATGTAAATAATATATTGACTATAATGTTATACCAATGCTGCAAGTTCTGTAGCCAAACACCGCCGAGCTCTCTCAACATATACACGAGCTTCTTCATACTGCAAAACAAATGCCAAGTAACCAAAAGCATGACCAAATTTTCAAGAAGAAATGGAAAAAGAAATCAACAAATATGCAAAGCATACCTTTTTGCAACGAACTGAAAGAACAGCCCTAAAGAAAGCACCATTGCTGCTTCCGTCACCACTAGCTGTTGTGTTACCCAATATCCGGAGCTTGTTTTCATCCCCATCATCCAGACGAGAAACATATTCAGCCATGTGGTCCCACTCACCCATATGCCAAGCAGCATTTGCAGCCTAGAAAAAAAAAAAGAAAGGGAAATTAGAAATTAAATCAGCAGAACTACAAGTTAAAGATACATAGTAAATTGATAACAAGATATATCCACAACCATCGGAGCCATTTCCAATCGGGCAGATGGTTCTGAGCCAGTCCATTGCTCCCTGCATAATGCACTTAAATCTTCCCAACGGGCCAAGGCTGCTAGACACCTCATTCGACCTGACAGAAGAATGCATCTCATTTAGCTACTTTCACTGCATATGCAAAATGAAAGCCAAAAATGACTAGTAAGAGAGAACAAAAATCTGCCATTTCTGTTTACTTGACACTTTAAACAGTCTGTGTACAGGCAATCATATTTTTATAGAATATGATAAACGCCCTCTATAACAAAAGCGCAAAAATGACAGTAGTGAAAGTGAGGAAGGTTGATAAGAGGGATTAGGAAAGTGCCGACTATTTTAGAATGGAAGGGAATGCAACACAAGAAACAAAACAGAAAAAAAATTCCTACCTAATGTAGCATCCAAGTTTTGTAATGGCCCAGATGCTTGAGATGACTTTGCTTTGTATGCCTTCAGGGCCTCATCCCAACGGTGCAACTTTTCATACCTGATTGCACGAAATTAAAGAAAGCACTGAAGCAAGATCTTAGATGAAGTCTAGAGCGATCCATGTTTCCACAAAAATTACATATATCATTACAGTTAAATTTGTCAAAAGTGTCTGATAGTTTTACATTTGTAAAAAGAATGTATTTAATCCAACAAAATAAAGAGCAGGGGATCATAGGTTTGTGGCAACTGTACCAGGACTCCTTCAATTGAACTTCTAAGTGTTGTTGTGAGTAAGTCAATATCCCAATAGCTGCCTGCATAAATAACAAGAGGATTAACAAGCCGCAACACATAACTCTTCTTAGCTTTGTACGACATAGAAACCAACCTCATGCTGGTGTAATTGGTTGTTAATATGAATAAGAGATTCAACAACAGTAACAGGATTTGCACCCATCTTCTTGGAACATACAGCTTCAAACTCCATTTCTTTATAATGCAGTGCTTTTGCAAATGCTCGACACTGAAAAAAGTTCAAAGGTTTCAGCAGAAACAGAGATTACATGGGAACACAAAAATTTGCCTAAGATACATAAAGTAAAACTAACCTTTTCAGCAAGTGCACCGAGCAGTCTTGTATCAATAGGAAGCGGCTTCTCATCATGTTCCATAAACTCTGCCTACTTACGCAAAGGACCGATTAGAAGCAAGATGACAAAGTGTAAAAATGATTAAAAAACCTAATGGTAAATTTAGTAATCTACCAAGTTCAGCAGTGTGGCAAGAATTTCTGGAGGTATGTTCTGAGATGAGAATGCAGTCTTGAGACTTCTCACAAGTTGCTCCTGGGATGTTTCATTCATTTGGGCCCAGCAACTTGCAAAGCCCGCAGCAAACAACTCACGACCAACAGAAGGCTGAAAATTTTGCATCAGGAAAGCAAGCGGTGAGTTGTGGCCCCACCAGTAGCTGGTCTTTTTAAAGTGAATACAGATGAATCCATTCTCAGTGGCACTGATGTGCTTGATCAGGGACAGCATATTAGGCCTATATGCCGTGGCAACAAAACAATATGAAATGCTATAGGACACCCTGACGTCCGAGGTGGTTTGTTTGCCTTTGGCAAAGGCAGCATAGTGGATGAGAGCTTATACAGGAGAATCAATGGATGCGAAAGTATTACCCTCAGCTTCCTCAAGCGTTTGGTAAGAACTATCTCACCTGAAGTTGTGCTAGTCTTGCACAAGTGCGTAAAGCAGGAGATGGTGATTCTTTGAGAAGCGCAATACTGAAGTGCCTCATCCATTCAGCCCAATCTTCTCTAGTGCTCCTTTGAGAAGCCTCACCCGCACTTCTCAGTCGAACATCATTGACCTGTAGAAATCAAAATCCTTAATGTTAAAAAAGAACAGACCAACTTTTAATATTACAAGTAAAGGAAAATGCAGGGTATTAATGCATGAAAGAAAATATTAGAGGATATCCCTTCCTATTAAATATGTAGTTTATTTTAGGTATGGACAAGGGGGGCACAGGAACTTAACAGTTATCAAATATGATGCAACATGCAACCTAGGCAAAACGACCAACAGTACACTTTACAATAACTCACCCTCTACTTCTTGCCTTCTTGGATGTTTATTTTTCAAAACATAATTAACTGATACAGGGAGCAGCTCAGCTAAACAAATACACTTACTGCAGGTTCAGTACTAAGGGCCTGTTTGGCACAGCTCCAGCTCCAGCTCCACCCCTCCTGGAGCTGGAGCTCAACCAAACAGTTTCAGCTCCACCAAAACTGGGAGTGGAGTTGGGTGGAGCTCTCTCACAAAATGTACTAGAGTTGTGGAGCTGGGTTTAGGCAGCTCCACAACTCCACTCCAGACCCAACTCCTGGAGTTATATTTAGGAGTTGGAGCTGTACCAAACAGGCCCTAATAAGCTATGCAGAGCAGCTGGGTAAGATTGAAATTCCCAAAAAGATCAAAGATCTTCACAGGTACAGCATAGTTGAAGACTTCAACAAAGTCAAAAGGTTTTATGAACTAAGATGAGCCTGGAGCCCTAAAACTAAGCTGAACAGTGAATAACAATTAGGCTCGGTTTGTGGTGGTTGTGCTATGCTGCCCTATGCTTATCTTTTTAAGTTGCTATGCAAACAAGGATTCTTATAGGTTTTTTTGCAAATAACATTAAGGTTAAATAAAATATGTCATCCGATTGTCATGTCTCACAGTTGTTTCATATTTTCAGAATGCAAAAATATCATGTTTTTTGCCAAATGCCAAATGTCCGAAAGCAGTTTTACCCCAAAAAAAAAATCGTAACACACTAATACACTTAACCAAAAAAGAACTTTAGTAAATTGCACAATGGCACAGAGAATCCATAGCATCCCAATGTTTTCCAAACAACAAAGCATCTTACTTGATGACTTCTTGGTTGCCGCTGTGTTTCATCAGCCTCCTCAAAAGGAACACCACCAAAATCATCAAGAGGGTCACTAATGACTTCAGGCGGGCATTGTGTGTACTTTTGTACTGATAAGTTCTCAGAGATGAGTGGCTCTCGCCTTAGTAATCGATTTTCAATCTCATCCCATTTTCTATACTGTAAAAGATAACAGTAATAAGAAATTAGACCAAGCCATTCAAAATGCTATGTGCAAAATACTAAAAGTAAAAATGTCTATTTAACCACCTGAAGTTTGGGGTTAGTCTACTTAAACCCTGAAGTACAAAAACCAGTTCAAATAATTCCCTAGAGTGGTTTTGGTCGCATGGATAATGATGAGGACAGTGACATGGCAATGGATTTGGTTAAATGTATTTCAACAAGACAGCCTGGCATAGAAGCACATCACCACTAATGAGTAGTTCCTGGGTTCACCTATGAGGGAAAGGGAGTGGTTGGGTTGGTTTACGTAAAATGGGCTAACATATCGGCCATGTAAGCAATAACCAGCTGCCACGTCATCATCTACATAGCAAAACCACTTATAAAACTACTCTAGTGATCTATTTGAACTGTTTTTCAAGGTTCATGGGGTTAAGTAGACAAACCCTGATACTTCAGGGGGCTAAGCAGATTTTGTCCAAACTAAACAAGATACCCGCAAATGGTGCTTCACAAGAAGCTTGCGTATTGATGACACGAATATTGTAAAATCTTCTCCAAGAGCATGTGCAAGACAGCAAAGCGCCTCTGCTGCATCTTTCCGTAGATCATCATTGTTTCTAGGCACAGAAAGACAAATTAACAATCTGGTGATGCACAACTAAAAAACACAAAAGTTGACAAACAGATGATAAGCATTATATTCATAAACATGGTCTGGAAACAAGAAATAGTGGTTAATAATCCCTCAATGTTTTCTTGATACAACCATAATACACAAAAAATAAAATGTTACTTGTCACCAGATGTCTTACCCATCCAAAACTAGCTTCAGATGATGCACCAAAACCGAAACATGAGTACCAACCTGGACAAGATATGTTGAGAACACATGATGCACCAAAACCGAAACATGAGTCACCAGAAGTTTCTGTGTATTAGGTAAAAACTATAATAGTCAAACTAAAATTGAACAATAACCGACCTGCACCGTAGGTATAAGTTTAGTCAAAGTGACAATGGCACGGCGTCTAATATCAACTAGCTCCACTTTAAATAACCGAACAAGTACTGGAGCAACCAAGTGCATGTGCTCATCCAAATTTCCTAAAAGGAGCAATTCATCATAACAAGTTAAAACTGACCAAAGATTTGTTGTGGACATAAGAAGAAACAGAACCGGAGACAGACCTCCAAACACCTCTAGGGTGTGCAATATGTCAGGAACATAGTAATAGTCATTGCAGCGTTCAGCATCACCCAGGACTTGAATACAACTTGGCAATATGTGAAGTATATACATTCTGAATTCGTCATTCAGTGCCAAGCATAGTTGTTCAACAAGGTGAAGAACCTGGAGACACAAGATAGTAATTAAGAAAACAACAGTATAAATACCAAAAAATATAACAAAAGGGGATGTAAAGGAAGTCATACAGATGGGGAAAAAACGTCAATTCTAATTCCCATGCACAAGCATCTCATAAGAATTGGAGCACAAGTTTCCTATTGTACTGTATTAGTTTGCAGAGATTGTTCTTTGTTTTGCTAACTTCCTAACTGATGAGATGCCTCATCAAAGTTAGGAGAATTTTAGCTGTGGTAGCATTATACAGCCAACAGAGAATATTAACAAGAGCACATGACAAGTAAAGCCCAATGTATTATTACCGGAGAAGCTTGTGGACCTTGGACAGTCCGATTTGGTGCAGGTAAGCTGAATGAGGAAGTCCACAATTCAGATACAAGAGAGAGTATTTCTTGTAAATATTTCCGAATGTGCTGTAAAATAAATAAGCTTGATGAAATATGCAATATATGAGATATCAACTGCAATAGAAAGAAATTAAGAATCTTCCAGTAACTACAATAAGCAAAAGTGCAACACTGAAAGGACCATCTTACCTGTCGAACAATAGATACCAATGTCCCAAGCTTCCAGGTAATGAACTCTTTCAAACCACCATCCTCACACATGCGAACAGCGCGGAATAGCTCAGGGAGAACCTTCAGAAGAAAGGGTAAAGCATTTCAGAACAACTGGGCCTTTTCCCACAATGACAAATTGTCTTACATCCAAAAGCATAATAATTATACTGCCTCAGTTCACAACTTGGCAACTACCATCAGAGGAAGGCAGAAAATATGGCTAATATTTCGAAGACATTTTCTCATAAAAAGCAGTATCCAGTGGTTAAATTTACAATCTTCCATTCTTTATAACCTCTAACCCGCATAACATTGTGAATTAGTTTGACAGGACGCAACTCAGAAACTTCAATACTGCAGTGTACTGGTAATTGGCAAAATCAGTCATGTTTTCAGAAGAAGCAGGCTCTCAATGTGTCTAACAAATGATATACTCCATCCATTTCATATTATAAGTCACTTTGACTTTTTTTTCTTAGCCAAATTTATTTAAGCTTGACTAAGTTTATAGAAATATTTAGCAAACATTTACAACACTAAATTAGTTTAATTAAAACCAACTTCTAATATATTTTGATGATACAAAATTTTGTGTTAAAAGTGTTGCTATATTTTTCTATAACTTAGTCAAACCTAAAAAAAAATTGACTAGGAAAAAAGTCAAGCGACTTATAATATGAAACAGAGGGAGTACTATAAAATCAAATGCTGTGAGCTTTGGAATGGCATCAGCTAAAGACCAAGTGAGCCATGGTCGAACAAGAGCAGAATTGAACACCTTTGGTAAATTTGGAACAAGATGGATCTATGCAACATGTGAAACAAAATGGGTCTGCTAGAAAATTTGTAGAATTTACAGTACAATAAAGCAAGTTGAGAGGCTCTCACCTTTGGTAAATATGGAACACAGCCAAGTCCCATCGACTATAAATGTATCATAGAGAAGAAGAAAATAATTATTACAGTGGGAAAAAAACAAAATCTTGTTGAAAAACGCTAATAAAAATAGAAATATTACCTTAAAAATAAATATAAGAGAGCCAACCACCATCTGATGATAACTTGAAAGGGACGGATCATGAAGAATCCGCATGAGAGAACTAATTGCAACCTGCGATAGAAGATTAATGTCACAGAGACTAATGTATAAACTTTTATTACGCCTCACAAAGTAACACAGAACATACTGTTGAATAATAGTCCTCAGATGCTGAAAAGGATGGCCAGAAATCAGTTGGCAGTTCTTCCATGGAAACAATATGTTGTGCTGTTTCCATCGTTGGCCGCAAGACCTCCCTATGTTGACCAGGTAGCTTATGTTGATTACGCTTATGTGCGTGCGGGTCCAATGCACCCATAATACCTAAAACCTAGGCAAAACATATTTCCTCACTGCTCAGATCAAGGGTGTAATATTAATTTTGAGAAAGCCAGTAAGCATGAACCAGATAGAAAGAGTAAATTTCACAAAACTGTACTAACATGACACATTTTTTAACGAACAACTGCAGAAATCCATACTTCATGTTTTGAAGCATTTTCACAAAACTGCATTCTCATCGAATTAAATGAGCCTGACAGACCAGAAATGACATTTAGTCACACAAATAGGTCATTTCCGCTGAAACAGACTACATGTGACACTGACAAGAGGGACCGTCCTGTCAAGCTCCTTAGCTAGCATCAGATGTTCCGTAATAATTAAGTGTGGTTTCAATGAGTGGGCCTAGCATCAGGCTCTTTTTATCCAAAGGGAGTAGTTTCGTCAAATGTTTCAAAGAAAGAAAGTGTGATTTCGTAGTTTCATGCTTTGTAATACAAAAAGGTAGTGTTCTCGAAAATTGATTATAAACAGCAGGGTTTTGTGGTAGTTTAAGCAATGGTAGAGCGGTATTGATGGAATTTATTGAATGAATAAATACCTTCAGCACTTCCAGTCTAGTAGACCATTCCAATTCGCCATTCAGCAATTTCAAGAGTAAACCAAGCAATGGAGGATACTCATTATAAGGAGAGATAACATAGCTGGTGGAACATCCATGAAAAAAGTTCAGAAAACATTAGTGACGCCCAAGCTGCCGTAATACATTTAATATTGAATGGAAACGATTACTAATAAATATATATAATAAGCTGCCGTAATACCAGACAGAATTTGAGGGCAGAACTCATGCAATTAAGAATTGCGATCATGCAGGAATTTAGTACAAAACATATAAATTAGCATGGATGCAATGAAGGAACAGAAGTATACCCTGTGCTTTGGATAACTTGTCCAAGGGTTGCTACTGCCACTTCCCTTTTACTAACAGCACCTCCATCCAAAAGAGCATCCACAACTAGAGGCATTAGCTCAGGAAGATATTGCCTCATTGCAAAACCACCCTATCATGAAGAGCTAACTTCAGCGTTCAAGCAAAATAACTGAACAAAATATAAAAGATTACACGCTCGAGAACAGAACATACCACTTTGGCCAACTCTCCAACAGTAGCAAGCACTCCTGCCGCAAGCGCATTATTAGCATTCGGTCCTGTTCCTTCACGTAACCTAGCCACTAGTGCCTGGAAGAAAATGAAATTAGACTAGAACTCTAGAAGGTAAGAATATCTCAAGAATGAATAACACTGGTTTTGTTTATTACTAACCTTGTGAATTGGAGCAATATAAGGAAGAATGAGTCGTGCACAACTCCTAATTAAGCAACCCAACAATCTAGCACTTTCCTCTCTACACTTGCTATCCATACTGTATGAATAGTAAAGATTTTGAGAAGATGCCAAAGCAACATAATTATATGAGGCAAAAATTTTGTGGCAGCAAACCTTTGGTCAAGATATGTGAGCAACTGTATAAGATAACGGCGAAGGGCAGGCAGTACATAAGCAGGATTTTTTTCAGACAATCTACCTGCAACTGATATTGCCAATTCTCTGACATGGTACTCCTAAGCCAAAGGGTAGAAAGAAAATTATCAGCAATTACATGGACAATAACATTTCGAGATTTAAACTATGTAAAAGATGTTAAGGTTGACAAATAAAAAGAATATGATGTTCTTGCTAAAACGTAGAAGATCCCAAACTTGGATACACTACTAAAGAGGCACATAATGGTCACAAGATACATGATGTCATTCAATATTCACCAAAGAGGCACAAGATGATCCCACCTGGCCACCTCTGTTGCATACTTGCACAAAAGGAACTCATTCATAAATATGAAGGATATACTGTAATAAATAGACATGAATATGCACAAATGCACACATAAATGTCATGCAGATATATATGTAAGATAGGCGCCTAGGTGGCACCTATAGCCGACTTTTTAGAGCACTGGGTCCAGTTCAAAGTTCAAACGTTACTGAATGGTGAAATACAAAAAGGGACCCTCACAATCTATAATAAAAAAACAATAACAGTACTTTCACCCTGTTTCAAAGATTCATAAAGAAAAGATAAAAGGTAAACCAGATGGCTGATAGAACTATGTACAATGTAAATATAATTGTGTTAGCCTTTCGTAATATCAACAACTACGAAATTAACATCACATGGAAGTACTACAAAAACGAATCTAATGATAACACACCCGTGCTCACTAAACATAGTGTTAGTTTAATTATTAGTCAAAACTCAAAAATTACAAATGTTGATTTTTTTAAACATGTGGGTGCCTTATATTTTGGGATGGAGGGAGTAATATGGTATACCTCATCATTTAAGGCAACAAAAATTGAAGTCATGATGTCAGCTTGGGCCAAAAAATCATCAAAAGATGGATTCCGATATAGAGCCTTGAATACAGAACTTCTAACACCAACATCAGCATCAGCAACTGCAGCCATAAGAAGTTTCTCCACAATCTGCAGAGGAATTTAAGAATGCATATAGACATAAGCAACAAAATGTGATTAAATTATGAAAACAGACCATCATTGCACCGTGCTTACAACATAGAAACATAGAAGTGCATAATTACACGGATTCAAGTCCCAGCCCATAAATATTTCTCTACTACAAAGATTGATGGATTGAAGATGAGTGACATTGCAATCGACTCATGTCTCTTAGCAAATAACTAGCTCCTTTTTTTTTGCATGTCCTGTTTGTATGTAGCAATGTTGCAGCCTAGATGGAGTAGATCCAATCATGAACTATGTGAAGAGTCAAGTATAATAGAAGTATCAATTATAACAAACAGTTAGGATTAGGATTTGAACTGCCGACCTGTCCCACTAGTTTGCAACATATGTTTGCATTGGTTACTGAAATCATATTTCCAGACACAGCATTTGAAATATTCCCATAAAATTGCAGTTCATAATTTCTCATTTTAAACAGTTCGCTTCAGTAGTTCAGCTATGCAATCTCCCAAAAAAGTTATATACTTTATAACAAGCATGTCCAGTAGTAAGAATGTTTCGAATATATGGCAAAGAAACAATAACACACTAAGAAATCTGAGACAACCTCCTCTACAAGGCGGCGACGCTTAGCTCCTCCCATACGATTTGGCCGGTTTGAGCTAAACTGTGAGCTAGACGAAGCTGAAAGGGAATGCGCAACTAGTTTGCAGCAGCATGTTGCAGCAGCTTTACGGGTACTGCAATCCTCATCTTCCAGATAAAGGATGACACTCTCTCTAGCAAATTCCAGAAGCTCATGACCCTGAAACCAATTCATATTGTGACATCTCAAAGACAGTAGCAATGCACAACTTCGCTGAGCATTTCAAACCTTAAAGTTGAAATTTGCTAGAGTCCCCAATGCAAGCTGCACAAGAACTGGACCACCAGAATCCACAAACTGCTGCAAACTGCTTGATCTGCTTCCTCGGCCAACAGCAGCACCAGGCCTCACGGATGACTTTGGCAGTGCTTGAGATATACAATCCAACAATCGTTCCTGTATTGTTGGCAGTAGAGATGGGATGCTGTAGGAAATGGAAATGTGAAATTATGGCCAAGACAGAATAATATGTATAATGTATGGCTCAATCAAGGAAATAATACCTGGTACTTATAGACTCAAGTGCCTCTACAAGTTTATCAGAAAGACCAGCAGAAAACATCGCATCTAGTAGTCCACCACGTATATGAGGTTCCATTGCAGGACCCATAGCTTTTGCGAAACTTCCCACACAAGAAATTGCCTCAAGAGATGGGCGTCCCCTACGAGGAGCAATCTGCATAAACAAGCAGTCATGCACAAAGAAAGCAGGGCAAAATTCAAGTAAACACTAGAATAAACTAGGGGTTCTTGAGGCATACCGCATCATGCAAGTGTGAGGTAATTAAAGGCAAATAGGGCACAAGTTCAGCACCAAGAGCACCAGCCATCTCTCCAAGAGCAACAAAGCCACTAGCACGCTCATCCGGTGTACGTAAAACAAACAAGATATGATCCATGCAAATCTGAGAATAAGAATAGCATTATGGTAGCGTTTTAATATGTCTTGTCTTTTGATAATGACTTCAGGGTTAAGGGTAAAGAGTAAGATATACACAAGAAAAGAAAAGGAAATGTGAAGAAGGGTAGATGAAATATTTCAGTTCAAGAACTAATGGTGGTTAGAAAACCTTTAAGTAGTTGGTAACAAATCTGTCACGCAGGAAGTGAGCAATTCGAGGAAGAAGCGAAGTTATACTACGACGAACAAGCTGATCCCGGTGCCTTAGGTAATTGAGGACTATATCAGCCACTTCTCTGTACCTAGACATCATAAACTCCCCAGTATTCCTGCAATAGTTTTCATGCAACAACAGAATTACATAAGTTGGCATTGTTTTAAGTTGTTTTGCTCTATCAATGTTCTTAAATAAAAAATTAGACAAATCTTAACTATTGAAAGGTAAAACTCAAAATGAAACGAGGATAAGCCACATCATTCGATAAATATTAGCCGTTGGATTCACTACAAGACAAAAGAGGATAAATGAATCTTGACCGTTGGATTAGATGGATGGTGAAAATAATAATTTAAGAGGTTTTCGGATATGAAACTACTAGAAGGAAAGATAGAAAGGAAGGGGAAAAGCTAAAGAACAAACATATGAAGGTATAATGCTATACATATAAATTTGCATCTATTGTAAAAACTATTTTACTACTAAACCCTCATCATAACTAAAGATTCATGGGTCAAGATTGAGCTATTTCGAGTATATACAAAATGTATGTTCATTTGATTAATTTTGTTTCTAACAATTAATTTTAATATATTTGAGAAAAAATTACTATAAGGACATGCACAGTTATGGTCACCCAAATATAAGTTTAATGATTTTCACACGAATTTAAATGAAATCAAACTCATTCCTTAAAAACCTACAAAATATTCGTGCATAGGCTATAAAAAGCACGTGCCAATAAAAAGTAAGGGGTCATGCAACCACAAAGACCTATAAGACAATAACTTATAAAATTTGTAACAAATATTAAGCTATTTAGTGTATTATCATAATATTAGTCAGCCTGACCTATGTTTTTTTTTTTATGAGCATCAAGAAACCCATAAAAAAGATTACCACTCCCACATACCACATAATAGAAGGCCTAGAGTCACGCGAATGGGCGACATCATAGGCTAGTAAAGTAGAATGCGATACAACAACCAAATCCAAGAAAAATCTTGCAACAAAAACTATGATTATGTTGGCAAAATTAAATAAATAAATCCCTATCAACTAAGCAGTATTACCTCAATAATTCTCCAACAGCCAATAGCGAGCCATGAATGCTATGAACAGAGGCATTTTTTCCAAGACCAACCTGTGCTGCTTCACACATGCGGTAATACCTAACATAATCATAAAATGACATGCAAAATGGTAAGGCTAAGTGATATCCAACCACAGAGGCACTTTATACATTATAACTGATGATCTAGCATAAGTAGCCACATAAGTTGCTGATAGCAGAAAAATGTTAATCACCTTTAGGGACAGAACAGGATTCTATAATTCCCCTTTAAGTAGAGCAAGCCCCATATAATTTGAGCCAAAAAAGTTTGAATTGTCAACAACGCTCTTGGAAAGTGAATTCAGGGAGTCAGAGATTGGTTTTTAACGTTACTCACTCCATTGATTTTTGTAAGGCGTATTTTGATAGAAAAGGTCAAACTTTATAAAAATTGACCAGCAATTAGTCAAATATAAATACATTTAGTGTATGAACATACTATAATAGATTTATATTTTAAACTACTTTGAAAAAAATGTTGGTTTTGTAGATAGTTAGAATATATTTTATGAGAAATCAATGATTAAAATTTGATCTGGAAAACTTTTTTTCAAATAAATACACCCTATAATAATCTACAGAGATAGTAGTAGTTAACATGAACAAAGATGGAAATGGATGTAAGAAGCTACTAAGGGTGCCATTACTTTTGTAAGCAATTGGAATAGAATTCTTAGCATGTGAGGCATTTTCCAAACAGAAAAAGGAAATATTCCAATCAAAGGAACCGTGGCTTAATGTGGACTGTACTTCACCCACCACAGCAACAACTATAGTAGCACACTGCTAACGTATTTCTGTTAATGAATCATGTCAGTCCTTCCAGCAAAAACTGAAAGCTACATGGACAAACATGTATATCAATGGCAGTTCACAATCGTCATAACACATTATATAAGATGAAATACTCTGTAGAAAGAGTGACATACTCCCTCTGGTCAAATCTATATCATGTTTGACTTTTTTTAGTCTTCAAGGTGAGACTTTCACCACAACATATTCCCTCCAATCAAATAATATGATGTTTAACTTTTTTTACACTCTTTGATATGTTAATTTGAACCTAACTTTTTATTGCTATACTAAATATGAACTCTAATAAGTTTATAATATCATGAAAGTACTTTCCAAGACAAATCTACACATACCATCTTTTATGTTTTCAAACCAAGTATCTTAAATTAAGTGAAAGTAAAGTTTCAAAAGTTTGACTTGAGAGAAGTCAAACACCATATACTTTTTACTGGAAGAGTAGCATCTATGCATTCACCAACCATGGCCAGTACCTACATATCAGGCCTGTAACATTCATATACTGGGTATCAAAGCATATTGAGAATCATCCAATAAGCAAATCTAACTATTGGTACCCAAACTTTAGTTCAAGCTTCAACTAGGTCCCCAAATTTGCACAGTTTGCTAATTGAGAGCATGCTCATTTACTAGTGTCGCGCATAGCGCTAATAATCACCCCAAATTACATGTGAATTTTATTTGACCATCTGTAAACATACCAAAACAAGCTAGTGTAATGAACCATCCATTGCACTAGCTTTCATATAAATACATGTCATATATTCTAATTTGAAGATAACAAATAATTACTTTGGAATCTAAAACTAAATAAAATCATATCAACTAGATATATCCACGTATAATATATATATAGGTGAAATTATTTTCTTAAAAAATAATAAAAATTACAAACTATTTTCTACAAGATCCATCCACAGAAAATCAGTGGAGCCTGCACACCAGCTCCCCCATTCAGGGAGTATAGAGAAATTATTCAAACAATCATCTTAACTATCAGACAGTTCATAGAGTTACTCAAATTTCAAATGTGGTGAAGACAAAATTGTGCTTACCATTGCACACGCCAACGTGTCTCACGTTTTTCAATAACATGGAGACAGGCACGCAATGCTTCCACTGCTCGCTCACGAACAGCCTGTTTGGGATCTCTCAGTGCTACCCATATAGCATCAACAAATTCAGGAACATGAACATTGAAAACTGTTGATGCATTTTCAGCCATCTCCTGCAATAAGATAAAGTATATATTTATATAAACACAGTACAGTGCCTTACCAGAGTAACATTTGCATGACATTCAACTAATGCCATCACAATAAACCAACAAACTAACTCATATCAGATATTTGATTCAAAATATTCACGATACAACAAAGTCTAAACATAAGACCAGAAGGAGTGTTTTGGCGGCAAATTTGCCAGGTTTAACAGACACAAAAAAAGATCCCTAAGTCTAGACAGCTTTCCTGCTTAGTTGAGAACAATATAAGCCTTAAGCCCTTAATCCTAACTTAAGCTGACTTCATTGCCACTGATTTCCCTGACATTAACACATTATAAACTACCACAAATTAACCACAGTGCACCATGGACAAGGTTGATGAATCCGATGGCCAAGGTTGATGAACCCGATGGCCCTTTTGTTATTTTCTCCCCTATAAGGTTGGACAAAGGATTCATATACGCATAATTCATGTTTAGTAGACAAAAAAATGCCAATCAATATGCATAAACAAATGTTTTAGATATAGGGGTCCAAATAGCAACCAGCAGCACATCAGGTGAGCAAAATAGAAATGTGCAAAAAAAAAGGACAATTGAAATGAGGTATTTATCTGCTTTCATGATGGGAGGCTTGATTAAAGTGTGTAGCAAATACAAAAGTTGGGTGATTAAACTTACTTTGAGAATAAGGACAGCAGCAAAGCGGCGATACTCCACTCGATCCCCACCAAGCCATCCTAAAGCCGTTTTAATCTAAAAGATGTGCTTGTTAGCATACTGATAAAATATGCTCAACAAAAATGAAAAATAGTTACAGTTTACCTGACGCTCCACCTCATCTGCAGTCATTGCACCGCCAGCTTTTGCTAAATGGCCAAGCACTGCGCTTGCTGGAACTAGAACTTCAGGATCACGCTTGACTTCAAAAACAGTTCGCAAGAAATTTGCGAACTTAGAAACCTTTGAAGCACCTTCTCCGAAAGGCATATCGATCAAAGCATCAATAGCACGAAGAGCAAGTAAATTTTCAGCAACATCGTTGCTTTGCAAGAGACTAGATATCTGTTCATAGAGCTGTTCCATAAATCTCAGAAAAGCCTCGCCACTCAGATCTCGAGCTTCTTCCTCAACATGTTTTCTTAGGGCAGCAGCAATAACATCCTAGTGATGACCAGCAAACACACTTAAATCATTATAGACGACTAGAAGATATGTACACATAGAAACAATACTCCATGTTCAACATAGAGGAGGTACAAGTCAACTCAACAAAAGAACAGCCACTAGGGATTCTGGAAGTAAACACCCCAGAAAGCATAAACATCAAAACGACAGCCAAAAAAAAATAGAGGAATACTGGAATATATGCTGCATTATCACCATGAGGTGAAGCATATCTTGGGCCTATTCACTTCACATAATTTTCCTCATAATAGCAGACTAGTTCATACTCTTCTTGCAGGATGTGCCATGTAACAGTCCAACTACCATGTCAATTCCCCAAAACGGCAACACCACCTCAATCAACTACACATATATCAGGAAGCTACATGACCATGATACTACAGGCGAAACGAATTATTTCATAGTATTGTTGCCGCAAGCAAAGGAACTAGATCAAGCTGACTCCAAAAGGCTAAACGCCATGCGCCTATACCACCCCCACTACTCGGAGCAATACAAGCAGCACATCTGGACAAGAAATAAAACCGAACTGGTTTCGGATAAGAAAATGAGAAGACCTCCTCAACTATACATATGCCCAGATATCCATCCATCCAGCACTAGCGACGTGCCCTAGTGAGCAACAAAAATGCTCGGGAAAAATCCACACATCGGGCTCGGGAGCCTAAACTCAGCACGGCGAATTCGACCAATTTAGAGTCCCACCCAAACCTTTGCTCCCGCCCAAAACCCTAGCCGGGGGAGCCATAACAAACGCTCTACAGCAACAAAAATGGAATCTCGGGAATCGGTGGGGGGCGAAGCACATACCGCTCCCGACGAGATGTACGCCGCGATGTTGAACCCGTGCTCCTTGGCTATCAAATCTGCACAACAAGAGCGAGCCCGACATTATTCAGCCGCATCCAGGAGCGGAATCCGTGGGCGAGGGGGGTGAAATCGACGAGAAGAGGGGGGGGGGGCGGTAACGCGCACCTTTGGGCTTCTTCCCGATCTCCGGGAAGTGCGGCGAGGGCTTCATGGCGACGGCGGCGGCGGCTCCAGAGCCGACGCGGCGGCGAGCGGCCGAGGCGGAGATAGAGGGAGGGGGGGGGGGAGGGTTTAGCTTTCCCGACCTGGCTTGGCTTAGCGCGACAGGAGCGGTAGGGAGATGAGAGCGCAGACTGCACAGAGGGTGGGGGTGTCAGGGAGCGGGCCCAGGGGATCGATTGGCGGCGGGGCGACTGAGAGGAAGAAGTGGCTTCGTTCGGCAATCGGCACACAGGAGATTTTACCCCAAAATTTGACAAAATGACTTTTAGAAAACTTATTTGAAGATTGAACCATGGCAAAAACTAATTAAAGAAATCAGCCTTTTCTCAGCACCAACCCTGATGATGCTGAGCTATAACTTCTCAACGTCATTAATATTGGCGCTGAGATTCCATCCGATGTAGCGAGAACGTGCCAAATTCATAGCTCAGCGCACAACTACTTGGCATTGAGGTCTTCATTAACAAAAGCGTAAATATTAGTGGTGTTGAGTAAAAGGCTTATTTTTTACGATTAGTTTTTATCACGGTTCAATCTTCAAATAAGTTTTCTAAAAGGACCCAGGTAAATAATACCATCAAAGCTAGTAATTGGGTTTATCCCCTCTTCAATCCCCTTCACCATGGGGATAGCATTTGATTTAGGGTCTCAATAATAGCTTAAGGCTTATTCAGTTTGGTTTGTATGTTCTTTTGGACTTACTCGTACATGATTTGTTATAAGCCGGTGAATTAAATCTTAAGTTTTAGGGAGAATTGCATATTTGCCACTACTTTCACTCCTTAACTCGAAATAAACCATTATAAATCACGAATTGCAAATATACCACCAAAAGCAGTGTGCGTGGATTCGTATGCCATCACCACTCCATTCCGTATGAGTAAGATGACAAAAATAATTCATGTAATTAAATTAAAAAACAAGGCAACAGATAATACATATTGCCCTTGGCAGATTGAACCTTATCTGTGTTCTTCCCCTAGCTCTACCGCATCAGAACCCTCCTCTCCTCTCGCACGACGAACCCTAAACCCCAGATCTTCTCATCCCTTCTCTCAAATCAGGAGCAAATCACCAAAAATCGTTTGCTTTGAAGTATTAGATGCCAATGGAAGAGGTGCAGATGGATTTCGGCGAGTAGAGCAAGGCAAGCTGCAGCGGGCGGCATCAGGCTACGGCGCTTGCGGCGGCTTGGGCCAGCACCTGTAGGGGGCAACGTCTACCACGCTTGCGGCGGCTCCGTTGGGCGGCGTCAGGTTGCGGCGTGCGACCGGGCACGCGCTGCACCGGGTGTCGGCGTCGACGGTAGGCTGCAGCGTCGACGGAGGCTGCATCAGCTGCTTCAAGCGCATGGTGGCTACTATGGCAGTAGCAGCAGGACCACCATGGAGGTATATAATCTATACTTATGCTTGTGACCTGCTTGTTCTATCTATTGTGTAGGGATGTTACCAACAATATATGTGTGTGTTTTGAGGAATTCTTTTTTGAATGTTTTTAATCCTTGTTCAACTGGTTCAAGAGTCCGAATTTGCTGGTTTGTTATGTTGTTGAGAAAAAATCGAACAACCGGCCTGGGAGATCTGCTTAACTCCAGTGCAGGTCCAAAGATTGGTGAGATGCGAGCGTGCCAGTCATTTGATCCTGCAACTGACAAGATATGCAAATAGTAGATCAAAACAGCCGATCGGCTGACAAGCCGATGGAGTAGTTCCAGCCGATGCCGATATCAGCAGATAGCTGATACCAGCCGATAGCGATAGGGTTTAAGCAATCGGCTATATGTCCAATTAGATGATGATATAAATGCAATGGCTGTTGAAAATAACAATATAGCAATATAATCCATTAGAAACCCATCGGCTAACAATGATATGATAAATAAGCATCGATCCGAGGTTAAAGCATACATCGGCTGGAGGTCCGCGGCCATGTCTTCTTCCGCAGCCCATCGGTGTGTCAACAGCTGAGTACGCCGAGGTAAGTTCTAATCGGCTAAATCCTTCTTTTCTCAGCAATAGATTGATTTTCCTCCGTCTTATGCGCTTCTTCTTTTCCATTGCTTCTGGATTCATAGCACCTCTTCATCAAGTCGCAATTCCAAGTCTTTCGCATCAAAACCACTATTTCCTCGGCCCAATCGGCAATCTCGACCCCACCGATTTTTTTACTGGTGAAACCAACCGGATTCCTTTCAGGCTAGCTACCCTAACCTAGGTCATTGGAAGAACACCTTTAAATCCTGGCCATCCCTGGAAAAACTTTCACCTACAGGAGTTGGTCCACTTGGTATCAGCGTGTGTCGGCTAGCAAGAAAGTTCATTGGGATGAGATCGGAATCGGGCCAAGCACTCGCCTTAACCATAGCCAATTCTGCCAAAGACGAACCTCTGATGGCTGCCGCCACTTATTTTTGGTCAAACACCATCAATGCTTTCCTGTTTAATCAAGGGCCGATGACTCCAACCCTAAATGATATCACCATGATCACTGGATTAGATGTAACTTCATCGGCCAACCCCATGAGCATGAACACCCGGAACCAATTTGATTTCAAGACCAAGAGCATAGGTGGTTGGTCCGGCTATGTAGCAGCATACATGGGTCAAGGATCTGTCACCCCCCGAGAGCATGTAGCCTTTTTGCTCATGTGGCTGGAAAAGTTCATTTTCTGTGGATCCAGTTGCGGCCCTACAACCAACTGGCAGTTTGTAGCCGAAGCCCTGGAGTCAAAGAAAGAATTCCCTTTGGGGAAAATTCTTCTCGGCTATCTGTACCAGATGTTAAACAACGCATCGGCTAGAATCGCCGTCGGCTCGGCAGTTGGAGCAGGTGGACCCTGGTGGTTACTGTAAACTTGGTTAAACATGATGGTTATGAAAGTTGTCAATCGGCCTCCTGTGACAGAAGTTGAATTCCCACTGCCAGAGCCGATTGTGGGTGACGACGGAGAAGAACGTACCCACCGCAGATGCACATCATACGGGGAATATGCATCCACACCAACCGATGCTGGAGCAAAGCTATCGGCTGAACTGCTTAAGGATTGGTTCTGTAGTTTCTATGAAGGCTTCAAGAAAGACGCTCGGATCTGGTTCCCGTATGAAGATTCAACATACCTTGAACTTCCATCAGATTTCAGATTCGAAGACATAAATCATGAGAAATTCCAGAAATCCAGAGAAGTCCTTATAGCCGCAATCAGCCCTTGCATCCTTCCCGTCGGCATCCACCAAGGAAGAAATATCCAAGTGTCCTATGAATTTTATCATCCAATGAGCTCAGCCAGGCAACTTGGATTAGGCCAACTTCCAATCGGCTTATTCTTTGCCGATAAGATTCAATGCCGAGGCCAAATTACATCTGCTCTAATGATGGATCGGCTACTCAATCTACCAGGACCTCCTCTGGGTAGCATTGAGAATATTGAGTTAGCCGGTTTCAGGAGCAAGAACTTCGATAGATGGTGGGGTGAATGGAAGCTACATCTGTTTCACCAATCGGCTACGATGTATATGACAGATCTTTTCCCTGACGTCATACCTCAGGTAAATATTATCATTATCAAGTTGCATAATCAATTAATCAATTTATTACTTAACCAATTCCTTTTCCTCACTTTGCAGACAACAGAATCTTCCCCTCCTCACCAAAGTAATAGTGGCAAAGACATCGAATATGCTGCAGGCTTAATTCCAAATGGAGGTGGATTATCTCCCCCTGTCATCGGCTACCATGCCCCCAAGACTTCAACTCTTCTCCACGGCCTCACCAGAGAACCAGCCGATGTGGGCCAAAAAAGGAAAACCAGAGCTTCAGCCATGAGCACATCAATCCTGGCTCCGAAGAAAAAGACCAAGGTCAAGAGAGCCAAACCAACTGACAAGCCAGCCGATGATCTGCCCGACTTGGATCACATAAGGCTCACTTGATGATGGTCTGGTCACTTGATGAACTGTTGAAAAATACAACTGTTGACAGTGAAATTTGGTAATCGGCAAAGACGTCATCAGCTTAGAATCATTATCGGCTGCAGCATCTCGGAATCAGCCGATGGGAGTTATCAAGTCGCCAATAGTCAGATTCCTGCTATATTCGGCTAAGGAAATCAATCTACTAAAGGAAGCTTATCCCTAAGTGACCGAGTTTAAAGAGGATGCGACATGGCAGTTTATATATTAATTAGGAATAGTTTGTTAGTTTCCTTTTATCTTTAGGAAAGTGTGTTTAGTGTCCGATAAAGACTTTATATTTTCCTTTTATCTTTAGGTTAGTTTCTTTCTTGTTCGACAAGGACTTGTATCAACCCATGAGTATAAATATGTACACCCGGGGTCTATGTAATCTATCATGACGATCAATACAATTCGGCGCATCGCCACCTTTTACCTTTTCTACTTTATTTAATCATCCGGCGGGACTTGGCACCCGACGCGGGGCTGCATCGTCTGCGATCTCCGGCGAAGGGATAAGCCCAATATTCCGTCGGTCCAGGCAATTGTATCGTCTACGTCAGCGTCATTCAAGGCTGCATCAATACATTCGACCTCTTGGATTGCTCTGGTTTGGATGATATATTTACCTACCTATTTATCATATGTCTCTGTTAATCTAGTCTTAGCATATCAATTTAGCTCTATCGGCTGCTTCTCGCTTTAGGGTTTCTGCCGGTATCGGCTAAATCGTGTTGCTAGATTAGATTAGCTTAGATATCTACCACCCTGAAAATCAGTCAACGGCTTGATTGTCTAGATATTATGTTTCTTTTCATACTTAGTGATGCATCAGTTAAGTATGTTCAAAATGTATTTTCATAGAAAGGGTAATCTCTAGATAGCGCATGACTAATTAAATATTAATTAGTTTAAACTTAATAAATAAATAAGTGTGATTTTTTAAGTAATTTTTATAGCAGTATTTTTTTAAAAAAAAACATACTGTTTAAAAGTTTTGGAAACGTACGCGCGAAAAATTGTGGGATTTTGTCAAGCATCCTTACTATAACAAAATGAGATGGCAAGCTCTCAATGGTAGATCACAGCAACATTAAATGTTTCGAAGACTCTCCTCCTGCCCAGTTAAATAGTTTTCACCGTTTTTTTATAAATTAGTCCTTTTAAAAAACTTACTTTGAAACTAATCCTCGTAAAAAAAACTTCAACCAAAAATAGGCCATGGTCATTGGCGCTGAGGTCCAAAGGGTCAGCGCCACATCTGTTGGAGCTGAACCCGTGGCCACGTGGATCCGAAGCCGATCTGCATGCCGACGTGGCACGAGGTTGGCGCTGACCTTATAACCAAGTTAAAATGCTCACAGGTCTGAACAAGCATCAACGTTATATTGTAGCGTAGTGGTGTGGCCTATGTGCACGCAAGCTTGAGGTAGCAAGTTCGACTCCTTCAAGCAGCTCTTCTTTGTTCTTTTCTTCCGGACCTTTTTTTTCCCAAGTTTACCGTCCTTTTGTCCTGCTAGCAAATCTTCCTTGTTCTTTTCTTCTGGCACTTCCCCAGCGGTACAAATCTTCCTTTTGAAGGAGTCGAACTTGCTACCTCAAGCTTGCGTGCACAGAGGCCACACCACCACGCTTCAATAACATTGATGCTTGTTCAGACCTATGAGCATTTTAACTTGGTTGGCGCTGACCTCGTGCCACGTCGGCATGCAGATCAGCTTCGGATCCATGTGGCCATGGGTTCAGCGCCAACGGATGTGGCGCTGACGCTTTGGACCTCAGCGCCAATGACACTAGCGTTGAGCCCACGGCCTATTTTTGGGTGAAGTTTGAGAGGGTTAGTTTCAAAACAAGTTTTTCAAAAGGACTAATTTGTCAAAAAAAAAAGGTAGTTTTCACAGCTTCCTGATCTTGTATGTTTACAAAACATACTAGACATGGGCATTTCGTTTTGCTTCATGTTTGATACATATTTTTCACTTTTAAACCAGCGCATGTCAATATAAATTTTATTCCTAATCAGATTGCATTATGAACTAGCTAGATGTGGATCGTGTGGACAATACTTCCAATCCGATGGCAACGAAAGGGCAGGTACTTGCAAGATGATTATAGAGCATACAAGCCGAAAAGACAGGCTGCATGTGCTCTTCGTACATGTTTCGTAACAAAAAGTTTCGTACGTATAGACTTTTCCATATACTTAATTGGGCAAGCCAACCAGCTAATTAATCGGCCAAACTTCGAAAAGGACGGGGCCTTAAGCCAATGTTGCTTGCATGTTCTTTCTTGAGCCCAATCCCTATTATTTTAATAGGATTTGAGAGGAAATTGGACAAAATACAGATGGAGGTAAAAATTACGGATTTTCCCTGACGCAGCAAGCTAAATGTTAAATATTTACGATCGGAGAGGGTAATTATATATGGACATGATGAATTCTTGATCTGCTTCAACGTGTCTGAGAAATGGTTCCATGGTAAGTGAGTCAAGATGATTACTTCACCAAAATCGGAGCACATGCATCATGCAGTGCAAAGTGCATATGCATGCAGAAATATATTGAAGCAGAAGAGAACCAAAGTTTGATTCTTGGAGATTTCATGGACAATGCAAAATTGAATGTACAGTTTCGATATGAATGTCACTGATGAGTGATGGCTGGTGCTTTGAGGCTAGCTGCCTGCTGAATGTCTGCCTGGGATCAGACTAGTTAGCTTGTAATTTTATGCCTTCAAGTCCTCGTGTCTAGTACTGGACCGACCGTGTCTAGTGTCCATCCGTGCAATATGTTCAAAATGTATTTTCATAGAAAGGGTAATCTCTAGATAGCGCATGACTAATTAAATATTAATTAGTTTAAACTTAATAAATAAATAAGTGTGATTTTTTAAGTAATTTTTATAGCAGTATTTTTTTTGTTTTAGTAAAAGTTGGGTTTAGGATGAGCGAAAGCAAACTTTAATAGGTATCTAAGTCATCGTCTTTACATGTATATTTGCCGTTGTATTATTACCCTTTATCATCCACTTATTTTTTTTACTGGTGCACACCCTTGTGACTCATGCTCATATATTTTGTAGGTTTTAAAGAGATATTTTAATTTTAATTTTAAATTTGTTTGAAAATCATTCAACCTATATATCAGGTGACCATGACCTTTTTTATTGAAGGAATGTATAGATGTCTTTGTAGCAATGTTTTTTCTCAAACATTAACAATTAACTGCTAACAAACAAATTAATCACGTAACATATATTTTGAATATGCTATAGATAACTCAATCTTAACTAATGAATCTTTAGTTAAAGGATGAGGTATTTTTCTTCCTTTCTTACTTTCCACTTCTAGTAGCTTCATCTCGGGAAGCATCTTGAATGTGTTTCTTTTACGATCCATCTAATCAACGGTCCAAAATTCATTTACTCTCTTTTATTTGTAGTAAATTCAATTTGCTAAGTGATGTGGCTCATTCTTGTTTCACTTTGGATTTCACTTTTTACTAGTTAAGATAAACACTTATGTATTTTTTTATCAGGATTAGTGGTGACATTAAATGGAAGATGATTATCATTGGTTGAAATAACAAAGTTAGTGGAGAAAATAAAAGGTATATGATTTTTTGATTAGTTTCAATTATAAAGCAGCTGAACAAATTTCTACTATTATATATGACAAATTTTGAACGATAGGAGTCGCTTATATTTTTGAGGGACATATATAGGGAATATCTCCTATTCGATGGTACAGTGATAAGCAAACGAGATAGTAGTAATCCGTTGTGGTTCTTTTGAAGATCACAAATGTCAGAGAGGTGATAAGTCGATATATGGCATTTCTGTTTGTCTCACAAGCTAAGAATTTGCATTATGCCCTTTCGTTGCCATCGGATTGGAAGTATTGCCACACGATCCACATCTAGCTAGTTCATAATGCAATCTGATTAGGAATAAAATTTATATTGACATGCGCTGGTTTAGAAGTGAAAAATATGTATCAAACATGAAGCAAAACGAAATGCCCATGTCTAGTAATTTTGTAAACATACAAGATCAGGAAGCTGTGAAAACTACCGTTTTTTTTTTTTTGACAAATTAGTCCTTTTGAAAAACTTGTTTTTAAACTAACCCTGCGAAACTTCACCCAAAAATAGGCTGTGGGCTCAACGCTAGTGTCATTGGCGCTGAGATCCAAAGGGTCAGCGCCACATCCGTTGGCGCTGAACCCGTGGCCACATGGATCCGAAGCTGATCTGCATGCCAATGTGGCACGAGGTCAGCGCCAACCAAGTTAAAATGCTCATAGGTCTGAACAAGCATCAATGTTATTGTAGCGTGGTGGTGTGGCCTCTGTGCACGCAAGCTTGAGGTAGCAAGTTCGACTCTTTCAAAAGAAAGATTTGTACCGCTAGGGAAGTGCCAGAAGAAAGAACAAGGAAGATTTGCTAGCAGGACAAAAGGACGGTAAACTGGGAAAAAAAAGGCCCGGAAGAAAAGAACAAAGAAGAGCTGCTTGAAGAGTCGAACTTGCTACCTCAAGCTTGCGTGCACATAGGCCACACCACTACGCTACAATACGTTGATGCTTGTTTAGACCGTGAGCATTTTAAACTTGGTTATGAGGTCAACGCCAATAGCGAGCCACGTCAGCATGCAGATGGCTTCGGATCCACGCGGCCACAGGTTCAGCGCCAACGGATGTGGCGCTGACCCTTTGGACCCAGTGCCAATGACCATGGCCTATTTTTGGTTGAAGTTTTTTTACGAGGATTAGTTTCAAAGTAAGTTTTTTAAAAGGACTAATTTATAAAAAAACGGTGAAAACTATTAAAACTGGGCAGGAGGAGAGTCTTCGAAACATTGAATGTTGCTGTGATCTACCATTGAGAGCTTGCCATTCTCATTTTGTTATAGTAAGGATGCTTGACAAAACCCCACAATTTTTCGCGCGGACGTTTCCCAAACTTTTAAACAATATGTTTTTAAAAAAATGCTATAAAAATTACTTAAAAAATCACACTAATTTATTTTTTAAGTTTAAACTAATTAATATTTAATTAGTCATGCGCTATCTAGAGATTACCCTTTCTATGAAATACATTTTGAACATATTGCACGGATGGACACTAGACACGGTCGGTCCAGTACTAGACACGAGGACTTGAAGGCATAAATTACAAGCTAACTAGTCTGATCCCAGGCAGACATTCAGCAGGCAGCTAGCCTCAAAGCACCAGCCATCACTCATCAGTGACATTCATATCGAAACTGTACATTCAATTTTGCATTGTCCATGAGATCTCAAGAATCAAACTTTGGTTCTTTTCTGCTTCAATATATTTCTGCATGCATATGCACTTTGCACTGCATGATGCATGTGCTCCGATTTTGGTGAAGTAATCATCTTGACTCACTTACCATGGAACCATTTCTCAGACACGTTGAAGCAGATCAAGAATTCATCTTGTCCATAATTACCCTCTCCGATCATAAATATTTAACATTTAGCTTGCCGCGTCAGAGAAAATCCGTAATTTTTACCTCCATCTGTATTTTGTCCAATTTCCTCTCAAATCCTATTAAATAATAGGATTGGGCTCAAGAAAGAACATGCAACATTGGCTTAAGGCCCCGTCCGTTTCGAAGTTTGGCTGATTAATTAGCTGGTTCGCTTGCCCAATTAAGTATATTCATTAAAATATGTTTGTTTGAATTTTTAAGCTACTTTCATAAAATAGTTTTAAAAGAATCGTTGAACGTTTAATGGCTTGGAAATGTGCCTACGATAATCTAGCAAGCTAATGGGTAGAAACAGACAGTGAGACAGGGCCTAGTTTAGTTCTTCTTAGATTATTAACAGGATATTGTTGAACATGATTATTTGCTCATGCTTTGAAAAAATATATTTTCTCAAAAAAACTTGCTTGTATTCTTAGACCAAGTTATTTTTGTTAAGTTTATTTATCAAAATATTTAATTTATCTCTTTAATCAAGTAGTAGTAGATAATTCACAGCAACTATCCGCTCAATAACCTACATATTTCAAACTGAGCATGCATGTTTGTTTTGGCATGCATGGAGGCAAGTTTAATCAACGTACAGAACGGTTGTAACTGTATTTGTGGCATGTTTTCTTCTCTAACACATTGATCGACATTGCTTATTGTAATAAGTCTGCTTCACCCCCTGAAGTATCGAGGCCGGTCTACATAAACCCCAGAAAGTACGAAACCGAGTATTCTGCCCCGTAAATTATCAAAACTAGTTTAAATAACCTTTGAGTGGTTTTGCTGTGCACACGATGACATGGCAATGGTTTTGGCCTCTTGGACTAAAGAGGAGACTATTGTAACATGCTAAGCATTTTATTCACAAGTGAAACGGGCTGAATGATGTAAACTAGTGTTAATATATAGTCCCTCCAACCCATAATATGAGGCACGCAAGCATTTCAAGATTCAACTTCTAAAATATTTTGACCAATAATTAGTATAATATGAATTAAATTTTATTTGTTGAGAATATTATAATTGGATTGACATTTGAATTTACTTTCATATGATTATAATTTGTTGCTATAATAAACCTTATAGTACATGAAAAATTATAAGCCAATCGTACCAAGTTTTGACAATTCCTTATATTATAGGATAGAAGGAGTAATACTTTTTAGCATGCCGATCAGTTGAAGTGAAAAGCAATAGTTAATTAGATCAACTTGGGTTTACTAGAAAAACTTTGTGTGTCATGCAAAACCACCTACAAAACTACTATAGGGGGTTATTTTGAACCAGTTTTCATACTTTAAGGGGTAAATATCCGGTTTCATATTTTAGGGGGTTAAGTAGACCAACCCATACTTTAGGGGTGAAGTAGACTTATTCCTTGCTTTTTTTAGCATAAAGGCCCTGTTTAGATCTCACTTCAAAATTTTCACCTATCACATCGAACGTTTGAAACACTTGCATGAAATATTAAATATAAGCTAAATAATAACTAATTACATAGATTGCGACTAATTTGCAAGACAAATCTTTAAGCCTAATTGCTCCATGATTTGACAATGTGGTGCTACAGTAAACATTTGCTAATGATGGATTAATTAGGCTTAATAAATTCGTCACGCAGTTTACAGGCGGATTTCGTAATTTGTTTTGTTATTATACTATGTTTAATACTTCAAACGTGTGCCCGTATATCCAATGTGAGACGGCAAAAATTTTCACCTTGGATCTAAACACAACCAAGTGTGGTTTCGAATTTACTAGAACAGAGTAGGCAAGTTAGCTTAGGCTGTGTTTAGTTTCATGGTGAAAAGTTTTGGCGTATCACATCGGATATACGGACATATATTTGAAGTATTAAACGTAGAATAATAACAAAACAAATTACAAATTCCGCTTGTAAACTGCGAGATGAATTTATTAAGCCTAACTAATCTGTCATTATAAAATGTTTACTGTAGCAACACATTATCAAATCATGGAGCAATTAGGCTTAAAAGATTGTTTCACAATTTACACGCAATTTGTGTAATTAAATTTTTTGTCTATATTTAATACTCCATACATGTGTCCAAATATTTGTTGTGATAGGGTGAAAAGTTTTTCATGGACCTAAACAGGGCCTTATAATATCTTTAGTAATTAAATTGCTCAACCAAATCTTTGCTATGGAAAAAAACACACTCTCTCTTTCTATTATTTCCATTGATATATGATGTTAGTTAGTCCATTTTAAATTAAAAACATTTATATACAAAACTGAAGGGGGAGTATTTTTATTTTAGAGTTTGTTCTTTTCTCTCTTTGACCATGGAATTGTTAAACGTTTTTAGTTGAACAAATATGCAATACAAATCCCATAGAGTCATACGCACACAGTAATTTACAACTCTGTCCCTCTTGACCGACACCGCCAGCTCCTCATTCTTTTTTTGTGCTGTTTGAGGGAGCTTAAGTAATTGATTGGTAGCCAGCTTCTAACTTCTAGCTCATTTTCTTAATAGTAAATTTCACAAAACTATATGTTTTATAGTCCAAGTTGCAGAAAACCACACACACTTTGACACTTAGCACTTAAAGTACATATATTTTTGGTTGTGTAGTTCACAAATCACACTATCGATGAATGGATTCACCTGCGAGATGATGTGGCTGTTTCACCTAAGACGAGGACATGTCATTCTATTATCATCTATCGCACGAAATTAATAGGATGCCGGGTGAATCCATTCATCGATAGTGTGGTTTTGTGAAACTAAACTACCAAAATATATGTACTTAAATGTCAAGTATCAAAAATGTGTGTGGTTTTCTGCATCTTGAACATAAACATGTAGTTTTGTGAAATTTACTCTTTCTTAATTATACAACTACAACTTCTTAGAATATGAACTATTTAAGAACTTCTAATTAAAAAAAACTGCAGCTTACAAAAACTCCTTCAAAACATAAATGAATTGTAACTCCCCCTCCCCTTCTCTCCATACCAAAAAGAAAAATCCTCCAGCATCGGAGCCCTCTTTTCTCCTCGATCCGGACCGTGCAACCCTGATCGTACGGCTCCAAGAAAAAAAAAATCCAGGTGCGGTGCGGCTCACGTTGATCGAGACGCGAGCCGCGCCGCCGGCACGGCCGCCACCTCCACCGACCGCGCGAGACGACGCCTCCGCCTCCGCCTCCACCCGCCGTCGCGGCCGCTACTCGCCGGCTCGGCTCGTCGGCGCCGGCGTCGGCTCCCGTCTCCGCGCCTGGCCGCCTTGGGGTCGCCTGCTCTGCCGGTGGCTACCCCGCGCCTCATCGCCTCGGCGTCGGACAACCCCAATCTGGGTGATTCCGCTCCCCATCGATATCCTGCGGTAATCGAGCTCAAGTTCTCCCCAATTCGACGCGGGAGGCTGCAACCAGCTCAGCTCTTCCTTGCTTGGATTGGTCATGATTTTTTTATTTTTTTTTGGTTTCTGCTGTTGGGATGATCTGCAGGGGCTCGTTGTGCTGGGCGCTTCTCTCTGGCGAATTGCGAAGGCTCGGCATCTGCAGCTGGTTGATCAGTAGCGATGTCGATGCAGATGGATGTGGATGGCGAGTCGAGTGGAGCTCGAGATCTCGGAGACATGGGCGATCTGGTATGGCAATTTGGCATCTTCCCCCTTTGCACAGTGTGTAGTTCTTGTTGCTTCGTTAGGTGCTAAACCTTAGGGTTGCTGCTGGTATTGTCAATTTGAGTTGAGGGGAGCAACTAACATGGCCGGGTGAATTTGGTTGGGGAATGGATACCAGTGCATTAGAAGCTTAAAATGTTCTTATGCTACTCATACTACGGTTTGCTCGGAGCAATTCACGAATCGCTATAGTGCTCGTATTATTATTACAGCATGGGCATGTCTCAATTTTGAGTCATCCCTGTTTGACATTTAATCCAAATTTTAGTTGGAAATGGTCTCTAGTATAAGAGGCCATACTGCTCTCTCCACTAAGAGTTAAGGGAAAGCGGGGGAGGCACTGATAATGGAACTTTGTATTATAATGGCTTTATATTTTCTTGCTCATCCCTTATCCTTGTGCTACGAGGACTTCTCTTCACCAGCTTTGTTACTCCACTCTGGCAATTCAATGTTGTGAGCTAGTTATGTTGAGGTGGGATGCATTGTTCACCCAAAGAGTAGTAATTGTACTTTGGCATAGTAGTTCTATGTTGCTGTGTTCTTGCTTTGCAGTAGCAATGAACTTTGTACCTTCAGTCCTGATGTAGTTATGTTTTGTGCTTTAACATAGTCCATCCAAACTCACTTGCAGGAAACATATGCATTTGAGAATGAAAGTTGTGGAATTTGTAGAGACATTGTCATTGATAGAGGAGTTCTGGATTGCTGTCAACACTGGTAGGGTTTCATCATGGACCAACAATTATCCAACATATTTTTCACTTCTTATAGTATTATTGCATAACTGCTTGTATGCATATTGCATTTGTGCTCTTGATGATCAGCGTTATGCAGCTAGGAACTTCCTTGGTCACAATATGTTACTGGAATGTGAATCAGTACGAGATGTCATTTGTTTATTTGATAGTTTCTTGTTTGTAAACTAAGCATGTCAGGGCATATAGGTTTTGCCATACATTTCTGTATCCCCTAGTCGTCATTACTTGCTTATCTACTTCATTTTTTTTCCCTGCATTACTTTGTGATGTTCAAGTGCTCTAGTTCCAAATTGCATTCCGCTCATAACTTTTTTTTATTGTCGAGTTCACGCATTGTATTTGGTAACTGACTGCTCATTCTATGTTCTTTGTTTAAAATAATTTGAGCCATATTAGTACTGATATTGTATTTTGCAGTGATAAATGAAGTTTTTTAATTCTAACAATGGAGAATTGGATTTCATACACCAGGTTTTGCTATACATGCATTGACAACTGGTCTGCCATCACTAATCGCTGCCCCTTTGCAAAAGTGAATTTCAGCGTATAACATGCACGCCAGTAAGTGAAAATTATCATTGGTGCTGACATTCTTCCATGGAAGAAAATAAGAAATCCTAATATCTGTGCTGACATTCTTTACATGGAAAAGAAATTTAACTTAATTCCTCAAAAGGTAGAACTGCATGGAATATAATAGTTTATTTGCTATTTATTAAAGGTGTATGATACCACTGGAGCCAATAATGAAGTGAATACTCTTTAACCGGTAAAGTTGAAAGTTCCTATATTTTAAGTTTGCATGCATACTTTAACATCTGTGAGCTAACTGTCTTACAGTTTGGTCCTTGTTTCCTCATTAGGTAGGCTCATGCTTTTCCCTGTTTTGGTCTTTCATCTCATAATGATACATGTTCAGCATTGTCATAATTAACAAATTTAGTTACGGAATCACAATTCCATTAAAAATTATTTTGAGTCACCTGACCATGTTAATTAATTGTTATAACTATAATCAATGACATCATTTGCCTGTGACTTCGTGCCATACCATTATTGTGAAGTTCTTCTATGCTTCATAATCTTCTTCAATTTATTTTCAAGTAATGCACATAGATATAAATTAATGCCATATCACACTCTCCAATTTGTATTTCTTATTGTGCAGTGGTGATGATGATGATTGGTTGCAAGGGGAAAGCAACACTCTTTCCTTCCATCATACTATATTGATGCAGAAGTAATAATACTCAATAGGCTCTTCATTTTCTTTTAAAAATCATTACTTATCTATCTCATCAAGATGATTTGTTACTTGCTGTTTCCCCCCATCCTCCAGGCAGTAGTTGTTGATGATGGTGATTGCAAGATTCGGAGTGGACTTGTGTCGGTGGAGGATGATTCAACTTTGATACATCAATTGCTTGTGACTCTTGTGATTTATGGTACTTATAGCTATATTATTATCCAATTTAAATGTGTCCACTATTAGTTGAGACTTTATGACCATATTTGTTTTCTGATTACTAATCCTTAAGCCAGGTATCATGCTCTATGTTGGGTTTTAATCCGGAAATGGCAACAGAAGATTCATGGTTGTGCCCAGGTAATTCCATTTTTCTTACGTTTCATAACCCTCCCACTAGTTATATCAAGTATTCTTCGTTTGCTCTCTTTTGTAATAATTAATATATCAATCCTATTTTATAGATGCGTATCTACTGAAGTGAAACACAAGGCAGATGCTATCTTGAACAAAATTTCAGTGGGACTGTTCAACTGGTTCTGATAGGACAAACTATTGATGCATCATTTTCTGGGAGGGTGTCCGTATCTGTTGCTGATGAAGGTGAAACTGCCCTTGTTGTCTCAATGGTTGGTGTACATTCTGAAATTCGGGATGGTTTGAAGACTGAACAGAAGGGTTGAATTCCAATTCATATCCAAGCTATTCCAAAAGATGACTGTGTTGAACGAAACTGTTGCCGATCCAAAATATTGAGGAACTCAGATGGTTTCAGTATATCACACAATAGATACTCTGAATGAACCTTGTCCAACGGTTTCTTCTGAGCCAACAGAAAGGCCAATTGGAATTTTCACCAATACGTGAGTCAGCGCATACGTTATTTAGACAGAGCAGAGGGTAACATGTCAAATGTACAGGCTCCATCCTGTTCATTTTCCACAAACCAGCAAAGTACCTGAAAATTCAGGAGAGGAGAATGCTTGTTTAAAACAATGCAAGATCTACTGTCATCGAATCTCCACAACTTTTTCACCAGGTTGTTGGTAGTATGCATATTCATGACACATGTTTGTAAGCCTTATTCATCTAGTCATCAGAAATTTGCATGCATCTACAGGTGCCTAACTTATTTTTTACCACCTTATTTGAATGTTTGATCGTACCACCAGTTTGTTGATAGGTTGATGTATTTGGATACCGTGGTTTCTGTGCTTACCACAACTATGAAAAGAAATTCCATGTCAACAATTGTTTTGTCCTTATTCTTTTGCATACCAAGCATCAGCAAGCTGAAAAGTGGCATAATCTTGTTTTATACAATGCCATCTTTTTTTTCGAACCTACAATGCATTTTTTAGGACTAGACCTATAGACATTGGCACTGTACAGCCAACATGAATTATTTCTCTTTATCAATGCAGCTGGCATGTGGCAAGATCGAACGACATAGATATGATTGATGCAGGTGAGGTTCAGCAGATGAGAAGTGCTCCTGTCGGCAGTTGACATCCATGTGAGTATCTTTTAAATTGTAATGCTGACTTTCGAGAACCAATTGTCCCACAAGATTTACATAGATTGAACAAAACAAGTGTGTTGGCATATCTTACTTTTCCAGTTTCATTTTAGTAATTTTCCCCTTATTCGTTTTTTTTTCAGGCATGATGGAGAATCTATCAGTGACATGGAAGAAGTTAAAATACAAGGAATCAGGTGATGAAATTGGTCATCCTGCAAAAGAGAGCAGATCAGAAGTGCAGAACAGGAAATTAAATTGATTGGGAATTCAGGTATTTCTCCAACAGATGATTGTACTACTTCTAGTGCAGCAAAAAGCTGCAATTGGTGATACGCCAGAATTTCTCAGATCCGGATAAATCTGTTCCTGATATAATGAGCATAGTTGAAGGAGAAGACTACAGCAGAGATCCTGGTAGAGAGTTGGCAAGGCCTGTAAGGAAGAAGAGCAGGAGATAAGCCTGGCCTGAGAGTGAAAAAGATTTTTCCGGAAGGAAGAAGGAAAAAAAATCCACAGCTGTAGTTCAAAAGAGCTACAACAAGAGATCAGGGAAGTAGTTAGGGACACTGGCACTACAATACTTGAGAAGGAGAACGCTTTTGATGAAAAACTTTGACTGCATTCCGCGCGGCAATTGAAGCCGCGCAGATGAACCAGCGGGAAGAGCTAATCTTTCACCATAAAATCAAGGAGGCATTGCTTCAAAAGGGCAAGATACGTGAGAATCTGACCAAAAAGTTGTATGGATCATCCGCCTGGAAGGAGACGAAGTGCATGGCACCGTGATTGGGAAGTCGAATTCTGAAACATCGTTGCTCTTCAGGGATAAATCCTGAAAAGATCGAGACACTGCAGTCAGTACTTCAGTTACTCAAGAATCCTCAGAAATGGATAAAGAAATTGCTCAAGATAAGAAGGGAGTGAATACTTGACTCCATTTTTTTGTCCAGGGTAATTTGCTGATGCATCAGTTGTTCCCGAAGGATGATGTAAAACCTTTATCTGCCGTTGCAGGATGCCACCTAACAATAGCAAGGCACCTAACAAACCCACACCAGGGACTGAAAACAACCAAAATCAGTTCACCCAACAGCAACTGGGAAAGTGTGAGTTCTTCAATTCATTAGTAAAAGAAGCATCTAGCCGAAGAGAGAACAAAATAGTCAGGCCAGCACCTAATCAGCTAGAACCTAAATCTGCTGTGATATCAGCATTGACCAAAAAGAAAAGGGCCTTGAGGTCCTGGCAAGAAAAATGCCAGTTCTATTACAAAGCAAAAGACAAATGTGAAGTTGCTGATGATCTCAAGGAAATACCCTCTTCTTAGTAGTGTCTCTTTATCCTAAACGATATTTCAAACAGAAGTTTCATTGTAAAAATTCCCTAGCATCATATTTTGTTTCTATTCATCTAAACACGCTGTTATGTTTTTTCAGGCACAACTTCCTGTCGTATGAGACCCAGCTCACCAAACTGGCCGTCACAATATAAAGTTCCCTTTCAGTTAGACCAGGTGAATCATTCATGGAGCGCTTTTATTATTCATTTGCACGCTTTTTAGTCAAGTCAATATGAAGGCTATTTTGGTTTACATAAGATAAATTAGATTATAATTGACGTTGTATTTTTCGTCCAATAGCCCAAGTAATCAACTGAAGGTTAATTTTTTTTTTTTTTTTTTTTTTTTTTGTCAGGCACAACTTTACCGCATTGGCGGAGCATTATCTGCAGAAGCAAATTTTCTGTCATCCGGCAGATGTATGCAGATATGATTAGCCATTGCTGAATGCTGTCAATGTAGAAAAGGATATTTCGAAGGTCTAAGTAGCAAATCAGTTTATGTGAATCTTTCTTCTCAAGCTTACTCGTCAACCTGCCAAAAGGAAAAATCGAGAGAATGATGCTTTCAACCTAATATGAAAAAAAGTGAATCGAGAACGGACCATTACCACACGCAAGTTCAAACTGAAACATACTGACATTTTAACATTGAAACTGAAGTCTTTAAATAGAACAGGCCACTCTGATCCTTCGTGGCAAGTCCCCACAACGTATAAGGGTGAATGGTTGGAGACTCTGCGTGCCAGAAGGAAACTGTTCGGGCTTCAGCAACGTGAGAAGAAGCACTCAAAATGGCAGGCCTCTTGGACTCCCTCCTCAACAGTCCTGAGAGAAAAGAACACCACCTATTGAAGGTTAATTCTGTCTTGTACAATTGTAGGATTTTCTGTTGCCCTATCTTTTTTTTAAGGAATAGAACTCTTGTGTTGTTGATTAGCCATTGCAATGCTAATGTTGTTGAGGTGCGGTTATTTCTGTGGGCTGCAGGATCCGTGTTGATACTTATTTCTTCTTGATGCGAATAATATCAACCCTCCTGCGTGTTCTCTAAAACACCCAGCATCATTTCCATCTTTCCAAATTTTCCCGTCACATAAATATTTAAGTGCAAAAGGATTTTGTTTGTTAATTGCAGGAGGGCTGTTGCATTGTTGATACGGATTTCTGAACCAGCAAAAAAATGCAAAGTCAACTTTCTGATTCAATTGTGAGTGAGAAAATATTAACAAATTGCGCACAAAGTCATTTGCTGAGGATGATCCTCAATTGCTAATTGATTGATGCACTGCAATGAAAATTGAGTGCAAAGCCTGCCATACTGTGTAATCATCTCAGGACTGAAATAAACAAACCTATAACTGTGCATGAGCATCAGAATTGAATACTGCGAGAGAGGAATCTAATTAGTATACGGCACAAACGGTGTAACAGCAAATAAAATTGTCTCAGTAATTGGTATGAAGCTGATGTAGTGGGAACACGGAAATAAGTGTTGTCAAATAAAGAAATTCCAGCCGAGACGAATATGCTGATGAAGGTGCTGGGCATGTTGGGGGGTGCAAAAGAGGGTGAAAGTGCAGCAGTGATTTGTGTAAACCATTCTGTAGCAAATAGCTCTCCGACAGAAGGTAAAAAGGACAGCAGATACGGATCTTGACTCCCACGAAGATAGATTTCCTGCAGTAAACAATGCAGAGTTGAACAAATAGACCCTTACCGAACAGAAACAAATTTCCACCGATCCAGCCCAAAAGTGGGGATGATTCAAGAAGCTCAGCACGGCGATCCAGATAATCACAAACGCAGATTCCTGGTTCTATACATAAGAAGGTAAAACAACTTGTATGTACACTACATTTTTTGTGCTTCGCTACTTAGATCCCTAGATTCAGAATACTAGTTAGTGTTGCATGGTAGTGTCCTCTGTTTCATATTAATAACTTTTTTTTTAAAAAACTGCTTTGTTTGACATTTCAATGTATGCAGGTTGAAATGTTCGTGAAGAGAACATGCAGACCATTTGCAAGAGTGGTGTAATTACCGTTCGAGCAGTATAGGTGGGCCCGTTGCGAAACAACAGACAAGGTCATGAAATACGCATTCTGACGCTAAAAAATGCAAACTTTTCTGATCAAGGAGGGCCGACAAGGTGAAAAAGCTCGCCCTGCAGTATGTTGAGGCAGCTCAGGCAAAAAGGTTACATGACACAGGCCGAATCCGTACAAATGTAGAATCGTGTAGTTTGCCAAAAATGCCAATTCAGCAATGACAATAAACTCTGCACGGGCATGGCAAATGTAATTCGTCTTCCTATTTTTTTTTTTACAAAAAAAAAAGTCGACTGGTTGTTGTTCGAGATTGCCATTGCGACTTGCAGCAGCGACTGCATCAACGGAATCAAGGTAAAAAAAAAAAAAAAGATTGGAAGGGGCAAAACCCAAAAAAATAGTTTAAGACATATGAAATTGCTCAAAATTGTTTAGGAAGAATTTCGATAACTGTAGAATTTACACGTGCTTCAAGACCTTAAAAGTGTGCCGACTGCGTATTTAGTTTTATCCGTAGTGAGCAACCGAAGATAATGCACCGGAAGATCAACGTATGAATCAACATCTGACATTCCAGGTTCGTTTGACGTGGAGAATTTCTCCACAAATGGCACGTGAATGAAACGCAAGAAGCCATTTCATGAGCTGCTCGCCTCCTTTACAGAGCTCTCACTACAATACATTAAGTTTTAGGCTGCTTAAACTTTCTTGGCTTCTGCTTATTAACCTGTCCCCTGTTGATGGTACAGTGGTCAGAAAACCGAGATTAGTAATCGATTTGTGATTTGATAGAGATCATAAGGCTTTTCAACGACGCAACCTCGTATGAAACGAAAATTATTTGACGCGCCCTAGCCTTAGCAAAAGTGTGTTTTGTAACAACATACATGAGGATAGGCTATGAAAACTGTCTAAAAGGAATAGCTTAATTAAACATGTCCTGTCAGGTTCAAGCAAGGCACGAGCTGAGACGAGATCTTTTGAAGATAAATTTTGGCTTGATTACCCCTTTCTATCAACTACATTTTGAGACATTGGCGAAGATGGATAACTCCTCTATTTCAAAATATTTGACACTGTTGACTTTTTAGTCCGTGTTTGAACCATTCGCTTATTCAAAAAAATTTAGTAATTATTTAATTCCTTTTCATATCATTTGATTCATTGTTAAATATATTTTCATGTACACATAATAGTTTTATATATTTCACAAATTTTTTTAATAAGACGAACGGTCAAAACATGTGCTAAAAAGTCAACGGTGTCAAACCATTTTGAAACGGAGGAGTTATATACTAAAAGCATCGAGAGACACCAATCCAGCACTATACACGAGGACTTGGAAGGCATACAAGGCTAATACTGCTAGTAGTATGATCCCAGGAAGACAATAAATTCTACAGGCCAGCCTCAAGCCAGCAAGAATTGAAATTTTCATCAGTGACATACACCAAAACTGCACATTCAAAATCTACCATTGTCCATGAGATCTCCAATTAAGAATATAAAACCTTTGGTTCTCCTGCTGGGTATTGCTGACTGCCATGCACCTTGCACGCGTCAAACTGAATTGTTTCTTGTTGGTAAATGCATAAAATAGATGGACAATCGGTCCATAGAAAACGCGTCCATCAGTAAGCCCAGATGGAAGAATATGGTCTGCTAACTTTCTGGCAACGCAGAAGGATTTGGGCTACAGACGAATAGAAGTGGAGTAAGAAGCGCAGAAGAATGTTAGGAAATCAAAATATCACTTTTGAAGTTGTTTGCTCACTTTTCAGCATCTAACGACCGCAAAACTGTCTAGATAAATATTGTTTCAAAAAAACAAAGGGAAAGAACTTTTTGCCTGAGGCTGCAGCAGTGGGGCTTATTACGTCAATATTTACTGGAGCAACACCGTCTAATAACTGGTGTTTTCGTAGAAAGCATTCGCCACTGAAACCAGCGTGATCTGACTCTTGCCAATTCCCTGGAACATGTTTTTTGATTCGTCACCCGGGAAATAATTCTTCTAGTCCGCACGCTGTTAATAAAAATATATTATTAATGGATACATCTTTTTAGATAAACAAAATAAGTGTGAACGGCATATTGTAGGATGGAAGCAATATGTAAATTAACCTTATAATTCCGCAGCACGCAAGGAAGTGAAAGCAACTCATCCCCATGAGTATGGTACTAGAATAAAATTGCATAACTAGAGTAAAAAAATGGTGCAGGAAATTAAAGAACATTAAGATAGCCTTAGAGAGCTAACTCGTACAGCAACAACGATGACTTAGAAAATGAACATGATCCTTTCATTTACTTCAAAAGTTACAAGGAGAAGCAGGTGTTGAATGGAACGTAAAACATTTGTGTGAAGCTTGCAGCTCAACTACTTCTCCGTTCATAATGTAAGACTTTCTAGCATTGTCCACATTCATTTAGATGTTAATGATTAGACATATGTATGTTGTTTAGATTCATTAACCATCTGTATGTATGTGGGTAATGCTAGAAAGTCTTACATTGTGAAAGGAAAAGGAGTAGTTTCAGAATCTAACGGTGTCTTTGGGGCTACCAATATGGTATATTTGAAAAAATAGGTAATTTTTGAATAGTGAACTCTCTAAGTTTGGTCACTATATAGTACTGAAAATTTAAACATAGACCACGTAAAAGGTATTCATGGAGGATCAATGGATCCAACAGTACTATTTTCCATTCAGGCTTTGATGATGTAATGTATATTTTTTTCTATTTTGCATTGAGATTGTTGGCTTGCGAAAAGACTTGGGATTACTATCCGCATTCTTTATGAGGAGAGAAAAACATCCACACTAACTAAAAAAAAAAAGCGCTCATAAGAGATCGGCGCTAAGGTGTTGGAACAGCTAAAACCAGCACCTATAATGCTTTTTCCCTTCTTCGTGGGCCTGAAAATTAAAAAAAACGCGACACCTTTAAAACAACTATAGATGTCGGTTTCTAAACAAAAACGAACACCTATACTATAGGTGCCGGTTGTATAGTGTTCGTAATATTAAAAAACCGACCCTATAACTAAATTATAGGTGTCGGTTTTTTTTTTAAAAGACGGACATCCGTTCAACCAAGCGCGAGCCGCCGACCACCGAGCCAATGCTGTCGGCTACCTAAATACAATAAGCGTGGAGTCGTCCTTATCGTATTCCTCTCTCGATCTTTCTCGTTCTCTCCCTACCGTCTCTCTTCGCGCTCTCTCTCTCTCTCTCCATTGCGGCGGCACAGCGGCGGCGCAGCCGCCAATGGGGTGGCCGGCAGCGCCCTCCCTGGACTTGTTCGCGCTGGATCCGGCGGAGGGGGAGGCGGCGGGACGGCGGCATGCTTAACGGGCCTCCCTCCCGCCAAATCCGGCGGGAAGAGGGAAGCGGCGCCCTCACCCTCCGTGGATCCGGCGGGAGGGGAGGCGGCGGGCGATCGGCGGCAGGTGGCTCCTCCCCCTTCCGTTGGATCTGGCAGAGGGGAGGCGGCGGGCGACGGGTAGCGGCCAAGGAGGGAGGCGGCGAGCAGTGGCAGCGCCCTTCGCCTCACCCGCGCGGCGACGAAGCATGCATGAAGGCCCTCTCCCTCCCTCTCTCTTGTAGAATTTTTTTAGATGTTTTGGTGGATTTGTGAATGACATTGTTTGTTAGTATGTTCATTCTGTATGTATCGTTTTGGTGACGATTGTGGATGATTTGAGGATTTTGGTGACGATTTTGGGGCGCATGGTGCAGCGACGGTGCTCAGTGAGTTCGGCTCGATTCGAGCCGGTCTAATTTTCTTTTTTGGCTCGAGCAAAGCTATTGGTGCCGGTTCTATTTTGGTGATTAGGTGCCGGTTGCTAGTACTTGGTCCGAAAAACGGCACTTATAGCCCGGTTGGGACCGGCACAAATGGGCCCTTTTTGTAAGCTAGTGATAGTTTCCTTGATGGGATATTGGGCAACTTTATCGATGCTATATTTGCATGTGAACTGATTGTTCAGATTTTTTGTAAAAGAAATGATTTATTCGAGTAAAAAGAGGAATTCATGTTTTATCAACAGGAAGAAAGGCCCGTGCAGATGCCGCGGGGAATTTATTATTTTTTAATCAAAATACTGCTGAAAATCATATATCATCATATTAACTATAAGAACGCATAATTACCTCATACCTAACCGTAAAAGAAGGAAATATTGATACTGTAAATGACCATAGATTTGAATATACTAAAATGATGAATGTCTATCATTTGTGAAAACAAATCACTTTGTTTTAGTTATATGTAAACTTACCTATCATGCATACCTTTACAAAGCATAATATGAGTTTTGATTTTTTTTTCTTTATTATACATCATAATTCACCCTATTCATGTTCATGGGTAATATACAAAGGAAATTACTCCTATATTGTCCAAAATTATTTGGTACTAATTGTTAACACAATTATATGAGAACAAAACATATTAAAAAGGATAATACTATGGTTCCATAAGAATTTTTGATTGTACGGGCCCATTCATTTCCACTACAAGAGTGGATAAGTTTTTGGATATCCGTGGCACGCCTTTTCCAACTGTTTAAACGATGCGTTTCGTCGAGTTTCTAATATGGAAAGTTTGTTCTAAAATACCAGATTAAAAATCCATTTCAAGTTTGTAAATAATTAAAACTTAAATTAATCACAACTTATTACCACCTCGTTTTGCGTGAAAACAACTTATATTTATCTTTATCTTCAGGAGATTCAAACACCGCTATGTATGTATGTATGTAATTCTTTTTTTTTTGCAAATGGTAGTCTCTCGTGTCGTATGTACGTACTTTTTATGTTTTTTTGGAACAAAATATTTTTCTCTCGTATGAGGTTGGGTGTACATATGTTGTATTCATAGGGTGGGTGTGCACATGTTTATATGACTGTCTATGATTGTCTTTTACATTGTTAGTAAAAAAATATTTTCAATAAATTGGCGAGGGTGGCATGAGCGGCGCCATGGCCAGCGTGGCTTCTTTTGTCAACCTTGCAAAGGAGTAGTCGCTACCCTATATGCCATACATTTAAGAAAACCTTAGGGCTGCAAAGAAAGAAATAGAAACTATCAGAAGGCGGTGGACCATATATAACT
>CM020183.1:29084015-29109524 GCA_009805545.1 Oryza longistaminata
GTCCAGCGGCCAACCAAGTTAAAATGCTCATAGGTCTGAACAAGCATCAATGTTATTGTAGCGTGGTGGTGTGGCCTCTGTGCACGCAAGCTTGAGGTAGCAAGTTCGACTCCTTCAAAAGAAAGATTTGTACCGCTGGGAAGTGCCAGAAGAAAAGAACAAGGAAGATTTGCTAGCAGGACAAAAGAGACGGTAAACTTGGGAAAAAAAACCCGGAAGAAAAGAACAAAGAAGAGCTGCTAAGGAGTCGAACTTGCTACCTCAAGCTTCGTGCACAAGGCACACACTACGCTACAATAACGTTGATGCTTGTTTAGACCCGTGAGCATTTTAACTTGGTTATGAGGTCAACGCCAATAGCGAGCCACGTCAGCATGCAGATCGGCTTCGGATCCACGCGGCCACAGTTCAGCGCCAACGGATGTGGCGCTGACCCTTGGACCCAGTGCCAATGACCATGGCCTATTTTTGGTTGAAGTTTTTACGAGGATTAGTGTTCAAAGTAAGTTTTTTAAAAGGACTAATTATAAAAAAAACGGTGAAAACTATTTTAACTGGGGACGGAGGAGAGTCTTCGAAACATTGAATGTTGCTGTGATCTACCATTGAGAGCTTGGCATTCTCATTTTTTATAGTAAGGATGCTTGACAGAAACCCCACAATTTTTCGCGCGGACGTTTCCCAAACTTATTAAACATATTTTAACATATTAGCACTCTCATATACTCTATCACATAACGGGATGTGTAGAGTCGCACAAATACGCGACATCAAAGGCTAGTATTCTAGAACAGAGAGAGTATACGAACAAAGACAAAAAAAAAAGGGTTAGTAATACTAGAGCCTAAAACTCATGTCTTCTATGTGAGCTCTTTTAAGGAGGTGGTCCTCCAACTCCAAGGCAAGCATGGATGAACAGAGGTCATTGGTCAGGAGCAGCTCACTGAAATGAAATGGCTCTCTGTTTGCTGGTACATTGTCTTGTGTTTATTCACGTGCCATGTCTGGAGCAATTAGTACCGGGTGGTACATGAACATTCCATCATTCCATTTCCAATGGACAGCTGAAAGTATTAGGTGGGTCGCTGACAACTGAAATGGCAACATGGAAAGAGAAGGCTTCTAGAGATTCGGTTCAAAAGTCACCCATTGTTTTGGTGAAATATACTGTGTTTTTTTGGTGAAAATCATACAGTTAAAGTGATAACCCTACAAATTAAATTTTGGTTCTATTATAATATTTGGGAAAGTAATACTACTAGTTGAGAACTCAAGCATATGGGTAAAGTGTTTTTTAAGGTTGTTCCTTTTGAACACTTTCCCAACTTATAACCTTCATTTTCCGTGCGCATGTTTTTCAAATTGTTAAACGGTATGTCTTTTTTAAAAAATATTTTTTTAAATAACATTATATTAATTCATTTTTGAAGTTTTTTTAAGCTAATACTCCCTCTATTCCATAATATAAGGCACAACCATTTTTCTTAGATGTTCCATAATATAAGGCATGCATGCAAGCATGCAATTAATTATGACATCTTCTCTATTAAATTACTATTTTTTTAAATCCTCCACTCTCATGTTACCTAATCCTATTGGATGTATATATTATATTTATTAGGATGATCCAAACTACAAGATGATAATAATTATTTCTTGGTCTTTGGATTAAGGGTGGTTGTGCCTTATATTTTGGAATGGAGGGAGTAGTTTATTTATTATACGCTAATCCACCGCTCTATTTTGCATATACGAGGAGAGATGATTCCCAACCCTCACTTACAAACTCAGCTTTAGGTGTGCAAATAATAATGGAGAGAAAGAGAGAGATATTACATTTTTGACCCTTTCCCTTCATCATTGGTCTCACTCTACACCGGTAAAATCCTAAAACTGAACCAAAAACCATTTTCATAAGCTCGGTTGGCTTTGTCATGGAAGACGCCCTCAGTCGCCGCCTCCTCTATGCGCCATCTCATCATAATGTTAGTTCAAACCAAAATAATACATTCTCCATATGAAAATATAGCTACCTTCAATTCCGAATCAAAACTATAAGGACATGAAAACATTCTACTGGTTGGATTTACTCTCCACGCGCTCCAATGAAACACGGGTTTAGTGGCGGAGACGAGAAATGATCACACCTACTACTTTGTTAGTGTGTTCTTAGCAAATCCCTTTATATCTTCAGTTTTTCATAGTATTTTGATAAGATTTTAGAAATTTGGTGCTCAAGCCCTAATTTACCCCACCCTTATTTGATCACATACTAGTCTGGTTTGAATTTTTGAAGGGCTGGATGGTGCCAAGACAATTAATAGTGCCAAGATCACCATTAATTGAAAGATCATCATTAACTGGAACACGAGGATATGATTCGTGTGACCTCATCTGGTACTCATTAATTAGCTACTAGCAATTTTAATCCACCGCGCCGCGGCCATCAGCAAGTCTGCAAGTACATGGGTCACAGCAGTGGTAGGGCCGCGGCCACACTTGTTCTTTTGAGACTACCAGTAGTTGCAAAACCGTGTGATTATTGTACGGTTATCATATAATTATCACATACTGTAACACTAGTTTATGAAACTATGGTAAACTCACGGTAATTGCACGGTTTTTCACTACCTGCATGGTTTTACGGTAACCCTTTTTATCGTGGGGTTATAGTAATCCTACCCAAAACGATTCGGTTAACCTGGTCACTAGTGTGTATGAAGCTATGGACAAAGCTTGTCTTGGAGCATTTGTCCAATAGCTATTGATAGGGCGTTACATGATTCAGATTCTAATTGATTGACTTAACGATTAATACTCCCTCACTCACATTCTAACATTCTAAGTGCAGTTGTTGGTTTTCGTCTCCAACATTTAACCGTCCATCTTATTTGAAATATTTATTAAAAAAATTAACAAAAATAAGTCATGTATAAAAACTAGTATTTATGTTTTATTATCTAATAAAAACAAAAATACTAATCATAAAAAAATTTTAAATAAGATAGATGGTCAAATATTGGACAAAGAAACCCACAACCACACTTAAAATAGGACGGAGGAAGTAAGAAGTAGGAAAATAAACAAAGCAACAAAAAATCATTTATAGATAAAACTTATAGAGTAAATTTCACAAAACTACAGATACTTGGGTCAAATTATCACAAAACTACAGATTTAAGAATGTATATCACAAAACTACAGATTTAGAGTCAAATTTATTACGGAAATACAGATTTAAGGTATTATATCACAAAACTATTGATTTATCAACTCTTTTATCACAAAACTACACATTTAAAAACTATTTTATCACAAAACTACAGATTTTATAACTTTAAATAAATAATAGTGCTATGATTTAAACTCTAGAATATGTAGTTCTTTGATAACTTCATCACTAAATCTGTAGTTTTGTGATATGGTGCATTAAATCTGTAGTTCCGTGAAAAGTTTGACGCTAAATCTGTAGTTTTATGATACACATTCTTAAATTGTAGTTTTGTGATAATTTGACCTAAGTATCTGTAGTTTTGAAGAGTTATTCATGATTTATATTTTCGAGGTTTGACTTAAAATTGTTCTAAACGATTTCCTTTTCGAGTACGGAGGGAGTAGCAGCTGATCAGTAGCCGTTATAAAAAAAAAAGCCTTTCAAAAGACAACTTTTCATAACGTGTAACTACTCTCTGTTTAGTACTCCCTCCGTTTCACAATGTAAGTCATTTTAGTATTTTTTATATTTATATTGATGTCTAGATTCATTAACATCACTATGAATGTAGGAAATGTTAGAATGACTTATATTATAAAACGGAGAAAGTAAGTATTGACAGGCATGCGGTCCTGCAGTATGAGATACCCTGCACATGCGGCATTATCAATGAGTAAGATAGATTATCTCTACTCCTTGGAGAATGCAGGCTGCCAAAAGGTTTTGTACTTAAAACTAATCATTGTCACGAGACAATGCATGTGCTTGGAAACTTGTTTCATCTGAAAAGGAATAAACATATCAGTAGTAGGAGTAGTAATTTAGATGTTTTTTTTTTCTGTCTTTTGGGATGAAGCGCATGCACTACCGTGCACCGTTAGATTAATTGTTTAATCAGCTTGATCAGTGCAATGCATCCATGCGACCCGGGCGTTTGGTTGTTGTCCCGTTGCACTTGTCACTCGCTTTTTTTTCCTTTTTTTTTTTTGACTCTGTTGCAGAGCTGAACACTTCCGATTGACTGAGCATCGTTCCGGTAAAAGTGGTACAGTTTCCAACCATTTACGATTTACTAGCTAAATATAAATTTTGATTTTTTTTAAGTTTTTGTTAGTACTTGTATTGTAGTAGTTGGTAAATAGTTAAATTGATAATATAAAAATTCTGGACCAACAAGAATTGTTTCGGCATGCCCTCATCGTTTTGTCCCGTTACTTATAATCCGTTGCTAAAATTTAAATTTTAAAACTTGATTTTTATATTTTTCAACGTACCTTTTTCAGTATTGATTTTTAAATCGTTAAGTAATATATTTAAAAATTTTATTTATAAATTATCTTTTTATAACTAATAAATCGGTTACTGCTTACAATTAACCGTAGGTAATTGGGACTGTCGTTTCCACCACACCGATCGATTTCACTAGGCATGATATGGTTGGACCTGCCTGTTGGTGTAGACTGTCTGTCCCTGTCGGCTGCTTTGATAAGCAGTGGATGAATCATGATGAAAGCGATGTGATGTGTTTGGTGGCATAATATGCCATGGGCATGCCCAAAACGGAACAGGGGCACCGCATATTATGATTGCAGACTCCAGACACAAAGATACACAATCAACTGTTGGAGGGGAGACACAAAATGTGTGTAATTGTGTAAATTACGACCGGTGGAAACAATATGCAACCACGTCATAACCGTGATACTCCCTCCGTCCCATTTTAAGGGCCGCTATGAGTTTTCGCGTCCAACTTTGATCGTCCGTCTTATTTAAAAAAAATAAAAAAAATTAAAACAGAAGTCACGCATAAAGTATTATTCATATCTTATCATCTCATAAAAAATACTAATTATAATTTTTTTTCAAATAAGACGGACGACTAAAGTTGGGCGCGGAAACTCATGGTTGCACTTAAAATGGGACGAAGGGAGTATATAAAAGGTTGTAAAAATTTAAGATTTCGAAAAATTATCATATTTATCTTACTAATACGATAAACTCGTAGGTCTTTCGTAAGTCCTTCTTGTTATATAGTGAATGTTTTAGATAAACCACTCTTTTAAAAAACTAGAGGGCCTGGCATATGGCAATCTCTCTCGCTAGGACTTTAAGGGCACTAGCAGTGCGGCATGCGCGCTTAAGATGCCAACGATGCCAGCTAGCCCAGGACCGATGAAGGAAACGACCTCCACACTACATGTGCGGAGGAACGATGCCCTCCACAGCACAGGTGTGGATCTCTCTCCATGCGCCACACCATGATAACGTAGAAGTACGCGTGACTCTTTGGGCACGCAATCCTCATGTTGGTGGGCCCTGACGGTCAGTGTGGAGCACTTGGGCTGAACGCCAACGCATTGCACTGTGAAAAGCCTAAAAAAAACCCAATTTTATTACTAACCATAGCATATTCTTTTTAAAAAAAACACTAGACTTCACAGCATTTCAAACATTTCGAAATCTACCTGATCTTGAATAACCGACACGGCTAACTTCCTTCGGACTTTTGATCACAAATGATTTTTAAATGATTATATTATGGTAAATAGAAATTGTATGGTTATATTTATGACGCTACACAGAATTCAATAATATAACATATATTGAAGTAAGGGTGTGTTTAGTTCACGCTATAAAATTGGAAGTTTGGTTGAAATTGGAACGATATGATGGAAAAGTTGGAAGTTTGTGTGTATAGGAAAGTTTTGATGTGATGGAAAAGTTGAAAATTTGAAGAAAAAGTTTGGAACTAAACTCGGTCTAATTATAAATTTTCGGTGAAAAAGACAAACAGTCAAAATTTTGAACTTAAATAGCATCCATATCAATTATTCGATAAAGGAGAGAGTAACCACAATAATACTTTACCGAGATGTTTGTATGCTTTGTATGAAATATTTCTGAGACGTCCACAAATTTTATGAAACAATACATCCGAGCTGTAGTTTCCATTGCATATATATAGTTTCAGTTTGACAACCATAGTAATCTAATACTCGCTCCATCCTAAAATTTTCTAGTACTTTTAAGCTTAAACATGAGTATTAAAAACAGTAGATGGAAGTTAAATGGGAAAAGTTTATGATTGGTTGAGAAAAGAAAAAATATGTCAAAAATTTGAATGAAGAGACGTACTAATTGGTTGAGAAAGTAACGTATATGAAAAAAGTATTATATTTTTGATAAAATTCGAATGCTAGAAATTATTATACTAGATCGGAGAGAGAGCAGCTGTCATCATCGCATTTGTGAACCATGGCCCCATCCATCACCCATAAACAGTTTTCGGAGTTTGGACGAAATGTTATGGAACTAGCGGGAATTTTAATTTCAAACAGAAAAAAATTGAAAGAAAACAAGGAAGAAAATGTTCCCTTCCCCTTCGTCGCCTCCGTCTATTTCTCTGCTTCGTACACCTCTCTCCTCCATTCTCCATCTCTCTCCTCTCTCCTCTCTCTCTAGCTCTAGCTCTAGCTCTAGCTCTGCTCCGATCTGCACAGCCGGCGGCATTCTCCCTCCCTCTCGCGCGCACGGCCTCCTCCTCCGCCGCGTTCTCGCCGCCGGCCGGTGAGCATTCTCGAATCGAATCGCAGCTTTGTGTTTCAAAAGGAAGGGAATTTTTGGGGGTGGGTTTTGGTTTAGCCCACCTTAAATTAGGTGCGTCCCTGTCACAGAAAAGATAGTCTTTTTTTTTTTTTTACTTTTTCCAGTGATGTGTTCATTCTGTATTTTGTTTCTATAAACATATTTTTTTTGGTTTGTTTTTGTTGCCTTGCTCGTTTTCTTGCTGCTTGGTTGATCTTCTGTTCGTCGTGTGGGTTCGTTTGTAAACGCGATGTGGTTTTTGAATTTTTTTCAATCGATTTGAACTTTTAGGAGAAATTGCAAAACTTTGTGGTGTTTATACTGCTCTTGTTAACTGAAGTTGGTTACTTGGTGAGTTCTATGATTTCCAGTTCCATGAGAAAAAAAATAATTATTCTGAATTGTAAAAAAATCATCATTGCAAAGATCCATTATCCAGGGGTAAATCACCATAACAAAGAAATAGTTATTTATTAATGTCATAGAAACATTTTTTTTCTGTATTAAGAACTCGTTTAGATACGACTGAACTGAAAGACATACCATTCAGGCATCCATTGACTCGTAGGTCTGCTAGACAATAGTCAATGTGAGCAAGCAAAAACATTTACTAACATGTAAATATTAAGTAAAAGCGCTTGTTACTGCACTTTCATGTGAATGAGACACAATTTTTTTTTTTTTAAAAAACTTTATCTGCTTGTCACTGCCTTTCACCGTGTGAAATAGCTCTAGTTGAACATTTTCTTCATGTTGAACGATTTGCTTGTCACTGCCTTTCACTGCTTCAGAACATTTTCTGCATGTTGAATAATTTGCTTTTGAAGCTGTTGTCAACATTACTTAGTATTCCGTATTACAGATTTACTGTATTTATTAGTACTCTTTGATTTATGTTTTGTTCATATGCGTAGCTTCTTCTATTTGACTGTAAAAACATTGACATTACTTACCATGAACTTATTGTAGGGAGAAAAGCCACATCTCTTCTTGGATAGTGCACTCTTTGCTGGACATGTCATAATTCTAGTTCGGAGATGGGACCTATGGTTGAAGGGTGTGTTGGCCCAAGTGAGCTTCACTTAAGGAAGGAACTTACCGCATTGCGGAAGGCAAGATTCTTGCGAGATCCCGAGACTAGCTCGACTTGGAGGTCTCCTTTGGATTCTAGACCATTCGCGGCAGCTTCAAGCATTGTACAGAGCAATGGAGTTGGAGATAGTATAGCACCAAAGCATAATGAGTCACCTACACCAACAAAAGGTGAAAAGAAGCAAAAAAGGGTTTATCTCTACAACTGGAGGCAGTATTCTAACAAGTCCAGTGAAAGTGGAATAAAGTTAGATGAGGACATTAATTTGGAAAGTCCACACAATTCTAACGGTGTGGGTTTGAAAAGCAATGCATGTCAGGATGATCCGGTCAACATTTACAATTTTCAGAGCTCAACATCATGTACTCCGATTAAAAGAGTAGCTAGAAGGAGCAGGGTTTTGTTGTCAAAGAAAGGAACAGCAAGAGACCCAGCTGTTTCGAAGTTGCTTGATCTTCATGTCAACTCCACTGAGCAAACTGAGGATACTGATAACGGTAACTCAGAGGTGGGTTACTTTTCACGCCCAACATCTCCGCTATTTGCAGCGTGTGGATGCGTGAGCGCTTCAAATACCTCTAGACTACTGAAAGTGGGTAGAAGAGAGGGATCTTCCTTTTCTTGCACCCCTATTTCAACTAGATCCTATTACAAACATGGAAGAGCGAACTCCAGTACAATTGGTTCATGGGATGGAAGGACTGCTACTTCTTTTGATGGTGATGAGTCTAACCAATCAACACTTTGGAGAAGTCGGAGGTCTCATGTTCCTGGCTACTCATCAAAGAGGAACAAATATAAAGGATCTAAAAGAAGTTACTCTCCATCACTGTCAGATATACTCAGAAGAAAAGGTAGTGGCCTATTATGTGGGAGTCAGACACTGCATAGGAAGAAGAGATCATTTGGTTCATTGAAATGGGGCTATTCAAAAACATCTGCCCATGGAATGTCACTTTTAGATGGTAGCTGTGATTTTGGTTCTTCATCATTTGATTCATCAAGTGATGAACTCTCAACCAATGTAGGGGAGCTTGATTTGGAAGCTTTGAGCCGGTTGGATGGGAGAAGGTGGTCAAGCTGTAAAAGCCAGGATGGGGTTGATCCAACTGTTCATGGAGCTGATCTGGCAATGGCAGACCGGAGAAGTTTGAGCCAGAAGTACAGACCAAAGTTATTCAGTGAAATTGTTGGTCAAAATATTGTAGCACAATCACTTAGTAATGCCATCACAAGGGAAAAGATAGCCCCGGCTTATCTTTTTCAAGGTCCCCGTGGAACAGGGAAAACATCCACTGCGAGGATATTTTCAATGGGTCTCAGTTGCCTTGCTCCTGGAGAAAACAAACCCTGTGGGATATGTAAGGAATGCACTGACTTTTTAAGTGGAAACGGGACTAATTTAATTGAAGTTGATGCAAGCAACAGGAAGAGTATAAACAGAATTAAGAACTTACTGGAAAACATACCGCCATCTGCAACTTCATCCCGGTATAAGCTGTTTGTTGTTGATGAATGCCACATGGTGTCATCCAAATTGTGGTCAGCATTTATGAAGTTCCTTGATGAACCGTTACCCCGTGTTGTCTTTGTATTCATAACAATTGATCCAGATAACCTGCCTCGTGCTGTCATATCACGTTGTCAGAAGTACGCCTTCTCGAAGATCAAAGATATTGACATTGTGTGTCGTTTGAGGAGAATATGTGTTAAGGAAAATCTCGATGTTGAGTTAGCAGCTCTAGATTTGATAGCTCTAAATTCAGATGGTTCACTACGAGATGCAGAGACAATGCTAGACCAGTTGAGTTTGCTGGGGAAAAAGATAACTCCTTCACTTGTCAATGATCTGGTAGGTTGCTGATCTATTGCTTCTAGTAGTGACTAAATATTGCTTTGCATTACATCAAAATTGCAATTTTGTAGCTTGTGATTTCTACAATCTGTACGATATTTTTGCTTCTGAACTTTTCTTGTCAATTTGATGCACTGATTTAGTAATAGCTTATCTTTTAAAATAGTTCAGTACATATATATACATGATGCTATAAATTTTCCAGAATGCTTAATACATATAGTTTTCATCATCTTTACTCATGGTCCTTCTGCTTGAATTATTCGAATGACAGTTCGCTATTTTGTTTTCTTTAATAGAAGTGCAAATTCTTCATATTATCACAATTATCTCTATCGATGGGCCACATGTCTGGGTAAAGAATGCTATCGGTTATGCAACCCATAATTTTCGAAATAATGGTACTTAAGTCGTGTTTTATAGGTTGGGGTTGTCTCAGAAGAGAAATTGCTTGATCTACTTGAGATAGCTATGTCATCAGACACGGCTGAAACAGTCAAAAGGTCCAGAGAGCTGATGGACTCTGGCATCGATCCAATGGCATTAATGTCTCAATTAGCTGGGCTTATCATGGACATCATTGCTGGTACATACAAATTAGCTGATTCTACTGCCAATGATATGGCAGTTGGTGGTCGAAGTTGTGAGTACCGTCAACTTTTCTAAATTTGTTCTTCGTTACTGTTTGCATAAATTTGACTCGAATAACTCTTGCACAAACCATTTCGTACATACTATATAGCACATCTGGAAAACATAAGTTCATCCAATCTGCAACCCGTTCATCTATCACTTAACACGTTCATTTCATGCCATGTAGTAACTGATGGAGAGTTGGAAAGATTACAGCAAGCGTTGAAGATTCTTTCTGATGCTGAAAAACAGATACGGCTTTCAAGTGAGCGTTCCACATGGTTCACTGCAGCTCTACTACAACTCAGCTGTGGTCATAATTCAGAAATGAACCAAGCAAGAAGCAGCACTACAGAGTGCCACAAATCAATGAATGATGCGGTGACCGAAGCAGGAAGAGAATCATCATCTAGCAGGGCCGCTTCACATTCTATATCAGCTTTTGGTGTTTCAAAGAAGCTGCTTGACCCCAAAGCAACCAGTCTGCATTCAAGTCCTCAGGCCCTTGCCTCGCATTCATCTAGTTCAAGATTGAATGGCAACTTTGCTTATGGTGGAGAATGCATGTCTGCTGATAGATTTCTACAGGATTCTACTCAAAGGAGTAATTATTCTGAGCAAAAGGTTCTGGTGAATGGAAACTTAGAAAGTCTTGCCCACATTTGGATGAGATGCATTGAAAACTGTCACTCCAAGACATTGCAACAACTACTTTTTGACCATGGAAAACTAGTATGTGTAAGGCAATGTGAAGGTAAACATATCATGTGCTCTCTCTTTTTTTCAGCACGGAGCATATTTATATGGGTCACATACTGTTTCGAAAGACAAAGTACATAGTTGATAATGCACCTGATAAAGTATATATTGCTTCAATATATTAGGAGCTTAATCTTCAAATATGTGTCCTGTTTGATAGAATCATTGAACTACAGAATGTTTTGCTAATCAGTTGAAATCATGTAACTTTAGCTACATAATAGAAATGGAAAAGAAACAGCAGTTACAGAGTTGACGAAATTATAAACTGTACATTGATAACTGTTTGTAGAGTGATGGTGTCCTAGTTCTAACTTATCACATATGGAAAACTCTGACTAGATTGGCCTTAGTTCACACCATCTATGTTGGTACAACATCTACTAGGCTAGCTTAATTAAGTCTGTGGCTTCAACTTGTGGAGGCCAAATACCCCAAAATAGTTTCAATGTTTAATTGTGCAAATAGAATTGCAGTTGTTTAGGACTTAATATGGCTTTCAAAAGGGCTGCTTACATATCTCAAAGTTGAAGAGGGAACCTTATCTTCAACATAGGACCTTGTATCTTTTTATGCTTGTGCAGATTTTCACTTATTTCAATTTTCAAAAGAAGAAAGTGTTCCATGTTTGTTGAAGTAAAATTCAATGATACTTTTTTGCAGGCTGTGTGCTTGCCTTTATAGCATTTGAGGACAGCAGCATAAGGTCTCGGGCTGAAAGATTTCTGAGCAGCATTACAAATTCAATTGAGACAGTACTGAGATGCACTGTGGAAGTCAGAATGGGTCTACTACCTGACTTTATAGCCAGTGGGCTAACATCAGAGATGGGACCTAAAGTAAGACGAGCCGAGTCTGATGTCTTGAGTTGTTCATCGAACAGCGACCGACTAAAGGGAACCTTGAACACCTCAAGTAGAAATTTTGATTATACTGATGAAGTAAAGAAAGGATTGGAGCAGTTCAAATTTTCCTCAGCTGGTGATGAAAGGTTGCAGTCGGCTTCAGTTACTTCTGTAAATTCAGGAAAATCTAAAGCCACACATATGTCAAAGATATCAATGATTGATGACCAAAGGTTAGAGAGTGCATGGCTCCAAGCTGCTGAAAAACACACACCTGGCATGGTAAATCAAGCAAGACCTGATAGACATCAGGTTGTGCCACAAATTGTCAGCCCGTATGAAAGGAGATCGTCAATGGCCCTAGTTATGCCCTCAGGCCAAGAAGATGAGGACCTTTCTCATGGGATCAAAGCTATGAAGATTGTTGACAGTTATGGTGTTCAGAAAGACCAGAATGGACGAAACGCAAACAGAAATGTCGTTTCACCGAGCAAGCTGCACAGCGATGATTATTACATGGAAAATTGTGACAATGAGAGCATGTAAGTAATACATGTTTTTATCCAGTCCCTTTTCCTTTTCAACTTTTAGGACATTAAATTGGTACATCTTCTAATTTTTGAATGAATATTACTGAATATTAGGACATAAAACATGCCAGTAGCGATTCTTTCTTTCCAATCATGGTAACTACTTTCTCCGTTTCACAATGTAAGACTTTCTAGCATTGCCCACATTTATATGGATGCTAATGAATCTAGACATTGTTATATATATAGATTCATTAGCATCTATATGAATGTGGACAATACTAGAAAGTTTTACATTGTGAAACGGAGGAAGTAGCACAAAATAACTTGATCTAAAGTTCTGAAATGTGGCTTACAGTTGTTGAATTAACTGATTATTAATTACAATAAATGTTAGAATCCACAAGTTATTGATTCTGATACTTGATTAAGAATGGTTCTAGGATTTTTGTGTCATACATTAGTTGATTGACAACTAACAAGTTTATTTGAGCATGCTGATTCTTGTTACTGCTTGATAGTGTCCTTAACCATTCTTACCGTCTCAAATTTACAGTTGCTCGGAAGCTGGACGACCTGGTTGCCCTGGCCTTTTCCACTGTTGGAAAACTCAAAGATCAAAGAGACTAAAGGTAAAATAAATGTCACATTTTGTTTGCATATTCTTTGGCAATTGGCAGCAAATGACATCCTGACACTGTTAAATGCAGGTTAAGAGACAGACGCGTGTCAAATCCTCTTAATCATTTAGAGCAGACATGTTCAATGTTATAGAAGGCGCATTTCAAATATTCATGGAGCAGGAAATGCCACATAGCTTAAAATTAAAATTAAAAGTAGTATGACACTATCACCATCTTTGTCCCATGATTCATTTTCTGTTTCTAGTATCTTCACTCTGAATCTCTGATGGCCTAATATTTTTGGCTTTCTTGAGACAGGAGTTGAGACAATTTAGACTATTTGTCAATCATGTTAGTAACAAGTGTTGTCTTTGTGGACAGTGTATTCATGCTCCAGCCAGTTTATGCTCTCAAGAAGGAAAATTGTCCTTGTACAGGCATTTGTTTTTTTTTTTTTTCATGAGAAACTTGATCTTATGAGTACCATCTCATGAGTGGAACTGATCAATATAGACTAGTTTGATTAGATTTGTGTTTTTGGTTATGTCAAACTTCCTTATGCAAGAATGGTTATTCACTTCAGACAATCCTCATGTAAACTTGCCACCATCTCTGCATTGTGCCATTTTGAGCTGCAAAATTTCTCAACTAATATTCTCGATGATGATGACCTCTGTGGGATCAGTTCATGGAAATCAATTATAGCAGCTCATTAATTAATTTGACTGAAGCTAAGCTGCCATCATCCAGTGAGGCTGGAGGAGTGAGGTTCAGAGATGCCATGATAGTAGCACTGCTCCATGGCGGCGCTGACGTCATCGTCGTCGTCGGCGGCGAAGACGTCGCTCCACGGCCACTGCTGCTCCGGCTCAACGCCGCCGTCTCCTCCTGAGAACCTCGCCGGCGCCGGCGACCGGCCATTGTTGTCGCCGGCGGCGCCGGCGACGGCGTGGCTGCCCGGCGCGATGCTGCTGCTTGTTGGGCTGACGATGACGTCGGCCGCGGCGGCGGCGTCGACGCTGCCGCCGATGCGGACGCCGGTGATGAGGAAGCGGCGGTGGGCGGCGGCGTGCGCGGTGGCGGTGTGGACGGCGACGTCGCAGCTCCGGCAGAGCAGGGCGCGGTCCTCGAGGCAGAAGAAGTAGCCCGTCTTCTCCTGTAATTACGTGCAAATTAATTACTACATCCTAATCATCCTAATATGATTAGGATGTGGTTTTTTCATGGACGGATGGAGTAGCTTGGTTAATCGGCAATTTATTAATTACCCCATTTAGGCTTGGTTAATTACTAATTAATCCATTTGAAATGATTAAGAGGATGATCTACACTGAGCAACTTCATAGCAACTAATGATATATCACATCCTATAATATAAGGTGGTTTTTTTCTTGAACGGATGGAATAGCTTGGTTAATCGGCAATTTAATTACGCCCATTTAGGCTTGGTTAATTACTAATTAATCTATTTGAAATGATTAAGAGGATGATCTACACTGAGCAACTTCATAACAACTTTAAACCTCTGAAAAAAAAACTTCAAATGAATATAATGCCTATGATATGAACATCTGTACAAGTAGTTAGTAATTTCCATATTAGCTCGAGAAAAGGGAACAAATTTGTATATTCATGTATAGGTAAGAATAAATCATAAAAGTTCTTAAAAAAACTAAAATTGACTCCTGGACGAGCATAACTTGATAGACAATAGTTGTGAAATAATTTTGCAAATACTAAATTGTGAAAAAAAACTGAAATTGAGACTCCAACAAATATAACTAAAATTTTAAGAATGACTGAAATTGAGATTTCATGACAAATATAACTAAAATTAAGAGTAACGCCAAAAATAACTGAAATCGAGACTATGAAATGTTAATCCCCATTTTCAGAAACATTTAATAAAATAAATACTAAATTAAGAATAAACGCCAAGTATAACCTTGCATTTATTGATTGCAGATTCAGAATTAAATCAAGAAAATAGAAAGTGATGGATCAACAACGGTTATATATAATCGACAAGCCGACAATATACTTGTGTTTTTTTTTTCTAATTTTAGATTCTAGAATTATTGATCAGATTGAATTGATTGGTTTGATTTTCAAAATTATTAGTTTATAGAATATATATGTCCATATACAATGTTTCAAAATTTCAAAAACATTGATTAAAAAAAAGAAAATTCATCTGCATGGAAACGTATTCTATGCACATAAGCCCTTACGCGTATACACTATGCATATCAACTAACAAATGTTATTGAAAAAATCTAGAAAAATTTGTACATGTATTTTTAATAATATTATATCTTCATGTAAAGTCTCATCTTCAAATTGATCCTATATAGAGCGTAACAAAATAAAATAAAATTCTGAAAAATTTATAGTCTTAAGATTGTCAAATTTTTTTTGTTACGACTAAATTATAATAAATTTAAGGTTAAGATTATACACGTAGGTGTAATATTATTGATTTCAATATATGGTTAAACATGTATATAATTAAAATTATTTAGTAGTAGTGCATATAATTTCCCAAAAAAAAACTTTTAGGAATGTTTGTTATGCTAACTGCATCCTCAATAACTTAGCTAGTTATTGTAGTATTACTAGGCATGTGTATCCTTGGTTGAAGAAAATTGGCAATCATCTAAATGCCTGAGTACGCCTTTTTCTCTTCTCTAGTCTCTGGTAGCTAGAAAAGTATACTCCATCTGTCCAACTTGTATGGCTAATTGGCTATATATCCGCATTAATCCAATGGTTTATCTTGGTTGAAGGAAAGTATATATGCAAGATATTTATTTTGTACCATGTAAAATATCTCTTTGTATTCCGTATATGAATTAATTAATTTAATTCATAAATTCCCCGCTCTTTTTGACTTACAGCAAGAGCAATTAATCAATTAATCGAGAGTACGTACCTGGCAGATGTCGCAGGTGGGGTGGTGGTCGTCGTCGCCGGCGGCGGCGGCGGAGGAGGAGGAGGGGAGGAGGAGCGCGACGCGGGTGTGCTTGCCGGCGAGCCTGTTGGCGGAGTGGACGGCGGCGTCGCAGCGGCGGCAGAGCGCGGCCTCGTCGGCGCAGCACAGCACCGCCGCCTCCGCCTGCTCGCACGCGTCGCACCCGATCTTCATGTGGCAGCTTCAGCTAGCTAAGCTACTCGATCGCCGTCGTTAGCCCAACGAGAGACCAATGAAGTTTTCAAGCTTGACTTGACGGATAGTAGTGGAATATATACACGAGCCAAGAATGGATATGTGCTTATATATGCAGGATGCCTGTATGTTGTAAAACCTTTGTTTGATTTTCTTCCTCTACTTAATTTAAATTGGCAGAGCTCCTGCCCTTTCCCCTATATGCATATATATTGTAGGTAGTTATGTTAAATCTATAAATGTACGACTGAGATTTGCTGAGGTCATCAATAATAAAAAAAATTACTCTTAGATTCAACCATGATTAAAAATTATATTGGAAGTAAAATTTTTATTCTGGATGAGGTGGATAAATATCATGCGTTCATTTTTAATCCAACGATTATTTTTAGGTTTTCGCTACATATGTGATTTGCACTACATGTTTTTTAATTTTTTTCTACTATATTACATTTATCTGTTACCTCTTTTGAAAGCTACGTGGTAGTTGTATTAAAAATATCTGTGTAAATTTCACTTTAGGGCATCTTATAAAAGAAAAGGTATCAAGGAAAATTTAAACATTTTTAAAAATTTTCAATTAATAGATGTCTTTACTAACTTTAATCATTCATCTTATTAAAAAAATATGTAAATATAATTTATTTTGTTATGACTTGATTTAACATTAAAAAACTATTTACGTAAATATCATTTAGTTTGTTATGACTTTTTAACATTGAAGATACTCTAGCATGACTTATATTTTTAAACATTTGCGTAAAACTTTTAAATAACACAGAATTAAACTTATATATAAAAAAAATCAATGATGTCATCTATTAAAAGCTAGAAAGAGTGTAAGGGTCTCATCAGTTACTCATATTCTCTAATAAGCCAATAAAAAATAATTTATGGGTAAAACTTTTACATATTTATTCGTAGCGACTTAAAAACCAACAATAAAAATAAATTTTGTTAGAAATACCTTAAAATAAATTCAAAATTAAATTTGAAAATTTAAATTTTAGCTTTTGATTGGACTTATTAGGTCAACCGATGAGGCTCTAAGTTAGAAAAAAAAAGTAGCCACTACATTGTAAGACCAACGTGTCAATGAGACATCCATAATAGTGTGATCCATATATACATGACAGATTTTTTAAAAGAGAAATAGACATGTCATATCGATTGATCCACTTTTTGCTTTTTCTTCTTCTTTTGGCCTTTTCTTCTTCCTTTCTTGCTCATCAAGGCTTAACTCTTAGTCACAAGTATTTATATTATTTACTGGCCGTTATAGAATTAGTGTGATCATCAAATAGATATTTCCTAGAATTGCCTTTTTTGAATTGGGACCCAAGTGGATTGTTTGATTTGTTAATTACATGAAAAATTAATTTCTATCAAAATGAATTGGATAGGTATGGAGCATAGATTAATTAAATCTTTATGAACAAGATTTGGTGGTCCCTAAATGATATCTGCCTTCCTATCACTGTGGTCCTAATCTGTTTTTTTTTTTCTGTGATCGATCGATCACTGAGATGGCTTTAGCATGCAGCTACTGCTTCGTCGACACATGATCCTTGCTGTGATATTTACTTGTTCTGCAATAAGAGGGAGCAACCACCTTAATTAATGATTAATAATCATTACTCTCAATTTGGTCTTTAATTTCCACTAGACGCATAACCATGCCGATAAACTTTCTAAAGTTTGACTGTCTATCAATATATTTTGAAATTACTTGTTACTCCTTCCATTTCCACAAACAGATGTTTTATTATGAGTATAGTTAAACACTGAAATCTTAAGTCAATAATATCTTTTAAAATAACGTGAATTGAGCTTCCTGATGGTGGAATCTATCCATCTAGATTTGCAGCCGAAGCCACCTTCTGGGCTAGTTGGGTGACCGCTTGGGCTTATCTAACACGTTCCTACTATCCTCTCGTCGGCAAACCATGTAAAAGTTGCCGATTTCACCGGGCCTCAACAATACCATTGTCTCTATAACCATGGGTTTGGATCTCCAACTCAGCATAGGTGCTCATATATATGACTAATTATTTTTTGTGATACTTTCAACAGTATGGACATATATTAAGCAATCTCTTAAGGATTCTTATAAGGGTATGCATGTGTGTGTTTATGTGGGTGACTATGCACGAGTGGATATGAGCGGTTGTGTTTATACTTGTTTCATAAAAATGATTAAAAATTTTAATAATTAATATGTAAATGATATTAGTACATTTTTCATGAAAATTGGGTTCAACAATTTTCATAAATATCAGAAAACACAATGACAAAATATGTAGTACATTAGAGTCTATATCTATGCTCTAAATGCAAGTAAAAAGAAGGGAGGAGGTTGGTTATATATCTCTAGTGTTGCAAACCAATAAATAAAAGGACATCATTAAAATTGAGGGCGGTAGCCAGTTCCATGTCTAAATTAAAGTACTCATCAGACCTTATCCCTAACACACTCGCTTTATTGCTTTGATTGCTTTGCAAGTTGCAACACTGACCATGACGACTCATGTAACATAAGATCCTCCCTTACTAACAACAGTGGATACAAAATATGTGTACAAGGGAAATCCTCTAACTTACTACTCCATCTGTCACATTTTAGACGCAGCCATAAGTTTCTGTGTCCAACTTTAATCATTCGCCTTATTTAACTTTTTTTAATATTAGTATTTTTTTGTTGTTATTAGATGATAAAACATAAATAGTACTTTATGGGTGACTTTTTTAATTTTTTTAAATAAGACAAATAATTAAAGTTTGACACGAAAACTCATAGCTGCGCTTAAAATAGTACGAAGCGAGTATTCTCTAATTTTGAGAACCTGACATGTATCAGCTACCCACATTAGAGGGCAATGTACATCAAAGGAGTCTTCTTCGGTGTACAAGAATGTGCAAGGTTTTAGGCTATCTTGCCGAAAATTCTACTGCATGCGAGGAAATCTTGGCTGAAGATGACAAATTAATCAAATGGACACATCTAGATGGATCAACATCAACATCAATAGATGATGTTGCCGTTAGGCATACACTTGCAAGAATGAGACACAAATGTGTACTTATCCTGAAACGTGTGGCCACTAGGTTACAAATGTAGCTGGCCAAATGCGAAATTCTTCTTGCTGAATTTGTTGTTTCTTTTACTGTAATTTGATTTGCCGTTTTGCTTCTCGTTTCTTCTCAGGTTCACACGGTCGAAAGGTTCACACGGTCGAAACAAGTGGTGCACACATAAATCAAATCAATTTCATGAAACCCTTGTTTATACCTTGATATTTCGATTTGCCATTTTTGTTTTTCATTTCTTGCCAGGTTCACACGACCAAAAAAGAACTATCTGGTCAACTGACTCGTGAACACTGTCCAATTGTACATATATCACTGAATTTGAATAAATACGCTAATACCCTTTTTCTAAAAAATATAATTGATGGCTGCTACACAAAATATGCCATGTCCGAAAGGTAAAAAAATCCACACACTTTTGGACTAACATCCTGCCTAAGAGGGAAGAAAAAAAAAACACATTTTGCTGTGCACTCATGCATAATGGTGCAAAATCTTCCATATAGAGCATACAGATTATCACTAATGAAATGGGAGATGAAACTGAAATCATGCCAAAGTCCTTTAAAGTAATGAAGTCACCTTTGCACCCACATAGCAAACATATATCAAAACTGGTATGATTTTTCTGTTTGCTACCTACCAAACGCGATTTATGCAACTATTATTTCTTCATGAGAAAGTAAAACATAGTCAGATTCAAACAGCAGCTTGTTAATGTCATATGCAACAATACCTAGTTGACCAACAGTAGGGCAATATACCAGCTACTGCCCAGCCCTGGATGCTTCTCTATCTTTAAAAAATAACTCCTTATCCTCTTTCATCTTCTTCACAATCTCAAGTATCTTGGGGTTATGGAAACGCTCTCTCACATACTTCTTTTCCTCTGCCTGTATTTCTTTGATGGCGCTTGGGTATGGATTCGGGGGTGGCCTTTTTCCTTCGATGCGCGCAATTTCTTTCAGCTCCTTGTATGCTTTCTTCTTGGCTTTCTTCTCTGCTGCATACTCCATCTACAAAATGGAATCTAATAAGTACCAAATCCCTATTATCCCTATATAGTTCACAAAATGCAAGTCTACACTTTCAAAATCAACAGAGTATGACAGAAATAGAAACAGTTTCTTAAAGATATTCAATAAAAGAAATGAAGTATATACTCAAAAAGAGAATGATTACATCTGCTACAGCCATTGCGTCATCTTCATTGACTCCGTCCTTTTTCAATTCTAAGACACGCCAAGCGAAAACTCGTGCTGGCGGTGGATCAAACCCGCTTATCCTGTAATAATTGGGCAGATAATAAATTTTGTACTTGAGATGAGATAAATTCAGAAAAAAAAAAAACTAAAGTCCAACAAACAATCAAAGAAAGAAAAAAAAAGGAGAGAGAAACAAAAGGTAAACCAAGCTGTAGTAGGAAAAGGTATAGACAACCTAGAACAAGAAAAACAACAGATTCGGAAATTACTTGATTGCGTCATGGTAGAGTGAATCTGGGTGCTTTTTGAAGAACCTCTTGACATAAACATCTTCTGGCAACTCGATCTTCTTAATCTTCCCATCAGTACGAGGGAATGTGGGTGGAGGTGCCCTGGTCAACAAACAGTATATGTTCCAGAAGATCAGGGAGCAACATGAAATACAATAGGAAAAAAAGGTATAAAATAAGTAAATCAACCAAAACACTTCGAGAAAAAGAATATGAACCATGAATAGATCATCACGTCTTTAGTTTATATAATAATATCAAAATTCAGACAAGTACAAATGGAACAGGGGAGACAAAACAAACACAAACCCTTTAGCTACAAGTACCTTCTGCCTTGCTCAGGTATTTACTTGACATCAAAAAATAGAGAGGAAGCAAAGGGAATCCTCTCTCATTTTACAGGTTTGCATTTCACCAAACTTTGGCATTACAGATCAAGTGGATGGCATACATGTCTCACTGCAAAGTGTGATCGGCCCGGAGTGTGGAAGGTGGAAAGCATGGCGTAATTCATTCTGTTTTGAACAATGATCATAACTGATGATTAACTTCCAAAAGGTTGGATGTTTGGACCGAGCACCGCTAAACTAAGACTGTACATGCTTGATGTTTGGGTGTGGACATCAGTAGTTCCCTTGGTATTGCATTTGAGATTTGCCAAAAGGAATGAAGAAACTAGGACGATATTTGCATTTGATTGGAAAGCAAAGAAAAATGAAACATCTAGATAATCAATTTAGCATTAAAGAGTATTAGCATGTACCCACTGAACTACGCAAGATGAAAAACATGGTAAAGAAAAGGGCAAACACAAAAAGAGGTGATTGTGTATGTGAGTATGGAGGGGCATAAATTAATAATACAGAACTACCCGCAGAATTCTGAATATTGCAGCATCCCAATAAATCAGATATGCATGTGCAGCAAGACACCAGCCAACTAAATACAAAATGGAATGGAATGGACAGATAAAGAGCACACTCCCACTTAAAGCAAGCAGTAGCCAAGCTTAGGGTTTCATACTTTCATTAACAGAGTTACCAACTGTAAGCACACCACCAACCAATCACAGTAACACATTGAACGACCTTATCTCTGCTCGTAGCACGAATACTCAATACATGGAAAAAAAAAGATCAATAAACGCATGTGTAAGGGAACAGCTTGGGACAGAAAGGCAATACTTACTGCTCCATGGCCTTGAGCCATGCAGGGGCAGGTTTGGCCATGCCCTTCACCAGCTTCCGTGTCCTAGTGAGCAGGTCGCCTCGCATGTACGACATCTTGCCTCAGAAGTTGGAATAATCCTCAGAGATCTGCAAGACAGAAAGCCCATCTGAGAGAGAAGTTGAGAAATCTCTCTTGAAACAACCTAGCTAGAAGGTGAATTGGCATTAAGACCTATCAAAATCAAGATTCAAGAAAGAAATGGCGACTTGTTTACCGCTATCACTCACAACCTGAAAGCACCTATATCAAGGGGAGGATCTGACAGGGCATGGGGGATAAGCTGAACCCTATTTTCTTTTTAAAAAAAAAAAATTAATTCAGTTGTACCTAAGTAGTTCTTATTACAAAGAAGTATTCCCATGTTGTACCATACTAAAGCTCCCACCTTGGTTATCTTGCTCCACCTCTTTCTTAGTATCATAACCAATCACATATTTTTGCAGGGGAGGACCCAATGTGGGGCAAGAGTGCGCAGCTGAACCCCCAATTTTTATTTTATTTTTTTTGAAACAGACTGCTAGTAGTAGTAAGTTTACTTGAGCACCTTATCTATTTACGTAATAAAGAAAGAGATACAGAATGAGCAACACATCAATTCCATGACATCTTGAGTAACTGACCCATCCAAGCCAGCCGAAACAACACAAGTAAATGTAGATTGGATTGCACATGGACAAGGTGGTTCCCATGACAAGAGAACCGGAATGAACCAAGATTCAGAGTGACCGGTTGCCTAGGGGTGCTTGCTCCCAGAGATGATAATGGAGCTGGAACAAGCACCCTGTGATGTGGCATTTGCAAATCTGACTAGGTGCTCACCTAGATGGATAGTAGGAATCAATCAAGAAGGATGATGTTTATAAACCACAGAACCACCTCACATAATCATAAACCAGTCCTTAACTAGCTAGATATCAACTAGATGGACTCAGCAACTCAAAGTGAAGAGAACAGCACCATGGGCGGATATAACTTTTTGGGAACAAACAAACAGTTATTAGTAATAAGGTTAAGGCAAATTTCTAGAACAGAAGCTAGGGTTAACGCAAAATCGATAAGAGTGCGTGGGTAGAGAGAGATGGGAAAGAGGATGTGCTAACCAGGATGGATGCGGCGGAAGCAGCTCGCGGGATGGAGCTAGTAAAATAATAGTACTATATTTTATTGAGAATTTTGGCTTAATCAACACATAAAGTAAATTCAGATTTGATTAAATTACTTCTTATACATTCATAATGCTCTGGGCTGTTTGCTCTTATTATTGTTTTTAGTCAATTCCATGATTTGTGCTGATTAAATTTAATTTCTTGATAGACTCATGTTTTTATCCCTACAATTCTAATGTTGTAATAACATACTTCCATTTTGTGCTAAGTTACTTTTATGATTTATGTAAATTACTTTCAGATTTTATTGAACTTACTTCCGTAAATGTATTTACTTGAAAATCTTCTCTACACTTTGCTTGTAAATTTACTCCGCATTGTTTCTTACTACAACTCAGTCATAATGTAATTACTTCTAATGTTACAGAGAGTTACATCTATTGCATATCTAAGTTACTTCTATAATTTAAATAAATTACTTTTAAATTAATAAAAAGGTCTAAATATATTTAACATGGATCTTGTTTGTCACATATTTTGAGTAGAGTACAATGATGAAATTAGATCTTAAAAATAATATGTAATTTAAAAGATATAATTAAGTCATTAAAGGATATTTATATATGGGATAGAGTGGTCTCCGCTTAGAACTAACCCACTACCATGCACTACCTAGTTACATCCACACATAAAATATATATTTATTTCGTTTCTAAAACCATTGTAGCAACTAGCCAAAAAGTCAGGTGCGCACGCATGTATACTGGTAGAGTTAGTAATGGGCCCAACTATTTTGCTTAGAAAATTTGAGGGTTGGGTTAGAATGCCATGTGCTCACTTTTATAGGTTTTCTGATATGAAAATATTTAAGGATTATGTAGGGTTTTGAAAGAACCCACATGCCTTGTCCATCAGGGGCTCAATCAGGCAACTTGACTATCGGGGTTTCAATCAGGCTCACTTTTCCTTTGCTTCTGCAGAAAACCATCTAGCTTAAATGATTTTTCTCAAGGCAATTATACCTCCGGACTAGGCATTGGTTCCGGTTTTTTTAAACCCTTGGTTCGGTTTGATTTTTACAACTAGGATAAGCGAGCATGTCAACTGTTGTTCCAAGGTCTTCGGTCGAGAACATCAACTCATTCATTTGCATTGAAGTTGGGAGCTTCTGTCAGGGTTGTGGATGACACATATCCAATAGTAATCGAGTAAACTTGGCAGGGCTCACATATACCAAGTCTTATACGGAATCATACCTCGTATATAGAAGGAGTTCCGGATAAGAAATGGCAATTATAGTTCTACATGGAAACTACAAGTACTACCCGGATCGTATACATATTTGTTTCTATTTGGACAAGGGGACATCTATAGGTATAAATACAATACCAATACACGCCGCCAGACATCGACATTAGAGATAAGCCTAGACAGATCCAATCTGGTGCCATCGGAGGTCGACAAGAGGGATCTAGAGCTATCTTTGATCTCGCCAAGTTCATATTCGAGGAGGACAACTACCCCATCATCGACTACGTGTTGGTGTTCTAGGCCATCAAGTCGACGACGACTAGATATGTTATCCCAAATATTGTACTTGTATGATTCTGATGAATAAGAACAACACCGGCTTCAGTCAACAGGAGTAGGACTATTACCTGATTCTGATAAATAAGGGGCCCGAACCTCTATAAAAATTCTTGTCGCCGTCTCTTTACCTTAATCTCGCATATACCCTGATACCAAAAATCCCCATACTCCGCAAATACACAGTCACGATCTAAAATATCGACATTTGTAAAAGCTCATTTGTGTATATGTTATTATGGTGTAGACAGACGTGTATTTATTTATTTAGTTTGAGCTCATAACTCATAAGGATAAGGTTCATACAACATTTGTACTGTGCATATATTATTAAGGTGTGTTTCTAAAGTATTATGGTGCGCTTTTGTAAAGAAAATTGTTATGTGTTTCTCGAGATGTTTAGCGAAGTAGGATGTGTGTTTATAGAGATAAATGTGTTTATAATTACTTTTCTTCGTTTCGGAAACGGCGGTCGCGGGAAAGAAGCCCGTTTGTTATCCGTTCGCCCGCAACGCAACACGGCCACCGCAGCTTCCTCTCGCCTGAGCCGAGCCTCCCTCCCCTCCGCCGCCGCCCGGCGACCAGCAGCTGCCGCGCGATGGCCCCGTCGCCCACCCGCCTCCTCCACCTCCCCCTCCTCGCCCCGAAGCCCTCGCCGCCGCGGTGTCTCGTCAGCCGCCGGACTCGGGCCCGGCCTGCCG
>CM020183.1:29113365-29167624 GCA_009805545.1 Oryza longistaminata
CGGTCGCTAGCTGTGTTTTCCTTTGCGTTCTTCTTTGCCTCACCTGTGATGGGCTCAGGTGCCCTTACCATTTTCGGCGCGGTTACTGGACCTCCACGGTATCCGTAAAAACCGCGAGACATACCAGTGGTTTTAAAAACTGAAAAATGTTAACGGGTATAGTAACCACGATAATCGCGTGATTTTGTAAACCCTGGATGTGAGTGATCATGTGATGCAGGCTATGCAGCTGCTGGTACGTTGGCCACAACTTGGGAGGTTTAGTTTGGTTGATTTAAGCCCAGAGCCAGTTTATTCTTGGCTTCTTGCCACACAGCTGGCCCGTTTGGTTGGATTCAAGGCCTCAACTGCTCTGCAAGCCCACTGATGCTGCTCCTCTCATCACTCCCAACATTGGAGGTTTCACAAGTGGTAGTAGATCATTCAGAAAGGCTTCAGCTTCATCTAATTCCAGATTTTTTTTTTTTTTGAGAAGTGAAGGCTTCAGCTTGTTCCTCTGATTCCAAAGGTGCAACAGCCTCAACCAGAATACTGTGAACCACCTTGACCAGTGACCACCATGCTACAGCTTCAAAGAGTCAAGACTATAGGAACTAAACCATTTCAAAAAAGAAAAGAGAGGTTCAGTATAGCAACCAACACGGCATTTTTAGCAGAAAAGGGAAAAAAAACCATAGCGCAATAATGGTCACAACCTCACCACAATTCCAGACGAACGATCTTATGGAGCTGCTGCACCAGTTACACCAACACAAGCGGCTTTAGCGATTAAGAGAGAGAGAGAGAGAGAGAGGCAGAAACAGGCAAAGTCGATGGGGGAGAAATAGAATAAACATGACACAAAAAAGGGGGGGTTTATGAGTTAGCCACCAGCTGTACAGGGATACAAATGAATTATATGTATAATAAATAACGGAACAAAAAAATCCAACAGTTAGTGAACTGCAGAACGGGGTCAGGGCATCCACTTTTTTTCTCTATCCTACAAGCTCATCATCATCCATCACTCCCCTAACAGGTGAACTAGCTAGGCTGCAGCCTCCCAGTTGGGAGGGAAGCATCTCCCACCACAGCATCAGCTTTGGTTCATCCCATATCGCATTGCCTTCAACTATGTACACTGGCATGCTAGCATTGCACACTCTTCCAGTGACTCTTTCCCTGAACCTGGCAGCATGATCACATTTGACTATTTCATATGGATGGATACAACTTCATGAATCTTGGACTCATGATCGGAACATTTTTACTGCTCCATGCTTAGACCATGCATTTCGTTTATGCAGCTTACATCTTCCAACTATTTACTGGGATTTCCCAACATTGAGTGAATCTTGTCACTCGCCACTTCAGATTTTTCTTCCCCTATCGGCAATGTCTTGCGATTCAGCTATTAGCAAAATTGAGTTCCTGGGCTGTATGGCATGAGGAGTGTTGCTCCAATTCAAAAAAACACAATCTAGCAAGTCTCCATTTACGCCACAGGTTTGTCTGGCAGCCCGCAGCCCTGGGTAGAAGCTATTTCATGCAAGGTGCATCACTTGCCACTTGAATTGTGACGCTGCCATGCAAACTATAGTGCTCATCTGAACCACTGCAGTCAGCTCCTTTGCGTTAAAAAGGGCTCATGCCCTCATGTAACATGGAAACCACGAAAGGAACTAGGAAACTCTGCCACTCTCTTGGGCAACGCGAGCTTTCTCTTCTTCAGCACGCAGGTGGAGATCCTTGTAGGTGTTTGCGGAGTTGGCGGTGAAGTTCTCCATTGCTTCAAAAATATTCTTCAGACTTAGTTGCAAACTACCAGTTTCACCATGGGAACCTCCATCTTGTAAGGCCTGTGCTTGTGCTGATAAGGATACACCGCTCTGATTAGAAATGAGCACCAGCTTCTTATTTTGTGCTTCCAGAGCCTTGCGCATCGACTGTTCATCCCTTTCCATCACCCTAAGGTCCTTGTCCATACCTTTATTAGCCATAAGACCTTGTCTTTGCTCTGACCTGTGCCTTTCCCAGAGGCCAAGAACATTAGATGCAAAGGCCTGCATTGCCTCAACTACTTCCTTCTCAGATATCCTCCCCACACCAACTGCCCAATTGTTATATATGACAAAAATAGGTGGCGCTCCTAGCCGTCCAGGAGAAAAAGGAGGCACACCATCATCAGTTACCTCAGGTTCATATGTGACTCCTTTCCTCAACCAGTCATTTAAAGTACCAACGTAGCTTTTTTGAGCATTCACCCATGAGGCAAAAGAGGCTATCCAATCCAAATGCTGAAGCTCTAGGCGCTTGATCAAGTCCATGTGAGCTTCACCAAACTTTGCACCGTCTATCATGGAATCTATGTTTTTAGCTTGGGATATGGCATGCAATTGGATCTGATGGCATTCTAACATAGTGCTCCACATCCGCATCAACCTGAAAATTATTATTTTTTAGTTGAGAAATGATCCATAGCAAGTATCAAAGCCAGCATTCAGACAATCAGAGAATTCTGGGTGCAAACAAATATGCATAGGTGCTAACTTAGTATCTTAACAGCACACAACCCAATCTATATACAAATTTCATCGGGCTGGCTGCTAATAATAGAATAGAACGGTATGTAGAAACGCAACCACAGAAAGACTAAGCAAATGGCAGCCAATCCTTTTGGCACATAACCACAGGCAGGTAATTATCCTGAAAATCCAGCCATCCAAAAAATGGTCCAAGCCCATGACGCGCTTAAACCAAGAAGGTGCTAAATTTAAGATAAAAAATTAATAGCATTGGACCATCAAACACCTCTATGAAATGGCAGCATAAATGACTACTCTTCGTCTCTTCCAATTCAATTCTACAGCTGGGATATGCATATGAAATGTATAATCCTCGACGGGCTTACCTTGTGAAAATACAAATTTCACGACAAACTTATGTTGCAGCACAAAGGTGAAAATACAAGTTTCACGACAAACTTATGTTGCAGCACAAAGGGGCTACATGGCTACATGACTATACGCATCAAATCCAGCCATGCGTTTTAGGTTTTTAAATTGGCTAAGTACAAAAATTAAGACTATATAAGAAAACTACATGTAAAGTGATAGGTTCCATACCAGTTCACACTACTTATATCTATGTCTATAGGCCATGGCTACTACCTGAAGAATGAAATGCACCCCTAGACATGAGCTTTCTGCAACTAGAGTCTCAGAAAATTCACCATACCGAAGGTCTGATGAGAATACTTGAAAGAATTAACTAATTCCTGTCACTAAAGATCGTTCTGCCAAAAAAAAAAAAAAATCACCAAACAAAACCTTGGACAGTTGGGCAACTTATTTTTCCACTACACACAATTCATCCTTAAAATTACAGTCAATGGAACTAAACAATATTTTAGAAAAAAAAAAACACCCACAGATAGAAGTTAATTAGCTATGCAGAAGCTAAACATGCCAATAACTGTAGATAATAGGTTTAGAAAATCATGTGCCAAGAAAAGCAGAATACAGACAGCAGATATTACTTTACTATGTGCTGCTAACATATGAAAGTCAAAGTTGCCATAAGGGATAACTACATACCCTTGGATGAGCTCACATGTTTGCGGCCATAACTCTTCATCCCTCAGCTTACTTATCTTGTCTGAGATAGTGTTAACAACCTGAATCGCTATGCTTATCTTTGTTGATAGCTTCCTGATGGATCTTTCAGTAGCCTCGAGCTTATCAGCTTCTGCACCTTTCTCATCTAATATTTTCAGCTCCTCACGTTGCCTGTCATACAACGCCCGCATCTTCTCCTCAGCCTGTAATACGCAAACAATACTTTAGTAAGCCCAATCTAAGATTGGATAAATGGAAAAATGCATAGCATTTAAATTGTGGACCCATAAGGATGACGAAATAAAAGCATTGTGTTAGATGCCATACTAAATTCCTAGGAGTAGGAACAACAAACTAGAAGCCAAAAGCATAAAGCCAATAAGGTATGAAAACAGAAGAGATCGATTCTTGTGGAGGGAAAACATGGTGGCAGCAGTCATTCGAATGAATGCCAATATTTCCCTATAACAAATAGAAAATGAGGTTTTGCGTCCTTTCATTGGAAAATTTGTGGTGGTCTACTTTGATGATATCTTGATTTACAGCAAGTCTATGGGTGAACATTTTAATCATTTACGTGCTGTTTTTAATGCTCTTCGTGATGCACGTTTATTTGGTAACCTTGATAAGTGCACCTTTTGCACAGATCGAGTTTCTTTTCTTGGCTATGTTGTAACTCCGCAGGGGATTGAGGTTGATCAAGCCAAGGTTGAGGCAATTCAGAGTTGGCCGACTCCTAAAACGGTCTCACAAGTGCGGAGTTTTCTAGGACTCGCGGGGTTCTATCGCCGCTTTGTGCAGGATTTCAGCACCATTGCTGCACCATTGAATGCGCTTACAAAGAAGGGAGTGCCTTTCACTTGGGGCACATCACAAGAGAACGCCTTCCACATGTTGAAAGATAAGTTGACCCATGCACCTCTCCTCCAACTTCCCGATTTTAATAAGACTTTTGAACTTGAATGTGATGCTAGTGGGATTGGATTGGGTGGTGTTTTGCTACAAGAAGGAAAACCTGTTGCATATTTTAGTGAAAAGTTGAGTGGGCCTGTTCTGAATTATTCTACTTATGATAAGGAATTGTATGCTCTTGTGCGAACTTTAGAAACATGGCAGCATTATTTGTGGCCCAAGGAATTTGTCATACATTCTGATCATGAGTCTTTGAAGCATATGTAGTCAAGGGAAACTGAACCGTAGACATGCTAAATGGGTTGAATTTATTGAATCTTTTCCTTATGTTATCAAACACAAGAAAGGGAAGGAGAACATCATTGCTGATGCATTGTCTAGGAGATACACCTTGTTGACACAACTTGACTACAAGATTTTTGGCCTGGAAACAATCAAAGACCAATATGCGCATGATGCTGATTTTAATGATGTGTTGCTGCATTGTAAGTGTTGGGGGTGATTAGATGAGGAGGATGACATGGTTTGCGGTGTGGTTTCTTGTGTGATGATCTGTGAGGTGTGATGCGTGTGCTTTTGTTCTCAAGCTTTTTCACGGTTTTGGTGCCGAGGTTGTGATCTGTTTTGGGGGGTTTTTCGTTTTGATGCTTCAAGGATAGAGATTCATGTGAAGATGCTATGAGAACCACGTTTGCGAATGTTTCTCCCGTGAATTTTGGGAACCATGTTAATTCGCAAGTGCTTCCCTTGTGAATTAGTGCAAATTTTAAGTTATTGAGCAACAAATGACTTTTACAAACAAGAAAAAATACGATGGGACAGTCTCTTGTGAATTTCATGGCTATGGTTTGTGAAAATTTTAAACCACAAAGTATAAACATTTCGGATACTATGCATAACAATAAATCAATATGGACAAGCATAGAACACCGGTCAGAAATTATTAAGTAACACAAATATGAATAAGCTTTTTTTCCATGTAAAAAAACATACCTTACTAGAGCCCATAACGCCATGCTTGCGTATCAATAGCAACCGAGATTTACGAACACGGAAAGGGGCATGCACCTTTCCTCGCACTCCTTGAGTCTTGATGTAAGCGATCTAGAGTAAGTCGATACATCCTCTTGATAACTATAGCGATGGTCGCAAAGGAGGGATTGTAGGAGGAAGGGGATAACCTCATCGCACAGATGAGGGAATGTAGGAGGAAATGGTAGTCTCATCGCATAGACAAGGGAGCGTAGAAGGAAGGAGGTAATCTCAGCATGGACATCAGAGAGCCAGCGGCGGCGCAAACACTACATTGGGAGGAGGATATGGAAAGGGGATCTCAATTCTATCGAGAGAGGCGGATATGAGAGGTGAGCGAAAGCCGAGCGGAATAAATAGAGTGTTGCGAAGGATATCAACCATCGGATGTGCAATAGCAATCCAACGGCGTGTAGTTGAAGAAAAACATAACACGCAATTTTTTGATTTTGAGCAAAACAAACGTGAGCATTGTGTTGATCCTTCACATGTAACTGCAACACATTTAATTTATGTAAATGTTAATATGCGCCTAGCAAAAGAAAAAATTCAATTCATAGATAGCTGAAATAAGGATGTTCACATGAATTATCTTAACTGAGTAGAGTTATCACAAAAGCAAACGACTTTATTCTTAAAATGTAGTAAATTCAAGGACAAGAATCACCCCTTAATTTGATAACGTAAAAATGTGATTACTCATAGGTGCGGGCAGGCATGCGTTAATTTTTAAATACTTGGGTTCATAGAATATAACCACAGGAAAACATAGAGGCTAATCAACTGCCAGCCGATAGTGCCGCAAGCACCAAGGCAAACCATGGGCTACAGCAACCGCTATCCCGCTCGCCGAACAACCGCACACATTATTTCTTAACATTCTTGTTTTAAAACATAAAAGTATAATCAGCAGAGAATATCACTCAAAATCCAAGTATCGTGTACTAATTTATTGGCCAAACGTGTGGAATGCTAATGTGCCATCCTTCACAAAATTGTTGCTTGATTGGCCTAACCGGCTCGTTCAAATAGAAGGAGAACACATGGCACTACCTCCATAGTACTGTTCAAGGAACGTCACACAACACATTGCTAAAATTACAAATGTGCGATCTAATTATGAAACTAAAAATACAGGAACACAACTTTTGCATAGCTAGTACTCACTACTACTACTACCAGCCAGCATAAAAATGAGCAATAATTGGCAATCCAATCCAATAGACAGATCACCTGTAAACTACTCGCAACCATGCATATACTACTATATACTTTTGCTCTGCTGTTGGTTGAAAAGGCATATGATCTTTTTTGTTCGACCAGCCGGCTGATATAAGAATCCCCCATTTCGATCGAAAAGGCAAACAGCTGCTGCTAAAACACAGTGTGTTAGAGCGACAAACGCACTTGACAATGCCGGGCTACCATTCAGCATCGCACGACGATCAGCTACTGGGTCGCGCCAACCAGCGAGTTTGCTCACTGGTCGTCACTAGTAGTACTCCCCTGCAAGCTGCAAGGCTGCAATTATGCATTCGATCTCCAAGGGTAAAAATAAAACACACACACAAAAAGAACTTCTCCTGATCTCAAATGATTATCACCATTGACCAATAGTATAATTTTACTTTGACCTCCTATGAATTTTAAATAGTTACTAGACCACTGACCAATAGGACTGTAGGACTATATTTAGGATACGTAGTACTTTGTATTTGTTACAGCATGAAATATTTTGAAGTATTTGTATATTTTGTGAAAAAAAACAAGTTTTTCAAGTTCGGAAATACTAAGAGTGCGTTTAGTTCACACCAAAATTGAAAGTTTGATTGAAATTGAAACGATGTGACAAAAAAGTTGGAAGTCTGTGTGTGTATGAAAGTTTTGATGTGATGGAAAACTTGGAAACTAAACCAGGCTAAAAAAACTATAGTAGGAGTATGGGTGTGTTTAGTTCACGTCAAAATTGAAAGTTTGGTTGAAATTAGAACAATGTAACGGAAAAGATAGAAGTTTGTGTGTAGGAAAATTTTGATATGATGATAAAATTAGAAGTTTGAAGAAAAAATTTTGGAAGGTACCGTATATGTTTGGGAGGACACGGAGAAATGTCGCCGTTGAAATGGCAGTGACTTTTTTACCACTAGTCCCATGTTTATTTTTACAGTGGACTAGTACTCGGTTACTCCTAGCTGGAGTAGGGCGGTGTCAGTAAAAAAAAAGGGCTTTTACTGTGCAGTCTCCGTGGCGAAGGAAATGCCACCATAAATAGGCGGCAGTAGTAGCAGCAGTCTCAGTGCTGCAATCATGGCCATCCAGCTTGCATTGCACACGCACACATTACACTGTGGTAGGAGTTGCCGATGCGATGCAGTGTGCAGACGCGGTAGAAAATGATAGTGGTAAACAGTAATAACGGCCTCGCTGACTCGGAGGCGGTGAATGTCCAACCGTTTCGACTCCAGCTCCTCTGATCGAATCGGCAGAAATGAAAGAAAATGAAAAATAAAAAGAAACATAAGATTATAAAACAGAGATATAAATGCAAAATAAATCATTATAAAACAAAAGAATGACTGTTTTGATTTGATCGCATGAAATGAGTAGAAATCGGAGGGAGGTAGACTTAAAAAAAATATCAAGAGATTAGGGCTATTGCTTAATTTTCTTCACAATAACTATCGAATTGTCCATTCCGTAGGGATTTATTCAATTCTTTGTTTCAAAAGTCTTCATAAAATTTTTTTATAGAATTGAAATTTTTTAAAATTTATATATTTTTCCTACAAATCAAAAGTTCCATCAACTCTTGGTAGTAAAAATGAGGCCTCTCCTAGTTTGTTCCAAGGTTATAACTCTGTTTTATAATCTTATCAGAAAATAAGTGGAAATTTAACTATTTGCTATTGGATCTATGCCATTGTAACTATCTGCCACTCTTTGACAGAACTGTTATCTATCTCGCAACATCCCCTTTGACAAAGTGGCAACTCACTCAGTTGTGTTCAAGGGATCTTCGGGGCCGCCTCTGCCACGCTCATGGCTGCCTGGATGCTCATCCGTGGCCGTGTGGCGGTGTTGGGGGCCAGGAACCGTAAGGTTGGTGTTGTCTGATGTCGCGCCGATGCCGTGCCGTGGTTACTGGTAGGGTTTGATCGTCAGAGTTCTGAGGCCTGAGCTCCTGTCAGTGATGAATGGCTATTTCGGACATTCGGTTTCAATTTTGCGAGGTTCGCTGTTGCCACTGGCTTGAGCTATCCTCGGCATTCAGCTGCTGTTGCTGTGATGATATGATATATACCGTTGTTGCTGCTGCTGCTACCCTCGTGTGGTGGTCCAGCTCATGGGTTGGGGGGGACGGGGTGTCTGCATGCCTAGGCTTGATGTTGGGAGTGCCATGGTGTGTTGCCGGAAATCGCGGCGAGATCATTTGGCAGCCATTGGGAGCTCCCTCGCTGCCTGAGATCCATGGCGCCCTTGGCCCCTGATCTCCATCCCACGAGCAGTGGTGCCATAGTACTGCTGCATACTCTCTGGTGAGCATCCATACGTGCATCCTCTGTCATCCCTCTATACCCACACCTTTCTCTCCTTGCCTTAACCTTAACTTCTCTAGATCTGTGCATGCGTGATCACAGTTCGCTATTACGCAAACTCTAAACCCTAAATCCAATCTGCTCTTCTGTAACATATTAACCTGCTAATGCTAGGTGGTTCTTGCACCTAGGATGGTCATTCTGATAAAATGATAACCAGGGCAGATCCGTGTCAGTTTCCTGCCTGGGGATGGTCGGGCAATGTGAAATCTGAGCTGTCGTTATGGATTTTTCACTATTTAGTCACCTTTTTACTCTATACACTGCCATCCCCCCTCAGTCTCGCTGCAAGCTTGCGCGAGAGAGAGCTTGCGAGCTGATCTCGTTGGCAGAGTGTACATACATACGTACTCTGCTTATATTTTGGAATGGAGGGAGTATATATGTTTGGTTTTCTCATGTGTGTCTCTCTAGAAAGGAATGTGGATGAAGGGCAATGATGATAAACTTTTTCTGACAATCCTGCCATTGAACAATCAAGGCAGCTGTGGGTGTCAATTGGACTTGATCCTATCATCTCTGGCAACCTATCCACTCACTAATGTTGGGTGGTTCTTGCACCTAGGATGGTCATTCTGTTAATGATAACCAGGGCAAATCCACTTACATTATGATGGATAGATTGTGGAGGAAGATATGTGGCTGTTGGGTCTTTACGGTTGAGTAAAGGTGAATCTGAGCCCAACTAGGCCTCCTATATAATGGAGGATTTTTGTAGGATTTTCACGGGTATTGAACTAATTCCCGGGAAAATCCTGTGTTCCAAAGGAACCTTTGTTACTAGGATGTGTCACGTCCGGTCAAAGTACCTTAGTTTTTGGGACAGATGGAGTACCTTTTCTATGTGAATAGTGTTTCTATGCTAGCATTTTCTTCTTTACTTCCTTCCCTGTTACAATGGACCTGGACTTGTTCCAACATAATGCAATGATGATGGTGATGATGTTAAACCTTTTCTGAGGTAGCTGTGGTATTAAAGAACCAACTCTCACCTCTCTTGAAGCCAGTTCAACCATTCACTAGTGTTCAGCAAGTTTAATAGTATAGCCAACTACTAGCTCCAAATTAACTATAGTCAACTTAATAGCTAATTCATACAATAGTTATCTATAAACATATACTACACTATTAATACATGGTCCCATGTATCATACACATATTGTGTCTTGGAGTCCGTGCTGCAGCTGGCTACAGATCTGTAGCATGCTGCTCTTCTCTCTCTTCTTTTATCTCTTGCGATATGTGTTTATAGCTAGCTTATAGTCTGCTATTGTACCTGCTCTTAGTGGTTCTGTGCCTAGGATGGTCACTCCGATGAGTGATGAGTGACAACCAGTGCAGCTCCACTTATATTAGTATGAGTAGATTGTGGAGCAAGAGATTTGAGGAGGAAAGGCGAAACTGAGCCCGCTCAATGCCATTTCACTATTCATATTACTACTGTGCTGGTAAATTTAACATAGCACTTGTGTTATTTTTTGAAGCTAATTGCCAACTTAATAACAAGTGGTCAGTTTGCTGTGTTGGAAAATTAGCTACATGCTGATTTAAAGCTGAAGTTAATGAGTATTGAGTACTTAATGCTGCTCACATTGGACATCATAACATGTAGCACTTCGTAGCGTAGGTAACAGGTGTTTTCTTTCAAGAAGTGATTTATTCCATGACAATCATGAGAATGAATCATTTCAGTAAGTTCTTGGTTCGTTCCATAATTCATCACAGGATTCAGTGCCAATGTTCTTTAAAAGAGTCAGCACACTAGATCCTTCATGCAGTATACAGCAAATACAAACCATCCAATCAAGAGAGAAGAGAAGGCTGCCATCCCTATTAGGAAAGGCCAGCCAGCCATTAAAATGCCAACGCATGTCACAGTTAGAAAAGGAAAGAATGAACGAACAACAGACATTTTATCCACCCATTGGCCACGCAACCAAACAAGAGCAGCCACATTCAACACATTCCACTTCACGGAGCCATTGTAGGCAAGCCGATTCAAGCAGTTTGCCACAAATGAGTAGCAATTGCAGGTAAACAGATTATAGAACTTGTGCTCGAAACTTCTCATGCCCAGTTGCAGAGCGTCGTCCCAGGAAATCGCCGTTCCTGCTTCTGCATGCTTGTAGGACCGCTCACATACATGTGTCGCGAGATTAACAGGAAAGCAACACTAGTCAAGAGAAAAAAAGAACATACAGAGTGTCAAGAAAACTAACCTATTTGAAATGACACTACTATTTTTTTTAATGAAATGACAATTGACAAGAAGTTTATCTATGGATTAAGATGATACAAAAACATCTTATGCAACTTCAGCACATATTTGACGTTTTTGACAAGTTATTTGTAAATAACACACTAACACTGCTATCATTAAATAAATATTGGAATTGATCAACAGATTTTCATGAGCAAACGCTAGTAATATTCAGCCTTTGCCCAATTGCCCTTGTTCTAGCCATGTACTGTCATGATCAGTCCGTGATACCTGGCACTGGCTGAAGCCCCAGGTTCAGTGTCCCCAACTCATAATTTTTATATTTCTTTCACTTTTTTCTCAAGCATGGAAATTTTAAAATATGTTTTATCATTACTTAAATAGCCCACTGTTTAAAGATTTCTATATTTAGGAATTAGCTTGGAAAATGTTCTCTTTAAAGAACAGTAAGATCATGAAAAATTTGTTTCAAGCAACTTAAGTAGAGAGGAAGTTCAGATTGTTTTCTTGCAACAGCAACACAAATCATTTTGAAGCTATTGACACAGGAAGTAAATGTCAAAATAACATACTAGTAGTGTGTTTTTTTTAAGTCAACAAGGGTTTTCATGGATCCTATAGCTATGAGGGTTGCCATTTTGGATGAATAAACTACTATCAAGTAGGTTGAATTATGTACACCATTCCAAATGAAGAAATGAAAAATATTCGAATCATGCATACCTTCTTTCTGTCAAGCTGGAGATATCTCGCAATAGAACCATATGCAAAATTATCCATGCTCACCAGATTTGAACCAGCAAAATCCAAGACAGTCCCATCCTCTCGACAGATTCCAGCATGCCCTATGTAAGGAGCAAGCCACGAGACAATAGGAAGAGGAGTCCAAACAATGCAACAAGGAAATCTTGCTCTCTTAGGATCTATCTCGCCAACTGGCCACAACTCCTGCAGTGAATTGCTGGAACTAGCATCTTCGTCATCAAAAGCTGCTCCAGCATCCATTGAGGAAATTTTGTTTGGTGCCATTGTTGTTACTTGTACTTAAACGAAATCAGATTTGACTAGCTTCCATCGCAAGATCTTCGCATTCCCTGAAATTAATGACAAAAATTTAGGCCCCCATACTTCAGGACAAAAAGTAATAGATGAAGACTCAATCATATATCCAGTTTGGTACCTCTGTTATGACAAATACACAAACAAAATGTCATGTCACAATAAAATCTAATAAAAGATGTTGAATATGGAAAAAGAGATGAGAGCAAAACAATTTCTTGAATAGAACAAACTTTGTTAACTTCCTTTGCAAATTCTCCACAGATCAAATCATTACCTATGCGGCCATTCATTACAAACTTTAGTCCTTCCCCAGTTCATCATCTTTCAAACTCCTAATCCCTTTTTGGCTAGTACAATTATTGTAGTATCTTAATTCTCAAGGAGAGCATCAAGGCATAAAAATGAAAAAAGAAACAGCTACAACGGCCCTGATTAGCACCAAATGGCAGTTTTAGACTTTATACTACCCCAAATAGTAAACTACTTCAACAAAGATCATCAAGAATACATGAGTCATTAGTGCACTTGGTGACATCATCTTCTGAGCTCAGCTCACGCAAGGGGCAGAGTTACCGCCGCGGCGAGAACCTTATTAGCCATTAGAGCAGGTACAATAGCAGGCTATAAGGCAGCTGCAAACATATTTTAAGAAGATAAATAAGGAGAAAGAATGGCAGTGTAGCACGGACTCCAAGACGAAGTGTGTGTATGACAGGTGGGACCAAGTATTAATAGTGTAGTATGTAACTATTGTATGAATTATGTATTTGATTGGCTATAGATGAATTGAAGCTAGTAGTTGGGTACACTATTAAGCTTCCTCTTACAAAATTTGTTTGTACCCAACCGCACAAACTAGTAAACGCCTATGTCGATTCGAACAAAAGTACTACTCCTATACATTCCGGATCAATTATTCGATCTGCTTCGATACCACATAACCACATAGTCATATGTAATAGTTTCATCCTCGCTGGGGAAAAGAAAAACACAAACACAACAGAGGGAAAATCGAATCGTAAACTAGCCCCCAAAACCCCCCGTCCTTCCCCAACACTGCCGCAGCCAGCACGGCCACGAACCAACCGAACCTAACAGAGCAGAGATCGAGAGGGGAGCAGCTCACCGCCGTAGCTGGTGCGACGGGAGGAGGTAGGCGGCCCGCGCGATCCGGCGAGGGGGGGACTCGGGGGTGAGCTCTTGCGGTCACTTCGCTTCGGACTCGGGCTTCGGACTCGGGGACAGGGAGGCGCGGCGCGGGCTATAGAGGAAGACGAAGGGGAGAGAGGGAGGTGGGGGTGGGAAAGGTGCATGCAAATTTTCTAAGGTCGTCTGGCATTCTGTGTTATATCAATCTTGTCTAATATTTCAAGGTAAGTGTTGGGCATTGAGCATTAATCTGTTTAGATTATCAGCACGTTGAATTCAGAGCACCTACCACTGGATGAGATGGTAAAAATGGTGCTAAGTGCTTCTTAACACCAATAGGACCCATTCCAGGACCACCCCCACCATGTGGAATGCAGAATGTCTTGTGAAGGTTAAGGTGGCAAACATCTGCTCCAATAAAGCCAGGGCTTGTCAATCCGACCTGTAAAAAGACAACTTGTGTTAGTTAGGGAGTGTATTGAATATTTTTGGCTCGACAGATGGGGTTTTTTGAAATTACGATAACAGAAGTTCTCAATTGGGATCAGATGAACTTGGAGAAAGCTTATCATATTTTATTGAAGATAGCATATCTCAGCATAATTAATTGGATAAGGGTCATTGAAAGATAAACATGCAAATGAAAGTTGGTACTTATGTGTTTGCTTCAAAACAAGGTATACTTGTGTTTGGAACTGAATTAAAATAGACTTGTTACATAAACATGTTTAGTATAATTCATAGGCACAACTAATTGTTTTTTTTAATCATCGCCATGTTAAAAAGCCATCTGTACGATTTGTAGAGCCTCACCCCAATGCGTTCCAATCCATCAAAATTGTAAAAGACTTGAAGAGAGCATGCTGGACTGATGGCATGATAAACTGCAAACAACTAACCTGAGCATTCATGTTAGCTCCATCCATGTAGACCTGCCCACCGTTCTCATGAATTATCCTGCATATCTCATCAATGCCTTCTTCATAGACTCCATGGGTCGAAGGATAGGTAACCTGGTGAACAGAGCAACCATGCAACATTCTGTTACTTTACGCACAAGGCCAACATATTTCAAAAACTTGTTTTATAAATCAAATCAACCTGAGTGAACTATTATGTTTCTATGCCCATAATAAAAAATCTTATTCACAAATCACCCGCGGGCTCTAGCCTATATGGAAAAGAGCAATTTTACAGTCCTTTAGAAGGTCCCATGAGGTACCAAAAATTTAGTATAAAATTTGATACCTCATAGTAATTAGGTATCAAGAGGTATCAAATTTACAATAGAAAAAGTAGTATCTCATGGTACCTTCTCAAAGACTATAAAATTGCTCATATGGAAAAAGATAAACTAAACTAACCGGGGATTTGTTTCTATTATATATGTCAATTAACTTAAATTATTGAATGTATACAAATACAGCCACTATAGGGATCATGTTATGGAGCAGCTATCTGGTTTCTATCCTAATATATATTAGAAACAACAAAAAGTACAGAAATAGCCTTATGACTTTAAGCAACACACTAAATATAGCGAAAAGGTGATGCAGTGATAGTACAGTATTAGAAAACTAGCTCTAAATTTAACAGTGAATAGTTGACCAGAGAGACCATAGGCATTCCACAGTACTACCAGAAGACCTGATAAATGATAGCATTTACAGAGCAAAAAGAACAGTACCATAAGAGCAGCCAAGTTGTCCTTGTTTGCTTCAGCAGCTTTCCTCAACTCCTCGATGTTAATGTTACCTTTGGAATCAGTTCCAACAGCAACAATCTTCATTCCACACATAGCAGCACTTGCAGGATTTGTACCATGGGCTGACACAGGAATGATACAGACGTCCCGGTGGTAGTCTCCTCTTGCCTGCAGTTTTTATAACATGGTTTGTAAATATAAAATGTGAAACAAAACAGGAGAGCTATGCCAACTTATTTATGATGACATACCCTGTGGTAAGCACGGATAACCATCAATCCGGCATACTCCCCTGAAGCACCAGCATTTGGTTGCAAAGAGAAAGAATCAAAGCCAGTGATCTTGCACAGCAGATCGCCCAAGTCATCAAACATTTCCTTCATCACAAAACAAGCCATTTCAGATCATCTGATGAACAGTTTGCATTTAGAAACTATAAATAAATGCTGAATTCCCCTCACATGATATCCTGCGGCTTGGTCAGTAGGTGCAAATGGGTGCATGTTTGCAAAGTTGGGGTAGGTGACAGGCATCATCTCCACTGTTGCATTTAGTTTCATAGTGCAAGAACCAAGAGGGATCATACTGTGGCACAGTGAAAGATCCTTGGATTGCAACTTGTACAGGTAGCGGAGAAGCTCATGCTCTGTATGGTACCTGGAAGCCCACAACATAAGTTCAGTTTTATCTTTAACACTGCAAGAAATTAGTGAAGAAAAGCAGCATGCCTTTTAACATCACATACATGTTAAAGATCGGGTGTGTTAAGTAGGGGCTCTTGCGCACAAGGCTACTCGGAATTGAGCTTGAGTAAACAAAGCCATTGTAGGCAAGCCGATTCAAGCAGTTTGCCACAAATGAGTAGCAATTGCAGGTGAACAGATTATAGAACTTGTGCTCGAAACTTCTCATGCCCAGTTGCAGAGCGTCGTCCCAGGATATTGCCGTTACTGCTTCTGCATGCTTGCACGACCGCTCACATACATGTGTCGCGAGATTAACACGAAAGCAACACTAGTCAATAGAAAAAAAAAGAACATACTGCGTGTCAAGAAAACTAACATATTTGAAAGGAAACTACTATTTTTTTAATGAAATGACAATTGACAAGAAGTTTATTTATGGATTAAGACGATACAAAATCATCTTATGCAACTTCAGCACATATTTGACGTTTTTGACAAGTTATTTATAAATAACACACTAACACTGCTATCATTAAATGAACATTGGAATTGATCAACAGATTTTCATGAGCAAACGCTAGTAATATTCAGCCTTTGCCCAATTGTCCTTCTAGCCGTGTAATGACCAGTCTGTGATCATAGCTGGCTCTGGCGGAAGCCCCAGGTTCAGTGTCCTCAACTCATAATATTTATTTTTCTTTCACTTTTTTCTCAAACATGGAAATTTTAAAAAATGTTTTATCATTACTTAAATAGCCCACTGTTTAAAGAATTCTATATTTAGGAATTAGCTTGGAAAATATTCTCTTTAAAGAGCAGTAAGATCATGAAAAATTGTTTCATGCAACTTAGGTAGAGAGGAAGGAAGTTCGGAATGTTTTCTGGCAACAGCAACACAAATCAATTTTTCATGCAACTTAAGTAGAGAGGAAGGAAGTTCGGAATGTTTTCTGGCAACAGCAACACAAATCATTTTGAAGCTATTGACACAGAAAGTAAATGTAAAAATAACATACTAATAGTTTTTTTCTAAGTCAACAAGGATTTATACCAGTTTCATGGATCCTATAGCTATGAGGTTGACCATTTTGGATGAATAAACTACTATTGAGTAGGTTGAATTATGCACACCATTCCAAATGAAGAAATGAAAAATATTCGAATCATGCATACCATCTTTCTGTCAAGCTGGAGATATCTCGCAATAGAACCATATGCAAAATTATCCATGCTCACCAGATTTGAACCAGCAAAATCCAAGACAGTCCCATCCTCCTGACAGATTCCAGCATGCCCTATGTAAGGAGCAAGCCACGAGACAATAGGAAGAGGAGTCCAAACAATGCAACAAGGAAATCTTGCTCTTAGCTAATAGAGTAATAGCCACCATTTGCTTTCCTATTTTTCTTTTTATTTCCCTATATGGATAGAGCGCATGCGCAAGATGAATCATAACTTCTTTTCCTGTATTCAGCAGTGTAGCAATGCTAGTCAATAAAGCTAATTTCACCTTTGAACGGGAATGGGGAAGCAATGGAGTAGAGAATTACAGGAGAAGGTGGCAGCTGAGGAGAGAATCAGGAGCTGTCACAAAGCTATATACAAGTTGGGAAGCTGAACGAGAAGAGAGCATATGCTTCCCTCCTACAGGAAGCATTATGACTTGTTGGTGCTGTTTTACAAATCTGGGTGATTATCGGAAGATCATCATGCGGTAGCAGCTGCAGCTTCTTCTGCGACTTGGGATCCCTGTTGCAGAGTGCAGATGAGGTTGCGATCCCCGTACACATTGTCCACGCGACCTGGTAAGAGCACACGGACACGGCAGAATAGAGATTAGGTTGGTGTCAAATTGTGTTGAGCAAAGAGCGATCTCTTGGAGACACAGAAAGCAAGCAAGTAGGTACATGTTGTTGGCCAGAACTTGGCGCCCCGAAGCCACGCTGCAGGGAACGCAGCATACTCCCTGGAGTACGGCTTAGTCCATGAGTCGCTCATCAGAAGTTGGGGCGGGTGAGGAGCACTCTGCAACCAGCAGCGCTCGCCTCCTCCTCGTCCATGCAAACGCCATCCGCTTCCTCCGCCTCCCGTTGCTGATCACTAGTGTCAGCGCCCACGTCATCTCCCGTGCTCTCCACCTCACTCCACAATAAACTTGGCGGCTGCTCGTCACCGGAGCCCGCGAGGACGCCACATTTTTTGTGGCGTCCGTTCCACCTCACCTCGTCGTGGCAGCGGAGCGGCAAACGCCCGGTACGACGGGAGTCGCCAAAACAGCGCGCGGCGCTGGCGTCCGAGGGATCTAGCGTAACCAGATTCAAGCATGCGGGGGAGACGGGAACACGTGGGTCGGGGGTTACCGGCCTTACCGCAGGGATAACATAATAGAAAAACCGTGGTGACCTCCTTAAATTCAAATAAATTTTAAAAATAATTTGAATTTTTGATGAATTTTGCAGGGGTTCGTACAGTTTTTCACGGTTACCGCGGTTACCACGTGATGATAGTCGCGGGGGCGGGCGCTGCATAGTGCACACCGCAGCGTGGCTCGTCGGTCCGATCCGCCCACTGACGCACGGGGTCACGAGTACGGTTGGCAATGGTGCGTCAGCGAGTGAGCGACGGGCATGCCCATGTGTGGTTTGGTGGAACCAGGGCCAGCTCAGGAGCAGGGCCATAAGAGCGACGGCCTAGGGCCCAGCCAAAATGGGGGGCCCGATCCAAGTATATACCCTGTATAGGTATTTAGCCCAATAGCTTAGAATTGATCCTTCTCACTGATTAGAATTGATGATCCAATCCATTGATCCTTCTCACTAGATAAGGTGATGATCCAATCCATCGATCCTTCTCACTTATTAGAATTGATCTGTTCTTCTAATTTATTATCCCTTTATTTTTTTTGTTCCCCTTTAAATTACCTAGATTAGGGACTTAGGGTTCTACCGTTCTGGGTTCAACCGTTTAAGGGATCAATATAAGTATACAACCATTAAGTGCACCATAAATCCATATATAAGCTAATTAAATTAAGGTATATGGTGGATTAGTTTTCATTAGGCCTAGGCCCTTGATTATATAGATTTTTCCCTCATTGATTTTAGGTACTGTGTTTTTTTAAGTTGTCAATCATACTATCGATATTATTTATTGAAAACAAATTACTATTGCAACTTGCAAACTGCTTGAATTATTATTTACCATATTAGAAATGTTTATTTCTGTCACTATAGTATAGGTGCTTTATAAAGTATATATTACAAGTTAAAAAAAAATAGCCTTAACTCCTGAAGGGCTATAGTGTGAAATTCGCCTAGGGCCCTCGAAAATGTTGAACCGGCCCTGGGTGGAAGTGGGGGGTGGGGCCAGGACGACGTTCGTTGGGATCGCCTACCGCCAAAGAATCTCTCGGAACCCCTGCGGGTGGGAGGCCGGATGTCGCTGTTCCACGAAACCCTCCTTCCGGCGAGTGGCCTGGCTCGTCCATAGAAAAAACCGTTCTTCTTTGCTGAATTTGATAGGCAAGAGCTGCATATAAAAGTGGATATTGGTATGACTGTATACGGGCGTAGTTGCAATCATCTTTCCACATGAATTCCTTCCTGGGCTACAAAGCAAAAAGGAGGACAATTTAACCACACCACAATAGTGCAGTTTAATAATGGAAAGATCTCTAGGTTGCATCTGTAGAGTTCCTTTACTCAAAGAAGCTTGTCGATTCTCAGATATGCACTAAAAAGAAAGGATCCATTAGCTCGTGATTTATTAAATATTAGCTAATATACTTTTTAAAAATGGATCAATATTATTTTTAAAGCGATTTTCATATGTTTTTTTTTTTTTTTGCAAAAAACACTCCTTTTAGCGGTTTGAAAAGTATTCTCTCTGTCCCAAAAAAAAACTTAATCTTGGGTTTGAATCTGGACACGGATGGGTTTGAATCTGGACACGGATGGAGGGAGTATGTATGTGGAAAACAAGAAAAGGGGAGTTGGTAACTCTTAACACACGAACAAAAATGCAAGTGGTTTGTGCACATAGCATGTCCCTTTGTTTATGAAACAAACAATACGGGCAGTTGGACTAGGGCTGTGTTTAGATCCAAAATTTGGATCCAAACTTCAGTCCTTTTCCATCACATCAACCTGTCATACACACACAACTTTTCAGTCACATCATCTCCAATTTCAACCAAAATCCAAACTTTGGATCCAACTAAACACCGCCTAGGGGTATCAAGTGCTGCCACAAAGTTGTTTATGGAACAAACGGACAACTTTGCCCAGTGTTGTACCACAATGTATCAAGTGGTGTCACAAAGCGAGCATCCACGCCCCACAAAAAAAGAAAAAAAAAGTCATAAATAACAAGAAAAGATTGCACTAACCAAGTGGAGTGATATGATTCTCAATAAAAGCGAGGAAGGGGTAAAATTAGTGATTGGCCTCAGATAATTATGGACCTTGATGAAAACAACATGTATGGTAACCATACTTCCTGGGAGGATTTTTCTTCGTTTAGTATATGTGGAATACTGGAATCTACACAAATACTATTTGGCTAGATTTCCCTGGAGTCTTATCATGTCAAAGAGGATTTTTCAGGTTCAAGTGTTCTCTACTGAGTTTTATGTGTCAAATATCATTTGCTCAAATATCCCATACGTATCTTCAGCTACTCAGTAAGGTCTAATCGTCAAAGATATGGACCAAATTAATGATCAATGCGAGTGAATCCTATTCCACACCGAGGGACAAAATATTCTGTATATGCATGAATTTATCGAGTTCATCAAAACTTGAAGAAAACTGAATAGAGAACTGACCGATATGGAAACAACTGAAAAATGTTCATAGATTACAAATCGAACCGATCAGTTTATAAGAAGTTCAGCTGAATTCTGTTGCAGCATACTACTACCATCTTGAGACAAATACTTCTCTTCTTCCCTCTGCATTTGCTCACTAGCTAGCTGCAACAGGCCATACTTGGGACCTAACTTGAGCTCGAGTTGATAAACAAATTACAAGGCTGTTTTGTTGCGAGGGATCATAATCGTTGCGGGGGATTCTGAGGCTGTTTTGTTGCCACCGTGAGGTGGATAAGCCTGGCCGGATGTGCGCCTGTGTCACGTACGAGGGTGCGTACAGGAAGGCAGGCGGAGCCGGGCTTCTCGTCACGTCTCTCTCCCTTGACAGCCCTGCCGCGCATGTCCCTGAGTGGCGCAGCATAGCCTTTTGGGCTTGGGGTTGAAACTGATACTCTGGACGAATCGCTTGCGTGCGCACGCGTTGCCACTCCTGTCTTGTCTTCGCTAATGCACGGGCACGCAGCGCGGAGCGACAGTTTAACCAGACTACTAGGGATGCAAGCGGGGTGGGTAAACGGATTTATTTTTCCTGCTAATTTTATTTCTAGTTCATTTTTTCTTCTAAATTTTATACTACCATACGAAAAATAGACTAGCAAGCGGGTTTTTATGCGGGTAATGGGACTATCCACTTGCATCCCTACTCTACTGGGAGCAGACCTAGGTGAGCCATTTCGCCGAAGGCATTCAACGAAGACCTTCTATTCCCCGGTCATAGAGGGCTTAGTTTTTTATTTTATTTTTTTTAACACCACATAGGGCTTAGTTGAAGTGGCAATTCTTCAAGTAGGTGCCGTCGGAGTGGCTCACTGAGAGACATGTTGTCATCAAAGAGGGAGATCAGGAGTCAGGACGCACCACGAGATTGTCGCGCTCGGGCAAGATGAGCATCGCGTCATGGGCCAGCTAGGAGGAGGAGGAGGAGCCCATCGCTGCTCGTGTCTCGCTGAGAAGAGGCCGAGGCTTTTCACCCTAGTGGCAAGGACGACACCAATGATGGCAACAATGAAGTCGAGAGGCACAAGTTCGACGCACACGCCGTGGCGTGGCTTCCTGCCCCTGCGCTGTTGCTCACCGTTGTCATCCTCTACGACTATGACACCCCTGAAGCCGATATAGACATGGGCCGCTGCCTGCTTTTGGATATGGTCTCTATCATTCACTTCCCACTTAGATCCACAAGGTTGACAACTGGGCCTTAGTAAGAGTGGGGTCAGCCACATGATGACTCAGTGCAATCAAAACGCAATGCCAATTAAAAATACTTCTAAAGCCATTTAGGGAGTTGAATTGCACCGACTTTAGAAATTGGAGGACGCTCCATATCTGATTTTGGGGTTAAAGGATGCAAATCAAACTCGGGCTATACTTGAGGGACCAAATATTAGACTTTGTTCCATCTTATTTTCGGCTCTCTTCGTCGAAAATCTGGCCCGGCCCAAAAGCACAAGCGGTCCAATCGAGCGGACTCGTGGGGCTACAGCCGCCGGCCAAGCCGCCTCTCTTGCTTAACCTTAAACCCTAGCGCCGCTTGAAACCCCTACTCCTCCCTCCTCCCTTCTCCCTCCACACTGCGCGGCGGTGGCCCAAGGCCGGCGAATCCCCACCTCCTCCTCCCCCCTCTCGCCTCCGCCGCGCGGGGGGCGGCGGCCGCCTCCTCTCCTCTCCTCTCCTCTCCTCTCCTCGCCCGCCGCCACCTCCCCCCACTTGTTTCTGAGCAGAGCGCGCGCTCGCGAGCTCGAGGATGGCCGACGTGCGGCCCGACGAGGTTTGGTTGCCGGATCATTCTTAGTGATTTTGCAAGTCGTAGCATATATTCCCTTTGCTTCTCAGTGCTAGAAATTTCATCTCGTTGCGTTTGTTTTGGTGTGTTAGAACGCGTACCGATATGCTTACGATTAAGGTTGGGGCGCTTCAGTGCTGAAAGGTTTTCAGGAAAAGCATGGCCTATTTGTGTCTTGTCACTTTTCACTGACTGTCTTATTTTTTTTTCTTTTGGTTTCGAGTTAGTGGGGGATAAATCGCATGATTCTAATTGGACTTTTAGTGTGTACATATGTATATTGCAGTTTGAGCCTTATTCCTAGGTGATCATTTACGGTCTGCTGTTAAATGGTTTTGCTTCTTGCGCAGGCCGCATCAGAGGAAGTGAATTCTATCCACTTCAGCTTCTACAATGATGATGAAATTAAGAGGATCAGTGTTAAACAGATAACAAAGTCGGATCGTGTCGATGCCAAGAACTGTCCTGTGCCAGGTGGATTACTTGACCCAGCAATGGGACCCACGAATGATACCGACACGTGAGTACCTATCCAACTATTGAAATCGCGCTTCGAGTGAACACTTGTTAATTACACTTAATCCTAGAGATCAGCTCACATGGAACTGATACAATCTTTGACTTCAGAACAATCATGGGTAGCATGTGTTTTATTTTGCAACATTAGGGTCATCAAGATTTAGCAGATTTCCGGTTCTTTTGGATATCAATTTGTACCTCAGTAGTTAGCCTAGAAAATTTAGATTAAGGGTCTGTTTGGCAGAGCTCTAACTCCTAAATTTAGCTCCAAGAGTTGAGTTTGGAGTGGAGTTGACTAAACCTAGCTCCACCTCTCCAGTTCATTTTGTGAGAGCGCTCCACCCAGCTCTGCTCCCATTTTAGGTGGAGCTAAAACTGTTTGGCTAGGCTCCAGCTCCAGGAGAGGTGGAGCTGGAGCTGTGCCAAACTGACCCTAACATACTAAACAGATCTTTAATTTATTTTTTAAAAGTTAGTTTAATTTGTCCTGCACTTTCAAACAAATTACAGTATTGACCATTCATGCATTGGATGTCTTATCATAGCATTTCAAATAGATTTTATGCATGATAGAATCAATTCTAAGAGGTCATTTGAAAATGGATTATCACTGATCAAGGATTAACTTTTGTCAGTGCTTACAACGTGAGGATTACCTCATGTCTGTCTGCTTTTTTTTTTTGGGATCATTATAAAAGATAAGTTTTATTAGGTACTAAGTTTATTTGAATCTATAATGCTACATGTTTGAGGGACTATTTTTGTTTTCATTTACTTTAACTCGGGGGTATATTTGATGCAACCCTTGAAGTTTCTTTTTGCATGTATCTTTTTTTTTTTTTGGGAAAATTAGAATTATCAGTTTCTGACCATGTCTAAATTTTATGTACAGCTGCAAGAGTTGTGGTCAGCAGTCCATTCGCTGCCCCGGCCATTTTGGCCATATCGAATTGGCGAAGCCACTATTTAATCCATTGCTTTTTATGAGTCTTAAAAACCTTCTCCAGGTTACGTGCTTCCATTGTCACAAGTTCCGGTTGAACAAGGAACAGGTGTGCCCATGTTCATCTTATTTATTTTGTTTTTCAATTTTCTTTATCTTGGAGCATTCAAGGTTCTGTCGCATCACTAAAATATTTGATTTTCTGTTTACTTTATTAGGTAGACAGATACACAAATGAGCTTGAACTATTAGTAAGAGGTGATATTGCTCATGCCAAAAATTTGGAAGACTTGGGTGGCAAAGTACTTTCGAAAGAAGATGATGAAACTGAGGCCACTTCAGGTGATAAATCGGCTCGTTCGGAGAGGGAGAATAAAACTTGGACATCGATCCAACTGAAGGAGGCTCTTTCGATTTTCTCAAAGCTAATGAAGAAAAGACAGAAGAAATGTGCACACTGTGAAAAAAAGAATCCAATTATCAAAAATCCTATATATGGTTGGTTGATCAAGGTACCCGTGATGATTTTAATGGCTTAAATCTTTTAGGCAGTACCATCTAACCCACAGGTTACATTGATTTTTTAAAGATGCACACGTGTCTTCCTAAACCATGGATAGGGTGCTGGTTGACGTCAGCCTTACGATACACGCTTCTCAGGCAGTGCAATGTAGAGGCACTTCTGGAAAAGGATTTTTTTTTTTTTTTTTGGGGGGGGGGGTTGTAATTCCTTTTTAATGATGGGTGGGAAGTATCCCAACAAAATTCCAATCTAGTGGCATGACAGCAATTAGCCTAACAGGAGTGATAGAACGGTGCCGTTAAACCATAGTGGCAGAAATGCAATTGGCCCATGTTATCACCCGGTGGTGTAAATATGAACATCAAATATAATCTAGCAAATTTTGGATGTTGTAGTATGTTATAATTCCACACAATATTTTATGATTAGATTCAGTGGCATATTAGAGTAAACATAGAGATAAAGTTTGGTATAGGTTGGGATTTTGTACGGTCCACCAGTACTCTTTATATATATATATATATATATATATATATTATATATATATATATATTATATATATATATATTTAAAAATCGCTTCTCAGTCGATTTTAGCCTTTTTTTGGTAAGGTTTTATAACATCTCTTTCCTTGCATTAAGCTTATCCTTCTCTTTTCCATTCACTCTCTGGAAAGGGGAGGGTAAGCTATGGGTAGGGGGGGGGGGTGGATGCCACTCTGTGGGAACCTGTTTATCAACTAAATGAATATAAAATTCATAGTATGCATTAGAAAAAGCAAAGTGATTTCCCCTTATTTTATTGCACTACACTAGGTCAAATGGTACTGACAGAGTGACCGGTGTGTTTGCAATTTTTTACGGTATATTTATGGGTAGGTCAGGTTGGTTGAGTAAGTAGGCATGCTCTTTGCCGAGGTCGTGTACCTTTGCATGGCATGATTTAGCATCCGTCAGCAGCATTAGCAATTTCGCTTTTTCCTTGATGATATCTTATACTTCTTGGAACTGATATGTCTGTTGCATTATAGTTCTTCACTATTCACTACATGTGGTTTGTAGGATACAACTTCTTCCTCTGTAAGAGCAAATGCGATTGCCAATGCTAAACTGAGTGGAGATGGTCATGTTAATGACTCAAGAGAAACTGGTGTTTCCGGTCTTGATGAAGAACTAACTTCACCTGGTACTTTGTCCAGAAGATCAACCAATGAAACAAGACGCATTTCTGATGATACAATCAAAGAAATGGTGGCATCATCAGGAAAGAAACATCTCTTGACTACAGAGGTTATAATACTGCTATCTGTTTGAGTTTAAAGGAAGCCTTCATCAATGCAGTACCTTATGCAAGTTTTTGTTCCACACTACTGAGCACGTCCTTTCTCAAATGCTTCAGGTTGAATCTATTCTGAAAGATTTGTGGAAAAAGGAAGCAAGGTTCTGCATGTTACTATGTGATTTCCAACAGAATACATTGAGTGTATCAGAAAAGAGAAGGGGCTATGAGATGTTTTTCTTGAAGAATCTGCTAGTGGCACCAAACAGATTCCGCCCCTCAATTAGCTCTAGTCTTGGAGTAAGTACATCCTGCTGGTATAACTGACTAAATCCTGTTCTGAAGTAACTAACCGCTTCTGTTATGTGACAGATCATGGAACATCCACAAAATGTTCTGCTCAGTAAAGTGCAAGAGTCCAATCTTGCGCTTCAGCAGAGTATTGCTGCTTCTAATCATATGGAAGTTCTTAGAAGATGGATGGATCTGCAAAGAAATGTAAATGTGCTGTATGATAGTAGTAAAGGCCTTTGTAAGTATATCTCCTTCTAATGTAGACCACTCCCCTTTATTTCCGTTGCTAACACATAAAAAGCTAAGGTGCATCTTTTCACATAACTACCTGGTTTCCCTGCAAAAAAAAAAGACATAACTACCTGGTTAACTTCTTGAAATTTGACCTCAGAGCAGCGAAGTCTTATGTGCTTTTGTTGCATAAAATTGTTGTTGGACATAATTGTAAACAACTTACGCTCTTATAAGACGGAATTCATCTCAGAAGAATATATTCAATTCAAACCAATGAACTTCCTGGATCATTGGCCCATGTGCTAGTTGGAGCAAGATCATGATTCATGAATGCATGTTACGTTCTCTCTTTTGTAGATGCATTCATGCATCCCTTAAAAGAAGGTAGTGGTGGTGGCAGTGAATCTGCCACCCTACCTATTTTCATTGCAAATTACCCCCTTGAACTTCTTTATATTAAGAAACAATCAGATCTAAATGGATATACACATATAAATCAAATCGATACTCCTCCTTAAAAGAAAAAGTAGTGGTGGTGGCAGTGAATCTGCCATCCCACCTACTTCCATTGCAAATTACCCCTTGAACTTCTTTATATTAAGAAACAATCAAATCTAAATGGATAGCCACATATAAAATCGAATTAAGGTGAACATTCCCTATAGAGAAAAATGTGGAACACAATATTATAATAAATTTTCTTTTAGTAAAAGATTGTCTCACTCTTTTACATTTTCGAAAGTGAGAGACAATCTTGACTCTGACCGTGCTTGTATATATGGGTTCTAGTGGTTTCTCTGTAGATGTTGTTGAGTCGATTATCTACTTTATCATTTCAGTTTCTGGGTTACATATGTTTTTCCAGACGAGAAGGGATTGTTAAAAAAAAAAAAACCCCACCAACAATGAATTATGCTCCCTTTTTATGAATTGTGATTTAATCTAAAAATGTGCCTAGTTCTATTTGGTAGTGTTGAGATGAACTATTAATTTATTAGGTAATGCTTAGGAACGATCTTTTGTGTGCATTTTGTTTTGATTAATGAAGTTTGTGTTCCATTTTGGAAATAAAGAACAGGTGAGATATAATATTATCTTCACTACTGGCTTGGTGTTACAAGCATAAATGTGCCACTATTTGCTTTCCCATAACTAAAAAGTTAAGAGTGGCCTCTAATGTTTATGCCTGACAGCAAAAAATGAGAAGAATGCAAATGGTATAAGGCAGTTGTTGGAAAAGAAAGAAGGGATTCTTCGACAGAAGATGATGGGTAAAAGAGTTAATTATGCATGCCGGTCCGTTATATCTCCAGATCCATATTTGGCTGTTAATGAAATTGGAATTCCTCCTGTTTTTGCCACACGATTGACATATCCCGAGGTACCTGCATTGACCTATAATTGTTCATTACTATCAATTTTTAAGCATTGACCTATAATTGTTCGTTACTATCAATTGTTAAAGTAACAATGTATATGTTTATGCTTGTTATATGATTATTTCAAATGTATTATATGTCAATTATCACCTTTTTGTTCATTGCTGTAGATTCTTGTTATGTTACTTCACTATTACTATGATGATAGATTGATATTATACACTGAAGTCCTAAAAAAGTCCAAACTCCTTACAGTCCAAACTACTTTACTATGATGTTATCTTTGTTCTTTGAAGCTCAAATTATATTTAAGCTGGTTACATATGAAAATACATGCACCATCTTTTACATGAGTGAACTTACAGTTGCATATGACTGTTTCTTAATGATCTATATTTTTATATTGAGTCATCTGTAACAATTGATTGGTTATACTTCCTAGCTTCTTTATTTCCATTTAGAGATCTTGTAATATATAGGGGTTGGTGCCTGAGATATGTGTATGAAAGTCATCTAACTGAAAACTACATATCTACTTTGGAAACCAGATTTCTTATACCCATAAACTATAGGGGATGGAACCATTTGAACCGTGAATTAATTACTTTTCCTTCTTGGAGCAGCTTTTACATCATTTCTATATTGTTTCACGTGCAGAAAGTGACACCCTGGAATGCCAGAAAGCTACAAGAAGCTATAAATAATGGTGCTGACATTCATCCTGGCGCAACCCATTACAGGGATAACAACAACATGTACAAGCTACAAGCTGCCCCTCCCAAACGCCGTGCGATTGCTAAGATGCTACCTGCTTCTAGAGGATCCATTTCTCAACCAGGGAAAGATCCCAAGTGTGAATTTGAGAGCAAAGTGGTATATCGACACCTTCAAGATGGTGATGTTGTACTAGTCAATCGGCAGGTATAACTATTTGCTAGTTAGTAAGCTTGTGTTTTCTTCAGCAGTAATACATGAAAACAATACTAGTCTCATTTAATAGTTATTTTCTGCTTGGTAATCTTGGTATTTCAAGGCAATTTCCCTCCAAATTAGTATTGTAAAGGTGTCTACCTATCCCAATTCCCCCCCTCTCTCTCCCCCCTAGGGTGCCACCTTGATCTGTCTAATTGATGGTATGGCGCTGGTCTACCACTTGAATAGCACCTAGAGCCTTGTTGAGCACTTCTCCAAATACCCATACTTGTTACTTGATGCACAATAGTTCAGTAGACAGGCTCACAGGCAGCATTTGTGAAATTGTACTAACATCCTACATCCTTATATTATTCTATTTGACAACCAAAATAGGCCATGGGAATAACATGTGAAATAAGGATTTTTAACTCTTATGACTGAATTTGAATTTTGAGATGACATAAATAATTAGACTAGATCTACTACATAAATCCATTTGTGTAGGTCCATCAGTTGTAACAACTAGCAATACTGGTCAGATCAGTCAGAATGGTGCACATGTCTCAGTTTGATTAAGTACTTCACTTTGTTTCTAGAAAGGATACCCAGTTCTAAGAGCAAATTGGAAGTTTGATTTACAACCACCAACTACTACACTATAAGCATACTTTACTAAGATGTCGTGCAGCGAGGGTATGAGAGTATATCGCTATCACCCGTTTTATCTGTCTGCAATGTTGTATCTCTGCAATGTCTCTAATTTCATTTTTCTTGCGATGTGAAGCCTACTCTTCACAAGCCCAGCATGATGGCACATGTTGTTCGTGTGCTACCTGGAGAGAAGACAATTCGAATGCACTATGCTAATTGCAGGTATTACAACATATCTTCAGCAACACTGCCTATTTGTCTACTTCTGTTGATCAAACACTGTATTTCTTTTTAGCACATACAATGCTGATTTTGATGGAGATGAAATGAATGTGCACTTTCCACAAGATGAAATATCTCGTGCTGAGGCCATCAACATTGTTGATGCAAATAAGCAGTACATTGGTCCAAGGAGTGGGGATGCTGTCAGAGGCCTCATTCAGGTAACACTGTGCATATGCAGTTGGGATGTTTCGGTTCTTCCACACTGTTGCTGTTGAGCACATTCAGTGGTGTATAATCAGGCTTCCCCTTTCCTGTGCATCTATCTATTTAAATCAGTGAACTCATCCTGTCAGTAATATATTAAAAATCACACTATTTTTATTAATGCTGTAACGGTTATTTTTATATTATAAGCTCGTTATATTCCACCTTTTTGTAGGACCACATTATTGGTGCTGTACTCCTGACAAAGCTGGACACCTTTCTAAGCCGTGAGGAATATAATCAGCTTGTATATGGGTCTGTGCTCTCTTCAACTCGTAGATCTGGTCAGTTTGGTAAAAAGATATCTATTATTATGGATGATGATGCACTCGAACCTGTACCTCCTGCTATTTGGAAGCCAAAGCCCCTATGGACAGGAAAACAGGTTGGATGTTTTGAAGTTACCATTGGCTTCAATCTCCAGTTCTTCACAATTTCTTTAATTTTAGGTGCGCACCTCTTCTGTTTATACAGGTTATAACAACCATCTTGAACCATGTAACAAAAGGTCGCCCTCCATTTACTGTGGAGAAGAAGGGGAGAATCGAAAAAGAATATCTAATCCCTGAAGAACGCAATGGTGATAAAGTTAAAACTATGAATCCTTCAGAGCAAGTTTTGTATGTTCATGACAATGAGCTCATAAAAGGCATGATAGATAAGGCCCAGTTTGGGAACTATGGGATAGTTCATACGGTTCATGAACTATATGGTCCAGAGACAGCTGGAGTACTACTCTCATCATTCAGTCGCTTGTTTACGATGGTCCTGCAGGTGAGTTTCAACTCGTTATTTCCATATTTTCATTGTTCATGGCTCGTCAGAATCAACTGAAAAGCTCGTATCTGGTCAATTACTTGTAACGAAAAATGTTATTCCTCATCACTCCTTGAATTTATTGAGACAACTAAAACATCGTTTGCATTTGATTTGTTGGCAGCAGAGCCAAACTATTCTTCCTTGGAATTTTGCATTTCATTTGTTGGCTGAAACATGGTTATACAATATCACACTTTTGAACATGTAGAGGGACTAAGGATGCTAAATGAAGGAAAATAAAATACTGGGTTGAACCAGTAGTTAAGACTCTTTGAACAGGCTAATCCACTTTGTTGAGCTGACTTTTTATTTTTATTTTGGGCTAAAGGGCTGTTTGTTTCATTGCCATTTTTTTTGGGGGCTAAGGGGCTTTTTGGTTCTTTGCCATAGCTTGCAATGCCTTTTTTTTTTTTTTTTTGGCAACGGTAAGATTTAGCCATTGCCAAAATTTTGGCAATTTGTTTAGGTCGCTTCCAAAGTATTACCCATAGCCTATGCCAAACTAATAATTTGGCAATGACAAATATTTGGCATGGTCGAGTTTGACTAAGAACCAAACAAACCCTAAATGACTCAATGAAACTGGCTGAACTTTGGGCCATATCTCCCTTGTCAAGTGGCAAGCACAGAAAGTTTAGTTCTATGGTAATGCGTACCCAATATCTATGGGCAGTGGATGATGTGAGAAGTACTCAGCTGCTGAGTAACTGGATAGAGCATGGAAACACTTTCTATTTCATTTACATGTAGTGGCTGCTTTCTATATTTTTTTTCGTACAATAACAATATAGTGTAAGAGAACTCAATGGACAAGCAAAATACCCTCTCAAAGTTTTTAAAACCAATTTTTTGGACTAGTGAACCTTAGCCTTCCGAACTTGTTTGGGACTAAAGAGCAGTGTTGATTGGGTCCCATCCAGATAGTTGTGATCTACACTGAAATAGTATGTTGATCCACCTTTTTCACTTAAAGTTATTCTTTAGTTGGCATATGAAAGTTCAGTTGTAATCAAGTCTTTTGTCTTAAATACCACCGAATTGATCTTTGCTGAGTAGTGTCATCATATTTTATGAATTGTACTGGGCTTAATGAATCAATATATCCAAATATAGTTGTGGATTTCATTGTAATTGTCTGGCCCCACTATTGTGGCTGACATTGTTATGTTAGTTTTGAATTTGAATCTGACTAAACTTGCTCTGATCAACAACCATAAGCTGCTATGCCATATAAGATCCAATGTCTCAAAATATAGTCTACTTATTATCACCTTTTTTTTTCAAGCTGTTCTATTGTTTTGCATTTGACTTTCTTTTATTTTATAGTTTTATTTTCTTGTTATTTTGGGTGTGATTATTCTTATTTGTGATATTGTAATTGTAAAATTAAGAACATTTATTTTCTTTCAGTTGCATGGATTTACATGTGGAGTAGATGATCTGTTACTATCCCAAGAGTCAGATATGACGAGAGAGGAAATTCTTGGAAAAAGTGAAAAACACAGTAAAATAGTGCATATAAATTTTACACGTCCCAAAAAGGATGATAAAGCTGAAGCTAAAGCTGAAGATATACGCCCCAAAGAGGGTGATGAAGCTGAAGATACACGTCCCAAGGAGGATCATGAAGCTGAAGATAGTACACATCCCAAAGAGGATCATGAAGCTGAAGGTGATGATGGTGATGATGAAGGTTTGTGGAATATCATCGTTACTGAAAACACTTTCTACCATTTTTTGAGAATGTTGAATCTCTTTCCCTCTTACTCTATTACTCACACGCACTCATGCGCACAGACATTAGATAGCTCTATGGAAGTTAAAGGCAAATAGATAACTAAAGCACTTAACTAACTTTGAGCAATGCGAGCTAAAGAATACTACCTTGATTGATTTTATAAGGCATACCTTACTTCCAAAGAGACTTCAATATTAGGCCATTAATTTCTCATAAAGTATTTTCTTAATATCTGCAAAAACCAATATTGTGTAAACTTGAAATATGGTATGATATAGTTTTATATAGTAAATGTACTTGTACTAATTATCGGTCAAAACATGAAAATGTGGCCTTTCGAATCAAAATAGAGGCTCTAAGGATCAAGGGTAGAGTTGTTTACGACTTCATATGCTTCTCTATAATGCCACCATCAGTTGCATGCTGATTGTTTAATTTCTAAAATTACACAGATCAAATGAAATTGCAAATGGAAGTCGAAAAAATTATACGGAGGAATGGAGAATCTGCGACTGTTATATTGGATAGAAATATGTCAAGTGAACTGAATACTTTAACATCTAAAGTCAATAAAAAAGTGTTTCCTTATGGTCTACGGAAGCCTTTTCCTGGAAATTGTCTCTCTCTTATGACTCAAACTGGAGCTAAAGGTGGTTTGGTAAGTTTTTTTTTTTTCCCCTGTAGGGGCTTCCTGCATATGGTACTTTTCTTTGGATGAGCATGCTTAGATTTACTTCACCTGCTTGGGTTAATGTGCTTCCATTTCATTTTGTTGCTAGGTCAACATGACACAAATTTCATCATTGCTAGGCCAGCAAGAATTAGAAGGAAAGCGTGTTCCACGAATGATTTCTGGGAAGACGTTACCTTGCTTTCCACCGTGGGATACTTCTTCAAGAGCTGGTGGTTTCATCGGTGATCGATTTTTAACTGGTCTCCGTCCTCAAGAGTACTATTTTCACTGCATGGCTGGCAGAGAGGGGTAAACTTTTCTGATGTTTGAAACAGTTTTCCTTGAGTGCTCAACCTGCTATGAGTGGAGTGGAAAATAGCCTTCAAAATTTCCTGCCATGAATTACTCACTCTTGTGAGTTTATTGGGGATCGCAGAATCCCCCTTTTCTTTGTTTGGTACTTTGGAACACACAAATAACGTTATTTTTTAAATATTTTTGAATGGCATTTTATGCGCTCATGCGTACACCAGCCGCTTTCCACTTTGGCAGGCGGCATTGGTGAAAGGCAGGCAATTTATCTTTTGAACAGCTCTGGGATATCCATGTTTTAGTTGGATTGGATAACTGTTTGGGTATAGATTTGTTGACTACAAAATATTTTTATTTGAACAGGATAGTTTGCCCTTTTTAAGTCTGCTGGACCTATAGATATCTAATCCATATTCATCAATTGCCTACTCCAGTGTATGCATGACTTTGCATCTGTATTTTAGTATGCCTTTTGATGTTCATAAACAGGAAGTTTATGTTTCTCCTCTTGAAAAAAAAATCATGTAATATAAACTGTGATGATAAATCTTTTACTCCTGGATTTGGATGGTTAACCTTATCTGTTAACTGAGACATGGAATTCTGTTACATATAACTGGATGTGTAGTCGTGTTTGTGAGGTAATATGCTATTTAGTGTAATACATCGTTACAATCTTATTGGCTTTAGATGTTGGTTGATTATGCATATTTACTGTAGGTTGGTATTTAGCTTATGAATATTTACTGCAGGTTGGTTGACACAGCAGTCAAAACTTCTCGTAGTGGTTATCTTCAGCGTTGTCTTATCAAAAGTCTCGAATCATTAAAAGTCTCATATGATCACACAGTACGTGATGTTGATGGATCAATCATACAGTTTTGCTATGGAGAAGATGGAGTTGATGTGCTCAAAACTAGCTTTCTAGACGACAAATTCAGGGAGCTTTCTGATGTAAAACACTAAGTCCTGATGAAATTATGTCTGCCTTAATTATATGGTGTGCCTTTTGTCCATGCAATTGTTGATGCAATTATTTATCGTTTTCCCAACTTACAGAATAGAAGAGCTCTCCTTGGCAAGCTTGATAGCCACAATGACAAGCACCTGTTATTAAATCCAAATGGATACATTTCTGAATTGCCTGAGAAGCTGATTGAAAATGCAATGGAGTTTCTAAAATCCAAAAGAAATGAGAAAGGTCGTTATGACATTAAAGAGAAAGAGCTAATGAAGTTACTGAAAGTCAAGTACATATCTAGTCTTGTAGATCCTGGGGAAGCTGTTGGTGTGGTTGCTGCTCAATCCATAGGAGAACCATCAACACAGATGACGTAAGATCTTCTATCGACTTTCTCTCTGTGGTTTTTGATTCACTATGTATTCCAAGTATGTACTTGGTGTATTCTAGATAGGTTATTTATGTATCCAGTGCCTGGTTAGTTTCTTGAGATAAAAACAGTTTTGGCTACTTTTTGAACCATAGTCTAAGTAAAATATAATGACTATACATAGTTATATACCACAGAATGCATAGATATTTCTGTGATGGTACTTGATTATGAGAACTAAAATGAGCTATATCTAAAAATTAGTTTGTGTGCCAAGATTAAATGAAGATGAGATATATAAAAAAAAGCTAGATTTGTAGCTAATCTCTCGGAAAATATACACGTTATTTCAAATTTCTTTGAACTAATTTTTGTTTGACCAAAGACCACCCAATAGGCATCTTCCATTGTTGCCGTAGTGACTACACTTTATTTGATCATTCGTCTTTATTACGCTCTTATCTAAGAACTTGTTCAACATTTCTGTGATAAGATGACCGCTCTTTTTTTTTCTCCATGCTGAACAGTCTACTTTATAAGTGCTACGTTGGCAAAAACTAGGGTATAAACTGCTCGGGGGTGTAAATTGCATGGTATTGAAAGTTTGGGGGTGTGAAATACCCGGTTTTGAAGTTCGGGGTGTAATTTAGATTAAACAAAGAGTTAAGGGGTGTAAATTGGACTTATCCCAAAAAAATATTTACATAGTAGGAGGACCCGAGCCCTCCTACCGAGACCCACACGCACTAGACCACCTGAAGAGCTTAGCTACCTAGGCTTGCCATCCCACTAAGGAGCTTTTGAAGGGCATCGCAAAGATAACCCTTATTTTGTACCACTTGCCAGACCATCACAACTCTAGGATTGGCACCATTGGAAACACAGTCAAAGAGTTAATCCCCTTTCGCACCTCCTTCGGCCGATTCTTGGTCGCGTGGCTCCACCACCTTAGAAAGCGGTCGGTAGAGGGCTGAGGTGCAACCTCGGCTAACCCCAGCATCAAGAAGATTGCCGTCCATACTTGGCGAGAAAAGACACATGAGATCAAAATGTGTTGGATGGATTCTTCACTTTGATCACAAAGGGGACAGCTCACCGAGTGCTGCAGCCTACGCTTAGCCAAACGATCGGCTGTCCAACACCTATTGTTGCTGCTGCCATGTTGAATATATTTTAAATACAATATTAATTGCAGACAAGCAATATCTGTTAGTTCAGATATACTGAACGTATTGAAACATGCACTTTTTCTTCATTTGCTTTGTAAGCTGAAGTTAAAGTTGAGCTTGTACTTCCTCCGTCCCAGAATATAAGAAGTTTTAGGGTTGGATACGGTTATTAAGAAAGTAGGTAAAAGTGAGTGGTGGAGGGTTGTGATTGGATGAGTAGTGGAGGTAGGTGGAAAAAGTGAATGGTGGAGGGTTGTGATTGGTTGGGAAGAGAATGTTGGTGGAGAAGTTGTTATATTTTGGGACAAATCCTAAGGGCTAAAAGTTGTTATATTTTGGGACGGAGGGAGTAGGTGTGTAACTATTGACTAGAGCCATTGTTACAAACTTGTAGGTTACACTAACCAGCTTTGTTATATGTCGTCCTTTCATGAGTGAATTCAAACACTCGACAAGCTATGTTTTTCTTACAAATTTGGAGAGAATACAATACCACACAAAATTGATTGTGCTGGTTATTGTATAGCAGTTGTGCGGGTCTGGGACAATCCTGAAAACAGAATTGAAGACTGGCTGTAGAAACAGGGCGAACTATATTCTTTTAATTATTGACAAATAATTTTTTGCACCTCACATTGTAACATAGGTTGAATCATCTTAATAGTTCGCCCTGTGCATATAATTATGCTTTGCTTTGTACTATATTGATGGCTTGTTTGAATTTTCTTTTCCAGATTGCTCAGAGAACAGCTAGGTCTGTTTTTGTCAAGGCCTGTAAGAATATTGATCGATGTGAAGTGAATAAACCAAAGAAGATAGATAATAATACGATAAATACTCCCATCACTCTACAAACAGCAGGGGTGAACTTTGAAGTATTCCATAAGTTAGTGGACTATCTCGATATCAATGAGGTCAGATCCAATGATATACACGCTATGTTGAACACATATGGGGTAGAGGCTGCAAGGGCAACCATCATTGAGGAAGTGAAGGGCGTATTCGGTGCTTATGGTATCCATGTTGACATGAGGCATCTGAACTTGATTGCGGATTTCATGACCTTCGACGGCGGTTACCGACCGATGAGCAGGCTAGGGATGGGCCAGTTCAGCACCTCGCCATTTGGTAAGATGACTTTTGAGACGGCAACCAAGTTTATTGTGGAAGCAGCTTCTCATGGAGAGTCTGACACACTGGACGGCCCTTCGGCAAGCGTCTGTCTGGGGAAACCTGTTAAGGTGGGGACGGGTTCCTTTGGCTTGCTGCAGAATTTTTCCCTGGAGCAACCTGTTGCGATGTAAGCACACATGTAGCATCATCAGCCTGTTTGCTTTACTGGACTAGTCCAATTTTGATGGAGGCTGCCATAGAGCAGTGGGAATGTGTTACATATACGGTACTTTTTGTTAGCAAGTGCAGCAAGTTATGTCAGTTCTCAGTTTTGTTTGTGTAGCAGGAAACGAACATGTGAACCCTGATACTCCCTTTGGTAGTAGTATGGACATTAGTCTCTGTGTAGACTGTGTGGAGTATCAGGCTGGCAGCAGCAGTAGCAGCATGATCTTGGTTTCTTTGCCATTTTAGGTGCATTTCAGCACCCTTGTTTTTTTATGCTGTGTTTAGATCCAAAGTTTGGATCCAAACTTCAGTCTTTTTCCATCACATCAACCTGTCATACACACACAACTTTTCAGTCATATCATCTTCAATTTCAATCAAAATCCAAACTTTGCGCTGAACTAAACACAGCCTTTAAACCCAAATCCGATAGCCACTTTGCCGTTGCTGTCTGCATGAGGTCAAGATGGCAGCTGAGGGGGAATATATCTAGGACTCCAGCTGCAATATCTTTTCTATAATTGAGTGTGCAAGACAGCATCCTCTGATTCAGGGCCTGTTTAGATCCCTGGCAAAAATTTTTACCCTGTCACATAGAATGTTTAGACATATGCATGGAGTATTAAATATATGGAAAAAAAACTAATTACACAGATTACGTATAAATTGCGAGACGAATCTTTAGTAGTCCCGCCCAGCGGATCCCTCGATGCGACACGTTGCGGGCTTTCCGTCCTGGCCCATCCCACTTTGGGCTTCACGGAAGCTCCCGCTGCCGATCACAATTTCGTTCTCTCTAATAAAAAAAGCAGACCACGAGCATCGCAAATACACCCGTTTATCAATTAATGCTAGCTGCTGCATTGCTTGCATCGCAAATTCGCATAGATGGATGGATGCTGCATTGCTTGCATGGGGGTGAAAACGATAGGAAACGGTCGGAATTTACGATACCCAAAAAGGGTAATGGTCAGAAACAACAGTACTCCTTATACAAAAATGGTGCTCAGTCAATCGAGAATTTCCGTGACCATTTACACCCCTTTCATCGCATATATCCTTCCGGACTATCCTTTAAAAAACATCCATCTCTATAAATATAGTGAAGAAAAAAAATAACTTTTATAAATGTGTTCTACGTACATATGAGTAGATGGATCTTCTTCTCCCTTGTGGTTCTCCATCTCTGCTCTCTTTATGGCTGATGAGCTGTGCCTTTTATAGGCGGTAGTGGCGTACGTGAGACCCGACGCCGCCAGCCTCCCATATGAAATTTGATCAAAATTAACTTGAAACATGCATCCTGTGCAAGCCAAAACATGTCCAGGGGTATATTTGTCCATTCACCACACATTTAACACTGTTACCATCAGTTAACAGACTAGGGGTAGGCAGCTGCTTCGTTTCAAAAAAGCAGGGGCAAAATCACAAACCCTAAAAACCAGGGGTAAAATCACAATTGAGATGTAAAGCAAGGGCAGAAACACAATTATCCCAAAAACTAATTACACAGATTACGTATAAATTGCGAGACGAATCTTTTAAGCCTAATTGCTTCATGATTTGACAATGTGGTGCTGAATATGTAATTTGTTTTGTTATTAGTCTACGTTTAATACTTAAAATATGTGTCTGTGTATCCGAAACATAGCCTTTGTACTACTACTTCCGTTTTAGATTATAAGACTTTCTAGTATTGCCTATATTCATTGCCTATATACATATATGTCTAGATTCATTAACATATACATGAATGTGGGCAATGTTAGAAAGTCTTATAATATGAAATGGAGGAAGTACGAGTGCTTACTTCCTCATCTGTCCCCTTTCTGGCTGGCATGAGGCTAGTGCTTGGCAACGTGGTTGGGCGGATTAGTTCTGTCCCCTTTCTTGACTCATGACGGCTCCTGACAGAGCGCAAGAGCTTTTACGGTTGCTGTGGTGTCGTGGAGGTAGAAAGGCGGGTTTGCTCCGTATCCCCCGATGTTTGAAGTGATCAAGGAAAACTTTAAGCTAGTCTTCTAGTCTTTTTTTTTTGGTGGTTGGTTTTTTTATCTCGGATATGACATGTGGGATGTATGTACTCGTGTAGCTTTTAATTGTGTATATCCACTTACGAATATAGAGGTCGGATTTTTGTCCATTACGAAGAAAATATTGAGGTAGCAGTGTAGCACCCGTCGCATAAGATCCGACGGGTCGCCATCGGTGCTCCACTGCTCCTGCACACTGCATAGCACGCCAAGTTCCAACTCAGCCCATCGCCTTTCCGGCCCTCGTGGGGACTTTAGTCCGGCCCAGCGGATTCCCCGATGCGACACGTTGCGGGCTTTCCGTCCTGGCCCATCCCACTTTGGGCCTCACGGAAGCTCCCACTGCCGATCACAATTTCGTTCTCTCTAATAAAAAAGCTGACCACGAGCATCGCAAATACACCCGTTTATCAATGCTAGCTGATGCATTGCTTTGCATCGCAAATTCGCATAGATGGATGGATGCTGCATTGCTTGCATGGGGTGAAAACGATAGGAAACGGTCGGAATTTACGATACCCAAAAAGGGTAACGGTCAGAAACAACGGTACCCCTTATACGAAAACGGTGCTCGGTCGATCGAGAATTTCCGTGACCATTTACAGCCCTTTCATCGCATATATCCTTTCAGACTATCCCTTAAAAAACATCCATCTCTATAAATATAGTGAAGAAAAAAAAAACTTTTATACATGAATATAGACTATTCGGATTTGGAGACAGAGGAATTGAAGTACTAAATTCACATGGATTGGATGCGCCAACCGTTGTCGTTCGGTTACTGCAGAGCGAGTACCCTCGACGTCACACACACGGCGACGGACAGCGACGGCACGGCGCGTACCGCCCGGCCGGCAGCGGCCACGGCGGGGCAGAGCGCGGTGGCTGTCACGGCCGGCCGGCCATGGACGCAACGCACGAGATCCGACAGCTATCATCAGCTGAGCTGAGCTAGCTAGCCTGTCTGCACCAATGCACATGCAATCATATCTCACCCGGCCCTGGATCGTTCGATCACATTCTCCGATTCGCAATTTTGCAATGAATTAATTGATAATGGATTTCACGAACGCGCAAAAGCAAAATGATTGCACGTCAATATATTAGAAGGAAAAAAGTTATAGTTGCACAACGCAATCAGCTAGACCAATTTATGCTAGAGAAGGGAAAAAGCTTAGAAAATTACGACGGCTAAACATAAACTCCAAGTAATGGGAAGAATTAATCGATAATGGATGGATATAGGTGTGAGGATACGTACGGGCTGGCGATCGATGCATTATGCCATCCTTTGCTGCTGCTGATGCTGGCATGACTCCACTGTTGTTCGCCATGAGAAAGATCTGTCCTTTTGCTAAGTACTACCACAACTCCATCGTATCATTCACCAGCAAAACGACACGCACCGCACTCATCATAATCATATGGAGTATATCTATATCTCACTGGAGGTGTGTGTTCTAGCTTAGCTAGCTAGCAAGAGCTGGATTCTGTGCACAACGCAACAAACTAACCAAACCAAAATGTAGCCCGTATAATATACATATATGTATGTACACCGATCATGCATACATCGATCGAGTACAATTAATTAATATATTCCGTTAAATTTGCCGCTTTGCTGGCCCTCTGCATGCAGATTCTTCTCCAGATCGATCGATCGAGACTGTGTGGAATTTATCTGACGCAAGTAAATGCCTCCACCTGCCGCGATCTAATTAATAAACTAAAAAATATATATACATATATCGTCGATCGTCGTCGTTTTGTTCGTACCTACAACTGCAAATATAGCAAGCAAAGCACATGCTCTTCAGATCATATATACTGTGCCCTGAGATCGATATTGACAGAGAGAGAAACCCAATTATAATCAAGAACAGAAACAGATATATTACTGTGCATTAATCGTACTAGCAGCTAGTGTATGCATGCGTTCAATTCGATTTCGCCGTCGCCGGCGGCGATCAAGGTGATCGATCGCCGTTGCAGCTACATACATACCCGGATGGTGGCCGGCGTTCATGGCGATCGATCGATCGATCGAACGACCCCACCAACACATAACCACGCATCCTGTTCATCCACAGTCCTTGCATTACATCGCGTTGCATTATGCATGGTAGCTGCATCCACTATACTCATCATCATCATTCCGCTCCATCGCGTGCGTGTGTGTACGTACGTGCAGCTACCTAGCTACAGCTAGATTATCTCGACATGGATGCAGATTTGCAGAGCGAGAGGCAAACAGTCTCTACACCTGCATAAGCTCAGGAAGAGAGTAATTGTGCTGTCCCCGGCTGGTCGATCGATCGACGACGACGCAATGTTTTAAATAGCGGGCTAAAGCATTTAGCGGTTAACTTTCTAAACAGCTATATCGGCAGCTATAGCGGGCTAAATGAAGCTATAGCGGCTAAATTGTACATGAGAACAAATAGCTAGAACCCTTCTCAAACAACTATAATGGGAGATAGCGGCGCTATAGCGGGAGACTTAAAACCCTGCGACGACGACGACGCAGCTAGCAGATCAAGAACTGTATCTTTGCTGTTGGCGTCTGAATTCGATCTGATCGATCGAGGTGAAGAGTGATCAGGGCTAATTGCGAGCTAGGCGATTTATTCTGGGATATGGTGATAGATATGCAGAAATTAATTGAAGATTCAGACACGGAGCCGTATGTATGTATCGATATCAACAGTTTCCTCGATCTGATGCTGCGTGGCTGCACCTGCCTGCATATTGCATCATTGCAATGGATGCATATATAATGATGAGTTTATGACCGGCTGGTCCGATTGGGTTTTCGATCTAGGTCATATCGATCGATCTCTGTGGGTCATGGTGTCTACCCAGATGCATGCTCTGCATGCAGGTGGCCACTTTTGAGAGATGCAGGAGATTGTTGACTACAACCTTTTCCTTTTTCAGTCTGGAATTTTGTTGCTGTTAAAATTAATTTTCTCCAAGATTCTTGCTCCGACGAACTTCAGCTTACGAGTCGCACTCGGTTTAACGTAGTTCTTGTTTTGACGTACTGTACCCCCCACCTTCCAGTAACCGCGTACTTGGCCAGGTTACTGATGTATGCTACTTCCTCCATCCCAAAATATAATAATTTTTACCCTTCAGGATTTATCTCAAAATATAGCAATTTTTTCACCAAGATTCTATTCCCAACCAATTACAACCCTAGCTTCACCATTCAATTTTTCTACATACCTCCACTTATCATCCAATCACAACCTTTCTTATTTAATTCTATCAACTTTCTTAATAACCGTGTTCAACCCTAAAAATCCTTATAATCTAGGACGGAGGTAGTACTTTTATTTTCTCGTACAAGACTTTTAAGCTTCCAAAGAAAAAAAAATTCTTGCTCCGGTGAACTCCACCGAGCTAGTCAATTAAATTCCCCTCTACTTTGCGGGAAACAATGTTATACTTACAAAAAAAATCAAACGAACTATAATATGAAACGGGAGAGTAGACAATTAGTACATACTCCCTTCGTTTCAAAATGTTTGACACTGTTGACTTTTTAGTACGTGTTTGACCATTCGTCTTATTAAAAAAATTAAATAATTATTTATTCTTTTTATATCATTTGATTCATTGTTAAATATACTTTCATGTACACATATAATTTTACATATTTCACAATTTATTTTGAATAAGGCGAACGGTTAAATATGTGCTGAAAAGTTAACGGTGACAAACATTTTGAAACGGAGGGAGTATATATTTGCCTGGTCAAAAGTCTAAACCAGTGCTATAGAGTTTGATCGCCCATTTCCTTGTATATATTCGACCGAGCAGTTGATTATCATAATTGAGCCCATTTAGCAGTTGTGACAACTGGCCCACTATCAGCCCAACTTAGGTGATCTTAATTAATTAGTCTTTCTTAGTTGTTTCCATAGAGCAGATCATGGAGTGTGCCGGCCCTACTGATTAAATTTAATTATACAGTAGAAATGCCAAATTGTACACATAATTCTGATTAATCGATTGCAATTCGCATTCCAATAATGACCGACTTGTTTTGATCTTCTTGTCCTACTGATTAAATTTACACAGTAAAAATGCCAAATTGTTCACATAATTCTGATTAATCGATCGCAGTCCAATAATTTACCCACTTGTTTTGACCTTCTTGTCCATCTGACAACTGCAATTTTCTTTTCCGTCCCTGAACACTGGTCAAAACAGGTATATATAGTGCTTAGTTTGGAGCTAGCTAGCGCATTCTAGGACATCACTTTTTGGGAGTACATAAATTCCACAAAATTTCGTATATGTAAACCAAAACATAATAATAAGAACTCTAGCTTTGCATAATAGTTTCCAAATTGAGAAAATTGTTGTTTTCTACTAGAACAGTACAACTCTATAGAATTTGAAGTGCCGTGAACTGAAATTTGATTATTCCTTTTATTTTCCACTGAAAGAAAAATGACAAACCTAACTAGTAGAGGACTATTTGGACAGGACGAAGAAGTTGACACATACACATATAGGATAAAAAACCATCATAAGCTCTTGGATAAAAAAAAATCTCTTAATTAATTAATTAATTAAAATTTGTTATACCTGGTGCATATGTGTACAACGAGATGCTACTGTTGAGTAGAGAGGGAAGGCAGATGAGGCACACGGCATGGGCCTGATCGATCGATGTTTTGGGCCACCGCTACAGTGCATCCGATCATAAGATTCTTTTTGCATGGATGGACCACTTCCATTGGCATCAGATCACTGTGCTCCAACTCCTTACCTCTCCCTCCCTGTATCTCCATGTCTCCATCTCTCTCTATCTGTCTATTTCTCTCTCTAGATATATAAATAGAGAGAGAAGATAATAGTCTTCTCCATATGCAGTAGTCGCCGGCGGCAAGGTCGGCATGATAGATAGATATATGTACAATGTGGCTGTTGGCTTCTTCCTCGATCCAAATTAAAAACTACTTCCTCCGTCTCACAATGTAAGTCATTTTAGCATTTCCCACATTCATATAGATGTTAATGAATCTAAATGGATATATATGTCTAGATTCATTAATATCAATATAAATGTGGGAAATGCTAAAATGACTTACATTGTGAGACGGAGGGAGTAGCTGCAATTTGCAGTAGATATTTACACACGTACTCTCTCCGTCCCATAATAAACGCAGTTGTGAGTTTTAATGTCTAATTTTGACCATCCGTTTTATTTGAAATATTTTCATGATTAGTATTTTTATTTTTGTTAGATGATAAAATATGAATAGTACTTTATGCGTGACTTAACTTTTAATTTTTTTTCATAATTTTTTCAAATAAGATGGACGGTCAAACGTTGAGCATGAAAACTTATGGCTGCACTTATAATAGGATGAAGGTAGTATATTATAAGTCATTTTGGTTTTATCCTAAGTTAAATCACTTACCAACAAGTTTATTTAGTAAAAAATGATATATGAAGCACCAGATTAGTTTAATTAAGTGTACTATTAAACATATTTAATTTAATAGTATATTTATTTTGTATTAGAAATGTTGCTATATTTTTCAATAAACTTGATTAAATTCGAAGAGGTTGGCTTAATTAGGATAAATTAATTTAAATTAAGTGACTTATAATAATATAAAAGGGAGGGAGTATATGTGGCAGAAGAAGCTATAGTACTGTTCATGCAAGAAGAAAGGAGAATGGACTCATGCATGCATGGAAGACATTGGAATTTAAGATGGTTTGGTGAAACGGTAATTAAGTGATGCCTAGCTGTGTGCCGGGGACATGCCGTCCTGTTGCTACTGTAGCGCGCAAGCATGCATTGCATGGTCGTTGCACCTCTAACATTGATGGAGGAGGACGAAGAACAATTACTGGATGAACTGATGAACAAAAGGAATAAACAACATATATCGACATTTAATATCTCCATCTGTGAGTATTTGTACTGGGTTCATGAATGGAAAAAAAAGTACTACCTCCAAACCCACCCTGGGGGGGCTTGTTTGGTTATGCCCGGATTCAATCCGGGTCGGGAATGACAAGTATAGTAAGAAATTTATATAGATATAATGAGAGACCGGAACCAATTTACTCATGATATGTACAATAAGAGACCGGGAATCAATCCACTAGTCAAGAGGTGTGGAACTAATCCGGATGATTTGTTGTCCCTATAATGAGTAAATTGGTTCCCAGCCTGGAATAAATCCCGGTCTCTCATTACATCTATCATAAATTATTTGTTACTATACTTCTCATTCCTGGCCCGGATTGAATCCAGGTGTAACCGAACAAGGCCTGAAAAAAAATATCTGGTTTTTTAAAGAGATTATATTCGTACATATGGTTTTTTATATAGTGTTTTATGACCACTGATGTGTCGTACTATAATTAAATTTAGATTTCATATAACTACTATCTAGTTAAATAAAAGACAAGAACTTTATTTATAGGAGTTTTTAAGTACATGCCAGGTAATTAATTTTGTAAATTGCAATCTTAACTTTATAACAATATATGCAATTTTTTAGAAACATAGTACAAACGTAGGCGCTCACAACACGCACGCACTCATCCTTATGAACGCACGCACGCACGCACACTCTATCCCTATGAGCACTTCTGGAAGACTGTGCTGGCATATCTTGAGATTGATGAAGTGACCATGAGCGTCTCGCTATCGATGGATACGTCACCCACCACTGAAAAAACAATTAGCCGTTTTTGCGAGCACCCGTGTCAAATCTAAAATTTAAATCCGAGTAGGCTGGTTCCACCACAAGGAATCTACATACAATTGAGCTACGCTGACTTCACACAATATATGAATGCTAGCTGTGATGTTATGAACAATTTTTAAATAAATAGGTCATAATTTTAAACTTGAAGAGTTGTGTATTATTAAAAAACAGATATAATTTATAGTATAACATCAGCTAGAAAATATTATACAAACCATATGTAATGCAAATTATCGTAATTTTCTACGTGAAATTTCACCAAATAGATTTTTTTGTGGGTCACCAAATAGAGTTTTTTTTTTGTGGTACGTTGGTTAGACTTATTTTTACCACCATTGCCGCCGATGCCTCTATTTTTATGTATAGCGATTAGAATAGAAATTCCATAATAAATTAATATAAGTCACCTGAAGTTAATTTTACCCAAAATTAGATCTGAATCAGTCTAGAACAATTCTCCTGCACATAGATGGGACATTAAGCCCTGCAGGAGGAACATGTGCCTCTACAAGGCATGACTAAACATGCATAGCGCATATATAATTAACACGGCCATATTGGTTATTCGTTGCAGCAAACCGGCGTGCAAGCCCTGTAATATGAATATATATATCCATGAAACAATATTGGCGTTTAAGGCGATCCTGGCTCAAGATGGGATACCATCGCAACATCATACATGATTTTATTTCTTTTTTTATATATAGAATATCATATGATTTTCTTTCTCTTTTTTTTTAGAATATTGATATTCTCTTTTCAAGGAAAAAAATACTCCTTCCTCTTTTAATACATGTGATCATTAATCTTATTTAAAAAATTATGATTTGATTTATTATTAAAAGTTCTTTAAGCATGTCTTATATTTCTTTTATGTTTCTACAAAAGTTTTCAACAAGACAAATGATTAAAGATATGTTAAAAAGTCAGTTATGTCATATATTAACTTGGTAGATAGCATGGTTTTATTTGTCGATAACCAGAAACATTATGATCTTTTCGAACAAATTTTCGCCATCACGAATTCACGCTGGATCGAATTCTGGTAGCTAGCGACTATATATGCGAATATAATGATATGAATTTCTTAATTCAGATCACAATATCAAAAATCAGGCTGCCTGCATTATCTCGGTCGATCGTCGAAGCAACTAAAAATGTGACCCACAGTACGGTATTAATTTGGCGTACGGCCGGCATATAGCTAGTAACAGTACTTTGCAGCTGCAATACAAGCATAACAGCTGCATGAATGCAATGCGGCGAATTAATGGCACGAGAGATATATATATATATACTGCTAGCATTTGCATTTTCTCTGAATTAAATTTACATCGCACCATATGACTGCACCATATGATCATCTGCCGTTAACGATCAGAGCAGAGCTGCAACAAACAGTATCGACACTGAATCCGGGCCGGCCACATAAAAGGAGAAACATATGCCGTCAGGCTAGAGGCTTTATTGGTGTGGTTCAGTACTTGATAATTGATCATAGACAGAGTTCGGGGGAGAAAAATAAACTTCATTTATTTTTCTTCAGGGTACGTACGATTATTAGTAATCAATTTATAAAACGTAGTGATACTATACTATTTGTACTTTGTGTTTGCGATCGACTTCTACGTGGAAATTATACCGTACAGTTGAAATGATCTATATATCCGATCAACCCTCGTGCGTGGATGTGTGGAATAATTGTCTTGTACCATATATATGTACTAAAATAGCTCAGGAGACATTTCTGTCCAAAGCATAGGTTGAATTTAAGAAAAAAAACATAAATTTAAGTTCGGTAGTGAGATGTAGTGAATTTTAGATTCACATAGGTACGTAATTTGATTAATCACAATATTAATTAATTTAAGATAAAAAAGCAAATGAAATGATTTTCAAATAACTAATTAATTCAATTTGTTTTCCTTCAACTAACATATTAATAGCTAATTTCTGTAAAGTTTGGTCAGCCTGGATCTTGGAAAAGGAAGTAAAAAAAAAAGATGGAATATAGTCATGGTAGGTACTTCATGTCCTATTTCGCTTTCGCTAGGTTATATACACACAGAACTTTACCAAGATATGGGCCTCAAGAGGGTACTAAAAGTGTTGGAATATAAATGAATCACACATCTTCTTTTCATAAATTTAAACTTAGATGAACTAAACGGTACATGCAACTTAATATAGCCTTATAGCTGGAAGTACTAAGTTTTAATCCTAGTTGGCACGTGATAAAATAAAAAAATATATAGCCTACTTCTATTCTGCGCTTGAGGCTAGAGATCCTTACGTGAGGATTAGTGTTAAGAGTTTAATTTGGATTGAACTGATTGGTACGTGCAACTTAAGAAATTAAAAAGCATGACATGAACAACATGTGCAAAGGGCTACATATAAAATGGAAAAAAGGAGAAAAGGAACAAAGCTAGCTATCCTTACCGATAAAGCAGTACTTTCTCTGCTTTTTATTGGCACAGATAGTTGCATTTGCATAGCTGCTAATTAATAGCTGGTTGTAATTTCGTCGAACTATACAGTGTAAAGGATATGCATGGATCTGTCAGGATATGAACTGCCTGCCTGTCTCCGCCCGGATCAGCTTTAAACCCGGTGCCAAAATTCGTCGTACAGAAAAAATAAAGCAAAGGTACACAGTCCTGTTATCTGGTCCAGGAAATTGCACTGCAGAATTTATGTCATGGATCTGTCACTTATTTTCTTGCTACATTTATCTAAGTAATTTGCATTGTTAAGATCGACCGGTATGCATGATGAATGACCTAACAATTTTAGAAGGAAAATTCCTCGTGAAATAAGAGAGAAATATTAATGAGAATTAGGATGTCGATAATTTTCTACAGACCACTTACCTCTTCTTAAATTAAAACATATTAGCCTAGAGCTCGTGCAATTGCAACGGAAAACAAATTGAGTTTCTACCTTATTAAATCAATTGATAAGCATTTATTTAGCCCAAGTAATACTATGATTTTCTTTATTGAATAAATATGTGATTTTAAAATTTGAGGACATACAATAGTGAAATGGGAGGACTCGTTGAAAGTGGTATAATAGTATGGATTGTGGGGGCTCACATGTCAGTGGTACAATTAATGTGAAAATGGACGCCACCATTACTAGCAGAAGCACAAATATATTTGATGTTAGTAATTATAACGTACACCCACTACAAATGACTAGAGAGCTACAGTAATTAAAATAGGGGCAAATTAATGATCTATCCATCTAAAAATATAAGATATATTTTTTACCAGGCTTTCACCAAGAATTGATTGACTAATTTATCATTTATGTGATACATGACCAAATAACATTAATTTCACTACTAGAGATTGGAAGGCTTCTGTGTGCTAGAAACACCCAGGAACAGGTAAAATCCACACGGCAATGACGTTGTCAAAAAAAAATTGTGTCAAAAAATTGTACGTACTTTGATAAGTATCGTCTGAACAGAACAAAATAAACGTGACAACAATATTTTTTTTATATGCACAAGAACATTATTAATTTAGTAATGAGGCAAATATTATGAAATGACAATTCCGATCGAAGACGATGCATGGAGACGTGCATATTATTGGGTCTTGAGAATATAGCGTGAAAGATGTTTTTACATGTCCGTCTCTACGCGCCATGCACACCATACACACCACAGCCATCTTTATGTCGTTGGACGCCACGTTTGAATAAAGATAGATATGATGAGACATAAGGCAAACATAGTTTGTGTTTGTCTCTCAATATATAAGATGACTATATATGATAGACCGTTATATATAATTAAGGGTCTGCCATTTTTTGTAGTCTGAATTTACGTGTTTTTTTTTTCCTTTTTGAAGAAGTTTATTTTAATGCTCCAGACTATTTTACCGAAGCACTTAATCCCGTAAATATTTTCCTGCACACTTTACACCTCAAACTAGTTCACCTTACTTTTTAACCATATTTCTCTTTTATAGATTTTTTTTTCATCACGGTTTAAATATGTTGGAAACACTAAGAGACATGAACAACATGTGCAAAGGGCTACATATAAAATGGAAAAAAGGAGAAAAGGAACAAAGCTAGCTATCCTTACCGATAAAGCAGTACTTTCTCTGCTTTTTATTGGCACAGATAGTTGCATTTGCATAGCTGCTAATTAATAGCTGGTTGTAATTTCGTCGAACTATACAGTGTAAAGGATATGCATGGATCTGTCAGGATATGAACTGCCTGCCTGTCTCCGCCCGGATCAGCTTTAAACCCGGTGCCAAAATTCGTCGTACAGAAAAAATAAAGCAAAGGTACACAGTCCTGTTATCTGGTCCAGGAAATTGCACTGCAGAATTTATGTCATGGATCTGTCACTTATTTTCTTGCTACATTTATCTAAGTAATTTGCATTGTTAAGACCGGTATGATGAATGACCTAACAATTTTAGAAGGAAAATTCCTCGTGAAATAAGAGAAAAATATTAATGAGAAATAGGATGTCGATAATTCTACAGACCACTTACATCTTCTTAAATTAATATTACCTCCATATTTTAATGTATGACGCTGTTTACTTTTTATCCAACGTTTGGCCATTCGTCTTATTTAAAAAATTTATGCAATTGTCATTTATTTTATTGTGACTAGATTCATCATCAAATGTTCTTTAAGCATGATATAAATATTATCATATTTGCACGAAAATCTTGAATAAAACGAATGGTGAAACGTTGGTCGAAAAGTCAACGGCGTCATACATTAAAATACGGAGTGAGTATATACTAGACTAGCCTTGAGCTCGTCCATTGCAACGGAAAAACAAATTGAGTTTCTACCTTATTAAATCAATTGATAAGCATTTATTTAGCCCAAGTAATTAATACTATGATTTCTTTATTGAATAAATATGTGATTTTGAAATTTGAGGACAACCAATAGTAGTGAAATGGGAGGACTCTCGTTGAAAGTGGAATAATAGTATGGATTGTGGGGCTCACATGTCAGTTGTACAATTAATGTGAAAATGGACACCACCATTACTAACATTTTAAGTAGCATAGATATATTTGATGTTAGTTATTATAACGTACACCAACTACAAATGACTAGAGAGCTACAGTAATTAAAATAGGGGCAAATTAATGATCTATCCATCTAAAAAATATAAGATATATTTTTTCACCAGGCTTTCACCAAGAATTGATTGACTAATTTATCATTTATGTGATACATGACCAAATAACATTAATTTCACTACTAGAGATTGGAAGGCAAAATCCACACGGTAGTAATGGCGTTGTAAAAAAAAAAAATTGTGTCAAAAAAATGTACGTACATTGATAAGTATCGTCTGAACAGAACAAAATAAACGTGACAACAATATTTTTTTTATATGCACAAGAACATTATTAATTTAGTAATGAGGCAAATATTATGAAATGACAATTCCGATCGAAGACGATGCCTGGAGACGTGCATATTATTGGGTCTTGAGAATATAGCGTGAAAGATGTTTTTACATGTCCGTCTCTACGCGCCATGCACACCATACACACCACAGCCATCTTTATGTCGTTGGACGCCACGTTTGAATAAAGATAGATATGATGAGACATAAGGCAAACATAGTTTGTGTTTGTCTCTCAATATATAATATGACTATATATGATAGACCGTTATATATAATTAAGGGTCTGCCATTTTTTGTAGTCTGAATTTACGTGTTTTTTTTTTCCTTTTTGAAGAAGTTTATTTTAATGCTCCAGACTATTTTACCGAAGCACTTAATCCCGTAAATATTTTCCTGCACACTTTACACCTCAAACTAGTTCACCTTACTTTTTAACCATATTTCTCTTTTATAGATTTTTTTTTCATCACGGTTTAAATATGTTGGAAACACTAAGACTAAGTTAAGCATTGAGGTTTTAAATTTCAAATAAATAGTTATAATTCTTTTTTAAGCTTTGATAATGGTTAATTTCATATATTTATTTAAAAATTTAGCTTGAAATATGACTTGTACAAATAGAAGCAAATAAACGGAAATGTCGTTAAAGAAGTGAACAAGAGGGTACATAAGCAAAATAGGGTGTTAAGTGGCCACTGAAATAGTTCAGAAAAGTAAAATGGTTTTTTTCTTTTTTCTTTTACTAAATATCATCGTACGTGTTGTTTGCGCTTTGCGGTGCCGTATATATTTTGCATATGTACATGGAGGACACTAATAACCTTGTTGCCTTAAAGAGATTATATGGGGTGCTGATGATGTGTGCTAGGAGTATTTGTATAAACAAAGGTACCGGCTGTATTTACGTACGTTTATCGACATTTGCATTTTTGAAAGGATATCGACATTTGCATTGGCAACATGCATCCCAACCTTTCGGTTCATTAATTAATTGCCTAGCTACATCTGATTAATTTCTGACTACATGACTTATATAGATGATTGCAGTATTAAATTGTGTGCAATATACTCTAGCTAGTTAATTAATACATCCAATTTGCCCTATTGTTTAGCACAGGTAGTACAAGCATATTGTTGTTACCCATTATTTTTTCTTATTATTTTTAGGGTATTGCCATATTTCAAGCACCTAAATATTGCACATTACTAAACCTAAAATTGCAGTGGTATGTAAATGTAATAACTACAAATGACTAGAGAGCTACAGTAATTAAAATAGGGGCAAATTAATGATCTATCCATCTAAAAAATATAAGATATATTTTTTCACCAGGCTTTCACCAAGAATTGATTGACTAATTTATCATTTATGTGATACATGACCAAATAACATTAATTTCACTACTAGAGATTGGAAGGCTTCTGTGTGCTAGAAACACCCAGGAACAGGTAAAATCCACACGGCAATGACGTTGTCAAAAAAAAATTGTGTCAAAAAATTGTACGTACTTTGATAAGTATCGTCTGAACAGAACAAAATAAACGTGACAACAATATTTTTTTTATATGCACAAGAACATTATTAATTTAGTAATGAGGCAAATATTATGAAATGACAATTCCGATCGAAGACGATGCATGGAGACGTGCATATTATTGGGTCTTGAGAATATAGCGTGAAAGATGTTTTTACATGTCCGTCTCTACGCGCCATGCACACCATACACACCACAGCCATCTTTATGTCGTTGGACGCCACGTTTGAATAAAGATAGATATGATGAGACATAAGGCAAACATAGTTTGTGTTTGTCTCTCAATATATAAGATGACTATATATGATAGACCGTTATATATAATTAAGGGTCTGCCATTTTTTGTAGTCTGAATTTACGTGTTTTTTTTTTCCTTTTTGAAGAAGTTTATTTTAATGCTCCAGACTATTTTACCGAAGCACTTAATCCCGTAAATATTTTCCTGCACACTTTACACCTCAAACTAGTTCACCTTACTTTTTAACCATATTTCTCTTTTATAGATTTTTTTTTCATCACGGTTTAAATATGTTGGAAACACTAAGACTAAGTTAAGCATTGAGGTTTTAAATTTCAAATAAATAGTTATAATTCTTTTTTAAGCTTTGATAATGGTTAATTTCATATATTTATTTAAAAATTTAGCTTGAAATATGACTTGTACAAATAGAAGCAAATAAACGGAAATGTCGTTAAAGCAGTGAACAAGAGGGTACATAAGCAAAATAGGGTGTTAAGTGGCCACTGAAATAGTTCAGAAAAGTAAAATGTTTTTTTTTTCTTTTTTCTTTTACCAAATATCATCGTACGTGTTGTTTGCGCTTTGCGGTGCCGTATATATTTTGCATATGTACATGGAGGACACTAATAACCTTGTTGCCTTAAAAAGAGATTATATGGGGTGCTGATGATGTGTGCTAGGAGAATTTGCATAAACAAAGGTACCGGCTGTATTTACGTACGTTTATCGACATTTGCATTGGCAACATGCATCCCAACTATTCGGTTCATTAATTAATTGCCTAGCTACATCTGATTAATTTCTGACTACATGACTTATATGGATGATTGTAGTATTAAATTGTGTGCAATATACTCTAGCTAGTTAATTAATACATCCAATTTGCCCTATTGTTTAGCACAGGTAGTACAAGCATATTGTTGTTACCCATTATTTTTTCTTATTATTTTTAGGGTATTGCCATATTTCAAGCACCTAAATTTGAGAGTAAGAGTATTATGAATCTTTTAGTTTGGGTATTCGTCATGGTATGGACTGGGGGAAAATAAAATTTGGATTGGGGAAGTACGTAG
>CM020183.1:29169671-29241492 GCA_009805545.1 Oryza longistaminata
GTAGCAACGTAAACAATAGACGATGGACAAATGTGAAGCATACAATCAAGAGGGTTTAACACAATATAATTTTTAAAACATATAATCAAAGTATGTCAACGGATAGACTGTTACAAGCAAAGGAACGAACGCTCGAAACAAAATACGTGGGCCATGCATTTGTTGATACATAATGTAGTGATCATTCACGCTAAGTAACATATAAAAACTAACTAAACAACAAATTTGGCACTGCACCTGACAGTACTATAACTTGGCGGTGCAAGGCTGGAGCTATTCCAGCACATTGTTAGCTATAGTCTCGTTCGATCAAAGGCTAAATTGATTCCCCCATGAAAAGGACCAGCCATAATGTGTCTAGCTTGCCTACAGTTAATTAATTTAATTTGGAATAGAAAAATAAAATCGCCAGGCAGTTTAACTAGGTAATTATATATAGGAATACTGTGCCAAGATTAGTAACTAATTAAATTAAATCAAGTAAAATACATTTTGATAAGGACTAAAGGGATAATTAATATCATATTTTATCCTACTCCCTTCCCTCATTCTTTTTTTTTTTTTGTCTTTCAACATAAATATTATCTCCAATTAATACTCGTGCTTTACTATTTTTTAATCACATATTTATACCAATTATAAACAACATAGCTACATAAAACGTATTTTCATGATAAATCCAATATAATTTTTACATGTCAATTTCTAGTTATTATTTTCATATTAATGTTTTAAGATTTTATGATTTGACTTCATGGACCTAAAACAGCAGAACATAAGTATAATGTGTACACACATCATGCATGTTTCCCTGCACAGTGTGCCAGCAGTGAACACTAGTATTTGACTCTTCGCCATTTTAGACAAAGAATTAGACTAATTAACCTACCGATTAAATCTTATTGACAAATTTACAAATTATAAAAATAATAAACGAGACATTCATGCTAGGCTTAATTCTAGAGTGGTCTCGTAGACACTGGCTCTGCCATATCAATTTAAATTTTAGAATTTGATTTATGATTAATTTGGGGATTCGACCTTTATCTCTTTCGTTGTCCAATACTACTGTTTATTTAATTTCTAAGAAAACAAGTAAAAATTGCCAAAAATATTCTTAAAAGTTATAATAAAAATATATTCATCCTCATAAAAAAAACATGAAATTCAAAAATCGCTTTGGATTATCATCTTCCACACAACCGAAATCAGCCATATATGGTGTGAGAGTACATAGTCTCACGCAACAAATTAATAATTAACCTCCTGATGGATACACATTTCTCATGAATAAATTAATTTTGTTTGCGTGCTTGCAAATGCATGATGTACATATATGCATCTATTAATTTAGTTAGATTTATTAGTTGGCATACACCTAATTTTCTCTCCGCGGTTCTTTTTGACGCCGCATGGCCTTTTTGAAAAAGCTCTATCACGCTCATTTGGACAAGTAGTACAATTATTAAGTAACTGATCTATATGTATTATACTGTAAACGCGTTGATTAATTTCCAAAAAATATCTGCATGTACGTACTGCATCATCCAGTACTATATATATACGTATGTAGTGGAGTAGTGGACAGCAAAAAGTTTTAAATATACGATCAGAGTTTTCACATAAATAAGTTAACCAACTTGTTTCTGTAGGAAGAAGGGGAGAAAATACTTTCACATGTGTTTCACCAGCTACTGTAATTAATTAATAAGTAGCTAGTGTTTGCTGTGAGGTCCTGTTCAGGATCGATGAAGAGAGATGATAAGCTGATTAGCTGGAACTGGAAGACTAATATAAATGAATCAATTAAATGTTATATACTACCCCCCTCCAGTCCTTATTTATACCCTGTCACCAATCACTATTCATATTTAAACTACTTTGACCATTTATCCTTTTTTTTTTCAAAAATTTTCTGAATACTTAAATAGATATCATATTATCAAATTGTATTACATACTAATCATAAGAACTAAAAATTCATTCATCACAATCAAACCATTTAAAAATTAAATTATTAATGGTCAAAGTTGCAACAATGTTGATCAATTGTGACAAAATTATAAACGAACAAAAGGAATATAAAGATAATAAATATCCTTAAAAGCAATCTAAACAATTTTGTTGACATTTAAAAAAAACAAATTTTAGAAATGTGACACAAATTATCCGCTAATGGATTATCAACCATTAGCCATATCTAAGGGATGGGGATTGTACTCGTTGTGCCCACACAGGGAGAGAGTACTGTGTGGACATAGAGGTATATGCCAATGTATTCATATGCAACAACAATATGGCATATATTTTGTATATATAACTAATTAAATTGGAAAAGAAATGGTATATATGGATGAAATTGTGAAAATATATATAGGAGAATGGTGAGGCAAGCTAGCTGGGTACGAAAAGATGCGGCCGAAGAGTCCCATTCAAGCCCATGAATGCTTGATCGGAGGGGCACAATTAATCTATCTATTGCGAAATTTGCGATCGATATGATGCATCCTCTTTCCTGCACCTACTGTTCACATTTAAGCCTCTCACTGTTCATCTGCCTGGCCTTCCATCGCAAGTAGTTGATCCCCTCTTGGACCAGCTACTCCATATGTATTTCCTTTTTCCCAAAATATAAGACGTATTACGAGACTTTGAACAACAAATACTCTATTAAATTTTTTTTACACAAAATTAAATCGATGTTACTAGCTTCATATTCAAAAGTATTTATTTATGATTATAATGCTTAAAATGATATAGTAATAAAGCAATTGTTAGTCCAAATCTCCTCCTAACTAAAAAAAATATGCCTAAAATAATTAATTACCAGCTTAGTTATTTAATTTTCTGTTATCTCATCAGCACGGTAAAATTGCCTTATTAATATTAACACTATGGAGAGAGGTACAACTCTCTAACTGTAAGTAAATAACATTTCTAGCATATACACGGGGTATGCAGTCTTAATTAATTTGCTCATTAATTTTTGGAAAAAAGTACGTTTTACCCCCCCGAACTATTGTGACAGTATGAATTATCCCCCCGAACTACAAAACCAAACATATTACACCTCAAACTATTGATACCGGATGAATTACCCCCCCCGACTCAACCCTGAGCGGTTTTTCTCCTACGTGGCATACACGTGGCGTCGACGTGGAAATCCAATCAGCAAAAAAAAAGGAAAATATAGGGCCCACCTGTCATTACCTCTCTTCAGTCTTCCCCTCCCCCCTCTCTCTCAGCCTCATGATAAATCCAATATAATTTTTACATGTCAATTTCTAGTTATTATTTTCATATTAATGTTTTAAGATTTTATGATTTGACTTCATGGACCTAAAACAGCAGAACATAAGTATAATGTGTACACACATCATGCATGTTTCCCTGCACAGTGTGCCAGCAGTGAACACTAGTATTTGACTCTTCGCCATTTTAGACAAAGAATTAGACTAATTAACCTACCGATTAAATCTTATTGACAAATTTACAAATTATAAAAATAATAAACGAGACATTCATGCTAGGCTTAATTCTAGAGTGGTCTCGTAGACACTGGCTCTGCCATATCAATTTAAATTTTAGAATTTGATTTATGATTAATTTGGGGATTCCACCTTTATCTCTTTCGTTGTCCAATACTGTTTATTTAATTTCTAAGAAAACAAGTAAAAATTGCCAAAAATATTCTTAAAAGTTATAATAAAAATATATTCATCCTGCAAAGTGAGCATAGCTCAACTGGTTAGGTTCCTTGTGGTGGAACCAGCCCACTTGGGTTCAAATCCTAGATTTGACATGGGTGCTCGCATTTACGGCTAATTATTCTTTCAGTGGTAGGCGACGTACCCGTCGACAGCGAGGCGCCTGTGGTGACTTCGTCAATCTCAAGACATGCCGGCCCAGTCTTCCGGAGGTGCTCATAGGGGTAGGGTGTGCGTGTGTGCGTTCATAGGGGTGAGTGTGCGCACGTTGTAAGCGCATGCGTTTGTACTGTGTTTCTCAAAAAAAAAATATTCATCCTCATAAAAAAAAACATGAAATTCAAAAATCGCTTTGGATTATCATCTTCCACACAACCGAAATCAGCCATATATGGTGTGTGTCGACGTTTGATGTCACGACTACGGTATTTGGATAGTATCGGGATCGTCGATGCTAGGATATACGCGAGACTATACAGGTTCGGGCCCCTGAGTGGTTAGGTAATAACCCTACATCCTGTTGGCCGGAGCCGATGTTGCTCTTTATTCACAATAATCACACCAGTACAATATGTGGGGTAGCCTATCTAACTGTTGTCGACATGGCGGTTTGAAGGTCTGACTCGTAGTCGACAACAGGGTAGCCTTCCTCCTCGAATCCGTGTCCGGCGAGATTATCATCTTCCACACAACCGAAATCAGCCATATATGGTGTGTGTCGACGTTTGATGTCACGATTACGGTATTTGGACAGTATGGGGATCGTCGGTGCTAGAATATACGCGAGATTGATGTAAAAGAGATGCAAACAGGGATTTTTATACAGGTTCGGGCCCCTGAGTGGTTAGGTAATAACCCTACATCCTGTTGGCCGGAGCCGATGTTGCTCTTTATTCACAATAATTACACCAGTACAATATGTGGGGTAGCCTATCTAACTGTTGTCGACATGACGGTCTGAAGGTCTGACTCATAGTCGACAACAGGATAGTCTTCCTCCTCGAATCCGTATCCGGCGAGATCAGAGATAGCGCTTTCGTATCTCCTGACGGTATCCGGAGACAGCGTAGGGGAATAGCCATGCCTATCCCTGAAGTCGATATCAAGAAGCAACCACACATTGTACTCATGTATACGCACATATACAATTGCAAAGAAGCAACCACACATTGTACTCATGTATACGCACATATACAATTGCAAAGAAGCAACCACACATTGTACTCATGTATACGCACATATACAATTGCAAAGAAGCAACCACACATTGTACTCATGTATACGCACATATACAATTGCAAAGAAGCAACCACACATTGTACTCATGTATACGCACATATACAATTGCAAAGAAGCAACCACACATTGTACTCATGTATACGCACATATACAATTGCAAAGAAGCAACCACACATTGTACTCATGTATACGCACATATACAATTGCAAAGAAGCAACCACACATTGTACTCATGTATACGCACATATACAATTGCAAAGAAGCAACCACACATTGTACTCATGTATACGCACATATACAATTGCAAAGAAGCAACCACACATTGTACTCATGTATACGCACATATACAATTGCAAAGAAGCAACCACACATTGTACTCATGTATACGCACATATACAATTGCAAAGAAGCAACCACACATTGTACTCATGTATACGCACATATACAATTGCAAAGAAGCAACCACACATTGTACTCATGTATACGCACATATACAATTGCAAAGAAGCAACCACACATTGTACTCATGTATACGCACATATACAATTGCAAAGAAGCAACCACACATTGTACTCATGTATACGCACATATACAATTGCAAAGAAGCAACCACACATTGTACTCATGTATACGCACATATACAATTGCAAAGAAGCAACCACACATTGTACTCATGTATACGCACATATACAATTGCAAAGAAGCAACCACACATTGTACTCATGTATACGCACATATACAATTGCAAAGAAGCAACCACACATTGTACTCATGTATACGCACATATACAATTGCAAAGAAGCAACCACACATTGTACTCATGTATACGCACATATACAATTGCAAAGAAGCAACCACACATTGTACTCATGTATACGCACATATACAATTGCAAAGAAGCAACCACACATTGTACTCATGTATACGCACATATACAATTGCAAAGAAGCAACCACACATTGTACTCATGTATACGCACATATACAATTGCAAAGAAGCAACCACACATTGTACTCATGTATACGCACATATACAATTGCAAAGAAGCAACCACACATTGTACTCATGTATACGCACATATACAATTGCAAAGAAGCAACCACACATTGTACTCATGTATACGCACATATACAATTGCAAAGAAGCAACCACACATTGTACTCATGTATACGCACATATACAATTGCAAAGAAGCAACCACACATTGTACTCATGTATACGCACATATACAATTGCAAAGAAGCAACCACACATTGTACTCATGTATACGCACATATACAATTGCAAAGAAGCAACCACACATTGTACTCATGTATACGCACATATACAATTGCAAAGAAGCAACCACACATGTACCAATTCTAGCTAGCTTGTAGTATACTAATAGGCTGGCCACGCTGCAGTGAGAAAACACCATAAGAATTAAGTCATATTGTTTGGCATTCAAGATCATGGCAAGCGAGTAGTTCCAACTGTAAATGTCTAGGGGTTTTTTTTGCCCCCATTTTCACCATGCGTTGTTCATATAGCCTCGCCGAGATCTCGTTATCCTTGGACCCTTTAGATTTTTTTTCCCATGATCGAATAGAATATTCGTGTGCATACACACCACTACAGACACATACCACGTGCATACTCATAGGAGTGCATCCTTAATACGACACAGACACATGCATTATTCAAAAATATGCATGGTAGCATCAAATTAATTGATCTTGATCTTACTAAATTTTTATCGAAGGTAGATCCCTGTATGTAATACTTATCGGCATCAGGATTTTCATATCGATGTATGATTGTTTAAAATTTGATTGATAATTTTTGCTTCAAAATTGCTTCTTAATTCAAAACATGTTCTCCGAAAATATAAATGTATATCTCGTGATATTTTGCCCGAGACCGTGACCATCAGTGCTCTCCTAGCATTTTCCCCAAAATTAACGACCGAGATATTATATTAAACATATATAATCTGTTCCATACACGTGTGCATGACAACATGGACCCATCTGTCTGTGGGACTACCTTGTGGGCTTTAGGCCCAGATGGGGGCCCAAGATGTCAGCCCTAGCTATGGGCTTAGGTAAGCTAGCTAGCTCGGGCACAGGCGCTGGATGTTGGTCGCAGCAGCTGTGTTTAGCTGGTCCAACCATCTACTACTGTTCAGTTGAGTCAGGGAGAAATTGATTGAGGTGGTGTTTGGATCCAGGGACTTAACTTTAGTCCCTCTATTTAGACATTAATTTAGAGTATTAAATATATACTACTTACAAAACTAATTACATAAATAAAAGCTAATTTGCGTGACAAATTTTTTAAGCCTAATTAATCTATAATTAGAGAATGTTTACTGTAGCATCATATAGGCTAATCATGGATTAATTAGACTCAATAGATTCGTCTCGCGAATTAGTCCAAGATTATGGATGGGTTTTATTAATAGTCTACGTTTAATATTTATAATTAATTTTCAAACATCCGATGTGATAGGGACTTAAAAGTTTTAGTCCCATCTAAACAGGGTCTGATTGTGCTGTTCATCCTCCCCTTTTGCAGGTTTGATTTTTGATCTAATTACTGCTCCTACCACACACTGCAGCCTGCAGATGGCTATAGCTAGCTCTAGATAGCCCTGATCATATTTTTAAACTCAGTCTATCATGTGTGGGATCAAATATAGAGTACACTCATTATTGAGGAAAATGTAATCTTTTCCTTGATTATATTAGTACTTAATTTGTCAACAACAATTTTTATCTGCTTCTTGTGAAAATATTCCTATTGTATCCAGCATACTTTGCATACTTCTTGTACAATTAATGTTTCCAAGAGTACGTACAAGAAGTAAAATAATGCAATTAAATAAAAAAAATGGTATGGGTCATATATATACCCGTAAATAATACTACCACACACATGCAGTTTATTGGCTCTTTTATAACGCAGGAATTTTGCAAAAAATCTTATAAATTTTTCATCCCAAAAGAGATGCATATATCTTACTAGCTATAGTAGCTTAGGAATATCGATCGATATACATGCATATATGTATATATATATCCTGAAAAGCGACTATAAGAAATTTCCAAGATAGCGAATTAAGAAATGGCCTAGACAGATTTTGCTATATGCGTCAATACTGTACATATATACAGTGAATTTTAATTAGAGTTTCTTTTTTTTTTTGCAGGGAAATTTTAGAGTTTCAGATGAACGATTTGACCAACTCTCACGAATTAGGAGACTGTACATACAGGAGTGTCCCTACTTGGATAAGGTGTGTACCAAGAAATTAACAAATACGACAAGCATGCGCAATGACATGTAAAAATTAAATTAATTAAATATTGACGTATATTGTCGATCCACATACGTCGATTTCCTCAAACTAAAAAGAAGGTCTTTGTTTGGGCATGGTTTGACTAGAATTAACTATATAACTAGCTAGTTTAATTTCTAATTCCTGATGAATTATTAATATCTCTTAATTAATCCAAAGTGTCACCGCTAATGCATGAGTGGTGCCTGACATTAACATGTGAGCCCACATGTTGGTGCACCGACAATATACGTACTCATGGCATTGAGGACTTTCTTTTTGCTCTCTAGCTTTTGCATGCATGACTAGTTTGACACTCTGTTCAGAGTTTTGTTCCCTAGCTCTCGTTGCTGTGGCTAAATTACGAATCAGCAACTTAATGTGTGTTAGCTTTATATATGTAATTAAAAAATAGATATATATGCTCGTCAATTATACATCTATAAAGTATAAACAATATATGAAGCTTGTAGCCCTCACTATATGTATCATTTTGTTAGCGGCAAGTCATGAGTTAAATCTTACAATAACTAAACGTCATAACAAATATATTATACCGCAATTGGGACGTTGTTTTATATATATCACTAAAAAACCAGAATTTCCTTAGCAGCCAAAAACCACCAAGGATAGCATCAAAACCATCAAGGGAATATGTTTTGTCGGTCAACCGCCAAGTCTAGATCAACAAGGAAAATCCAGTTTAATTTCTTGGGTGCTAATCGTGAGGGAAAGTTTTCTGCGCACTCCTACATAATGTCCTACATCTACTTCAAGTATATTTTGTGGGAAAAAAATAAAAATAACTAGTATTCATTTTTGTTCGATTAACAGAGTATATCATCTATATATTTTCATGCATATATATACCATTTACAGCAAAAACCTATGTTTGCTAGTTAGTTGATGGGTCGATTATATATTATACCATATCTTTCTGACAGATATATATATATATTATATATATATGCTAGAATGTCAATCTCACTAATTCTAACAGTATATAATGACGAATTAATATAACTTGTGTAGTATTTGTCGATGTTTTCTTTTATAACTCTGTTTTAAATGTTTAGAACATTAAAAACATGATCTTCTGTGCACATCTCTTATTAATCATATACTATCTTTTTTTAATATAAGACAATGTTAAATTTTGGACCTATTAGCCATGTTTAATTTTATATGATAAATGGAATGCCGTGGTGTTTAATTGTAGTTTTCTACATAGTGAGACGTCCAAGTATGTGCGAGGTTTATCCCCACTAGGGAAACATTGGCATCTGTTTCTTCCTCCTTGTCATCTTTGTTCTAATATGTAAAATCCAACAAAACAAATCGCAAATCAATCTAAGAAAACAGAAGAATTATAGTGGTTAATTAATGCAAAGAATGGCCAATGTACTACATAGTTGTTAGTACAGAAAAATATATCCTCTGGTGATATGTAAAATATAACTGATTTGATAAATAGTATGATTGGTAATACAACAAATATTAGTGGGGAAATATAGTAGGCAAGATATGCCCTATTTGCAAGATGGAACGCCTGTTGATATGGTTTTTAATCCCTTAGGAGTACCCTCTTTCCTGGTGATAAAGAATACAATATTATTATTTGCAATATGTCTTTTTAGAAATTAAGGGCATCTAGAAAAAAAAGTCAACATCAAAGTGCCTTTCACCCCTATCTACACCACAAACATCCACTTCTTAGCTCTATTCAAATATGCGTTGGTTCACTCAACTCCCAACCCTACTAACATGGTGAGTGCCGACATCACTATTCCTTCAATGTCGCGTTGTACGATCCTTATCACCCCATTATTATATATCTACAATATTTATGAAATGGTTATATAGATAAAACTGTCCCTACATTTCTACTTATCAGTGTTACGGATTAAGTATACCTCCTATACTTGTATTTGTAACCGTCAGGAATACCGCATATCTGGTATTATACATATATAACGGAATGTTCAAATATGAGAATATAGCATATAAGAATGGAAGCTCCTTCATAAAAAAGAGAAGATATATTAAATGGTTATATAGATAAAAACTATTTTCCCTACATCTCTACTACTTAACATAATTACTGATGAAGTGGTCTCTAGTGAAATTACTGTGGATGGGCCGGCTTATATAGAAGTGTGTGTTATTTGCAACATTTTCCAAAACAATTGATATTATATGTTGATAGCCATTGAAATTATTTTTTGTCCACTTTTAGCTTTGGAGAAAAGTATAGTAAAATTTATTAAATGATAGTATATGATACATATTAATTTTAAAATTAGTGATAGTATAATTTTAAATTAGGTAAACAAAAGTTACATTATTATATTTTTCAAAAATAATTATCCTATAGTATTACAATTTTTGTACTATGTGTAGTCCTCACATAATTAAAATATAAAATGTGAATTTCAACAAGCATCTCATAGACTAAAAAAAAAGAAAGGTCGAACAAAATGTACTACGAAAGTATCTTTTGTGTAAATATACTCGTTAATTATATTTTCCTATGTATCCAACCAGTTAACCCATGCAGATCTATACATGTATATATAGCCAAAAAAATTGCATATATTCTCCAGGGTGTCGGACCACCAAAAGGAGACTGTTCTGATGTTTGCAACTAGATATATATCCAGTTCACACAACATATATATGTACTGAGCTATTGCCAGAAATTAAATTATCTAGGAGTCCCACTAGCTACTTGCATAAATAGTTGCATATACCATGCCACTATTTCTTTTTTTTTTTCCTGACGGCCAGTAGCTCTCATCAATTAGCACCGAGTTATATACACATGTAGCATTTTCCAGGATTAATTATATTCTCTCAAGCCAGCCGTAACAACAAGTTAGCTCGCCCGTCAAGGTGCATCAACTGTTCCCTGCCCAGAAGAATTGCAGATTTAATTAATCATGACATGCATGCCACACGTTAATTGAATTTAACACACAAAGATATATATAAAAACAAACCAACAGCCACACACACCCATCATTAATTAATCACCAATGCAATCTATGACTTAACTTGCAAAAGCTGTAGGCCCAAAAGGTTTTTGCTTTAGTATTCCACTACACAAAGCAAAAGTTGCTGGATAGCTAGCTAGGCAGGCATACGACAGCACAATGCAAAATTAGTTGTTTCTTTTATAGTTTGCGCGATACTATGGGCCATTTTGGTTTGGTGTCAATTCTTGCCCTACCAATTTTATACTATCAAAAATTTGATAGTGCCAAAATTTACCCAAGGTTTGCTACTACTAATATTTTGGTAGGGTTTCAAACCAAACAAGCCCTATATTACCTCTATTCTTTTAGTCGACGTTTTATTTGAACATTGGCACAAATACATATTGTATATATATACCACCTTCTTTTGTGTAAAAAAATGTTATATTCATACAAGTGTATTCATGCCGAATTTGATATCAAATTAATTATGATATTGTTTTCCTTAAGAATTCAATATATTTTTATCTATTATAGTGATTTAATTAAAGTTTGGAGATTTAACTGCATATATTAGTATTATAGGGCGTCATCATTATAAGAGTAGTATAGTACTCCAAACAATTTGCAGCTATTGATGATGGACACGGTAGAATAGTAGTGGGTGTTGTTTGTTGGTACTAGTAGTAGCTCTATATACATATCTCTCTCTCTAACCCTTTTCTCTAGGTGGGGGCCGAGCATGCAATATATGCAAGGATCTCTTGTCTTGGTGCCATCTAGTCTCTTCTTCTCTGTGATTCTCTCTCTGTTTACGACATGGTGCATGCATGTCATGGCATGTGCGCGTTGTACTGCATAATTCAGCATTCAAATATACATTTTTGAGTAATATTTTTTGTGATAATTCCTAGTTAATTTGATATTATATTTTTCGTTCTTTGATATTACACAAATTAACCCGGCCTGAATATCGATAAATTAAATGATCGATGCTACTATATATACTTCTATTCCTGAATTGCAGGGTATTCTCTCGCTGCTGTTTTTATCTTTTTTGGGGGGATGAAATGTATGCAGGGTAGTATAATTTAGGCTGTGTTTAGTTGAGGGGAAAGTTTGGATTTTGGTTGAAATTGAAGATGATGTGACTGAAAAGTTGTGTGTGTATGACAGGTTGATGTGATGGAAAAGGACTGAAGTTTGGATCCAAATTTTGGATCTAAACACAGCCTTAATATAGGACGTATGGTCACTGAACTATTGCAGGGTATACTGGTGTAGCAAGCAGAAAATATAATTTTAATGAGTAAAATAATGAATAACTTTTTTGTCTGCTGCCAACAAATAATTGCAGGGGATATATATTTGGCGCCCATACTTCCATGATGAACATGGATAAATACAAGAGGTAATGTTTCTTCATGGCTCCCAATTCCCAAGAAATATTATCATCACCATTTACTGAGCACAGACATGCATGCTACTATATGGTGGTGTTGTGTGTGGGCATCTGAGAGACTCTTCCAAAACCAGCCTCTTCCTTTTGTTCCCTCTTCATTCTCACCACCACCATCAACCTTTTTCAATTCCTCTCTATGATGTCACCCCAGGTGTGAGATGATATGCATGATCCTCATCTCTCTCTCTCTCACACACACTCTCTCTCTCTCTCTAGTGAAGTTGCCTTATCTCTCTCTCTCACTCTCTCTAGTGAACTTGCCTTTCTTTCTTCCTCCACAACCTCATTTACACCTTTAGGGCTAGATGCACACACCCACAAGACACAACACACAACTACTTTACCTCTCCATCTCTCTCTATTTATAACTATAGTTTGCCTTCTCCTTCTCCTTCTCCATCTATTATGCTATCTCCTCTTCTCCTACCTTGAGCTTCATACTACCAATCCTCTTCCTCCTCTTCCATGGGGGATCCCTACACCAACTTCTTGAGAGGCTACCACCACCACCACCGCTCCCACCACCCCCTCCACTTCCCTCCGCCGCCGCCGCCGCCGCCGCCCTACGCCGCCTCCTTCTCCGGCCTCTACTCCTCCTCCTACCTTCGCCCACCACCTCCCCCTTCCTCCCCTCCGATCAGGGAAGCCCTCCCCCTCCTCAGCCTCACTCCCTCCACCACCCACGACGACGATCACCACCACCGCCGCCATGATCAAGATCATCACCACCATCACAAGCAAGGCCAAGAAAAGAACAGCCATGGCGGCGGCGGCGCCGCTTCTTGCAGCAACAACGACGACAAGCGAGAATCACCATCGGCAGCAGCAGCAGCCGATGATCAGGCGGCGGAGGTGACCGTGGCCCTGCACATCGGCCTCCCGAGCCCGAGCCCCTCCGACGCCGCCGGCAACCAAGCTGCAGCAGCAGCAGCGGAAGCATCGGCAGCAGGTGGAGGAAGCAGCAGGATGCAAGTGGAGGAGGAAGGAGGAGAAGAGGAGGAAGAGGACGAGGCGGCGGCGGCGGCGGCGACGGCGACGCTGCCGCTGGGCTGCGCGTCCATAGGGATAGGGAAGCTGACCAAGGGGCAGTACTGGATCCCCACACCATCCCAGATCCTCATTGGCCCTACCCAGTTCTCCTGCCCCGTCTGCTACAAGACCTTCAACCGATACAACAACATGCAGGTTAATCTAATCTCAACCATGAACAATCCTTGCTTTATCCTTTCTTTCCTTTGCATCCATCTGGTAATCAATTATCTTAGCTTTAATTGCTGTTCTCTGATTAACTCTTCTCCTCTTGCTGTGTTCTCATGCGGTTTTAATTTTCTTTTTTTTTTTGGGTTAATAGTGGTTCTTGGTGTTTAAATTTGAGTTGATCATTAGTCGTGAACGATCGAATTGGAGCTAGCAGTGCATGCATCGATCGATCTGTATGCAAAGCTTCTTGCGTCTTCTTGTGTTTGTACATGTGTGACACTGTCTGGATCAGTAGTTGACTAAAATCGGAGGAGTAGCTCGAGTGTGTATATCTGGTGGTGGATCTGGGAGGAAGAGCCGCTAGCTGCTCGGCTCGAGTACGTACTACCAACTGTACTCGCCGTGTGGAGTAGTAGCTTTGATAGATATCTGACGCCTCTCTCTTCTTCCTCTCGCCGTGTCCGGCGCTGGATCTCTGATGATTTGATTGAACCGGGCAGAGAGAGTAGACAGACAGAGAGGCATGCAGTAATGGCTACTGCTACCTCCCAAACGGCCATTGACATATGGAGATCGATCCATCGATCGATTCGATCACTTGTGTCCGTCGTCCTAGCTACTAGTACTACTGGGAGTAGTGTTCTTGGAGTTTGAGCCGGCTATGCTCGTTGTGCCTTTTCAATTCGGAAGCAGTGAGAGATCTGATGAAAGGAGGAGGAGGGGAGTAGGAGTAGCAAAAAGGCATCTTTATATATCTCTTTCCCTGCAGATTGATCAGTTCCTTCAAGCTTACACACACACACAAACGCACAGATGTGCATCTCAAGCAACAGCTCCTCTCCTTCCTCCTTCTCCTCTCCCTGACGTCTCTCCTAGCTTCTCTCTCTCTCATCTCTCTCTCTCTCTCGCTGTTTTGTCAGTGCAACAAACCCCACCACGAGCAGTGCCATTCAGACCTTCACACACACACACACACACACCACCTTGCTGATGCCACTGTCCATCTCTGCATGCTCTGACCCTCTCCCCCTCTCCTAGCTTCGTAACATCCCTTTTGCAGCTTGCTTCTCTCTCTCTCTTCTTGGATGCCATCTCTGCATAGATCCATCAATCAAGGAGAGAGAGAGAGAGAGAGAGAGAGAAATAGATAGAGATAGAGAGAGAGAGAGAGAGAGAGAGAGAGAGAGAGAGAGAGAGAGAGAGAGAGAGAGAGAGAGAGAGAGAGAGAGAGAGAGAGAGAGAGAGAGAGAGAGAGAGAGAGAGAGAGAGAGAGAGAGAGAGAGAGAGAGAGAGAGAGAGAGAGAGAGAGAGAGAGAGAGAGAGAGAGAGAGAGAGAGAGAGAGAGAGAGAGAGAGAGAGAGAGAGAGAGAGAGAGAGAGAGAGAGAGAGAGAGAGAGAGAGAGAGAGAGAGAGAGAGAGAGAGAGAGAGAGAGAGAGAGAGAGAGAGAGAGAGAGAGAGAGAGAGAGAGAGAGAGAGAGAGAGAGAGAGAGAGAGAGAGAGAGAGAGAGAGAGAGAGAGAGAGAGAGAGAGAGAGAGAGAGAGAGAGAGAGAGAGAGAGAAATAGATAGAGATAGATAGAGTGTGAGCTCCTCTCTGATACATCCAGCTGGTCCCTCTCTGCAAACTTAACTTATTCCTCCCATCTTGAAACACATCCACACACACTTCACTTGCACCATTCTAGCTTCTACCTATACATCAACAACAACAAGCTTGTAAATAAACAACCATATTATCAATGGAGGATCTTTAAAACTCAAACTCATTCACCATTCTAGCTAGCCGCTAGCTTTGCAAACACAGCCTTATATGTTATCAATAGAGGATGTATCATTGATTGATGAGAATGGTAGGACTAATATGTTGATAAATTTGCAGATGCATATGTGGGGGCACGGGTCGCAGTACAGGAAGGGGCCGGAGTCGCTGCGGGGGACGCAGCCGACGGCGATGCTGCGGCTGCCGTGCTACTGCTGCGCGGCGGGGTGCCGGAACAACATCGACCACCCGCGGGCGCGGCCGCTCAAGGACTTCCGGACGCTGCAGACGCACTACAAGCGGAAGCACGGGATCAAGCCCTTCATGTGCCGCAAGTGCGGCAAGGCGTTCGCCGTCCGCGGCGACTGGCGCACCCACGAGAAGAACTGCGGCAAGCTCTGGTACTGCGCCTGCGGCTCCGACTTCAAGCACAAGCGCTCCCTCAAGGACCACATCCGCGCCTTCGGCCGCGGCCACGCCGCCTGCGGCATCGACTCCTTCGACGACCTCGACGCCGATGACGACCCCTCCTCCGACCTCGACCACGCCTCCGCCTCCGCCTCCGCTTCGCGAGTAGGGTGAGTGTTTGATCGATGTCGAGATCGAGATCGAGATCGAGCTGAGCTAATTAATTTCCATGATAATTAGTTAACCGTGCTGCTACTACTACTATGTCTGTGATTCTGTGTACACCACGGGATTGGAATGGAGAGGATATGGGGGTATAGATGATGCATGATAGTGCGAATTATTTTCAAGGTTTTTTTTAATTTTGGGGGTATATTAATGAATTAGTTGATGATGAGGAACAAATTAATTACTACATTTGCAGCAAGCTAGCAGATGTGTGTGTACGTACTTTGTTCTCTAGAAAGTACTACGTACGACTTGAGTTCTAATCGTTTGGTTGGATGGAGATACCGAACCCTATAGCGGCTTCATTGTATGTGCAGACTTTTCATTTGATTTGGTATATGGTCAAATTGGTGAAACGGGTTAATTAAGATTAATTATCTGTGTCATTTTGAGAAGATTTATATCTATACATATATATATTAGAGCACTATATATGCATGCATTCAAGTAAGCAGGGTTTTTGTACTGCTCTATAGCTCTAGCTTGATTTCTATTGATATACTGCTGTAGATTGGCGCCATCGCATGTGTTCCTTTATATATGTTTTGAAACAATATATGTTAATTTCTTTAATTATATATGAAAGCTAAGAGGTTAATTTGTTTCTCTACTTGTACTATATGTTTGTACTCTCATAATGTTGCGTTTGACTGGGGAAGGAAGTGGGAATAGGAGTAATTAAATAATTACTAGCTAGCTAATTAACAATGTTGAATTGATTAATTTCAAATCTGCCAGTTTAAATTTACCAGGGAAACAATTAGATGGCCAATGCAAGCTAATTACAAGCTCTAGCTAGCTACTACGTGCTACTCCTTACGTGAGCCATTACTGTTTTGTTTCTCTTGTTCTGTGATGCACAAAATAGAAATCCAACACTCATTGCCATGCATGCAAGAGGTTGATGTGTGTTATTCTTTGGCAGAACGCATGTACAAAGGGTTTTAATTTTTAGCCTTATGCAGTCTTAAATTTTAAACGGTTATATATTATCTTATAAAAAGGGTTTTTTTTTTGGTGTGTTCAAATGTGTATGACACTAACACTAGAAAAACATCGACCTGGTGTATGACTGGAAAAAAAAAATCATGTAGTAGAATATGTATGTGCGCCCATTTTCTTTAATTTTGTAACATCAACCTAGCTATTTGTGAAACTCGATTCTGCAACTATTGGACAGTACACATTGTTTTCCTGAATTTGTATATTTTGTTCAAAATAATAAATTGAAAATGGCTATAAACTAATTAAGAACATTTTTATGATAACAGTGTCCGAGCTATGATGCACAATAAAAACTGAGATTTCTTTCTGAAATGTAACAGATCTGTGGGTGCATGCATGCATGTATCTTCATGCATGTAATTGAAAAAAAAAAATTAAACAAACATAGTTGAGAGTTTCGTTTGCAAGTGTTTTCTGCATTGCAAATTTTTCAAATAATGAAATCTCTATGCTGTTTGCTCTGGATAGCTGAACTCAACTGTTTTTTTTTTTACTGGAAAGACTACCGGGGCTTTGTCTAGTAGTATGAACTCAACTGTATTGGCCCGTCTATATGTTTAGGGTGTGTAGATGTTTGAAGCTGCAGAGAGATCTCTCTACCATTTGAATCCAACTGCATCGTGTATAACAATAAAGGCTAGTCAGCATGAATGCAAACATTTCCTAATTTGCTTTAATTAGATCTGTGCAGAGATCAAATAGCTTACTCCCTCCGTCCCAAAATAAACAAGCATATATAGTACGAGATATATAAGCTAACTAAAATAAATAAACCTAATACGGGATGAAAGATGGATTTTCTTCTTTTGGGATGGAGGGAGTATATATTGATGTGTTATCTTTGATTTGCATACTGATATATATTAATTGGACAAGCTAATTAATTCATCAATTTTTCTGATACAGTAAATATTATTCTTGTAAGCAATTAATGGGAGGAAAAACTTGTCTTGAAGAAGTATGATGACTTAAGCCTTCACCGTTTGCCTATGGAAGTTTAAATTTTAAATGTTAATTTTGGTGTTGAATTTGAGGTGGTTTCATCATAGTTTACTTTTACATTAGCTTTTAAATTGCTTAAGACATAGTACTCCCTCTGTCCCATAAAAAATCAACCTAGTACCGGATATGAGGTATCCAGCTTCATAGTAATAGAATATACCACATCTGATCTTAGATTCGTTTTTATAGGATGGAGGGAGTATATATTAAAGTTTTATCCATAAGTTATTTTTTGGTTGCTAAAACGGCTCATCAGAAGACTGAAATGGCATGTAGTAGAAAAATGGTGGAATCTCTTCGTCTCAAAATATGGTAATTTTTAGCTATATATAAATCTGGAGATACGCTTGTCTAGATTCATATTATATTTTAGGACAGAGTTAGTATAATATTACAAGGATTGATTAGTGGAGTAAAACAGTCGTGCATGCAAGATGTGAACAATATAAGTGGAAAAGAATAGGGTTTTGTTGAAAAGAAAAAAGAACAGATGGGAATTGGAGGAGCTGTGTATATGCTTCATGTAGCTCTTTCAGTATGCATGCCTGCATGCAACACACACCCTGGTGGATCCCAATCCATGAGAATCTCATAGCTAGTTTTGCTTTAATGGTCTCATCTTTTGCATAAAGATATGTGCTTTGCTAGGCTTTATCTCTTTGAGAGACCTCCCCTAACCTAATAGCCCTGACAGAACCCTTTCAACAGTGTGAAGCCCATCCATGCAAGCTAGCTTTGCCCCAATGGCAAATGCAATGTGCTTTCAGCTAGTTATAAGAATCACGAGACATGGGTCAATATATCCCTGTCCAATTTGCATGGGTTAATTGAAAAAAAAGGAGTGATAAAAGGTAAAGGTAAATGATTGCACAAAATCTAATGGCCTATATCTGATGAACTATGCCCTGTCCTCTACAGTTTGTTTTATCTTTATCCGCCGCTGATTACACCCTGCAATGATCAAAGCTATAAAAGAGGGCTTAAAGTATTTTTCTTTTCCTCCTTCCTGATACCTTGAGCTAGCTTTTCTTCTTTTCTTAGCCTTTAGCTTTGCTACCTTTTTCAGGTTTATTTAAAGGATAATCGATCCCAAACAAAAAAAAAAGGAAGAAGAAATCAACTATTATTTACTATATCCCAATTTTAAAAGTTTAATTAATCACACAAGCTAGATTTCCATTTTCCATCTGTCAATAAAAAGTTCATCATATATAACCTTCAATGTGTATATAGTGGTAGTAGTGAATGCATGCATGCTATGTACAATTAGTAATAAAAAAAATAGCATGTCAACATTAACTGTTTCATATTGTGCAAGCCTGATTAATTATTAAGCAGTTAATTAATTTAAGTTGGCAATTAGCTAGTTAATGAATTTTGAAAGGAAATGCGTGATAGTGCCAGGTTAACTGTAGATTTCCACAGTGGAGAGCTGTTTACCTGTCAGTCATATGACGCAGCAAGCGCCAACATACAGTTTTAAGCGTCATGTAGAAAATGTGTCATGATAGCGTTTTGTTTGTTAGCTTTTGGTTTCTTTTTCATGACTGCCGGCAGCCTGCGTACCGGGCTCTACTAGCTGTCTACCTCTACAAGACTGTAGCTCTGTCATTCAATTCTGAAGATAAATAAAGGCTGTGTTTTCAGCGCAAAGTTTAGATTTTGGTTGAAATTGAAGATGATGTTACTGAAAAGTTATGTGTGTATGACAGGTTGATGTGATGGAAAAGGACTGAAATTTGAATCCAAACTTTAGAACTAAACACAGCCAAAGCCGACGACGCAGCCGTTAACTTCTTCGATCGATCGTGTTCTCATCTTTAATTTGGTCCGAGAGGGAAGGAGCTAGCAGATCTATATTTTCTCTGTTCCTAAATATAAATATTTTTAACAGAGACTAAAGTAATGAAGAAAAGACCATTGAGCTTATCTTTAAATGAGGGGGTGATTGACGAACGAGAGAAATAGCGCTCTAAGAAAAATACTTATATTCGACTACAAGTTTTAAGTCATAAAAAATATTTTTTATATATTTAGGAACTGATGGGTAGTAGCAGACCATGGCAGTCAGGATAAATGAATAATTTTATGATCATATCAGAGCTAATTAACTGATGAAATGCATTTTTTCCTTGAATTATTTGTTCTCCTGCTTTGTTGAAAAATATATATCATCATATAATATGCGTAGGACTCGCTTCCCTTAGTAATTAATTAGCCATAGTATTTTCACCAAGGTAAAAAAAAAATCACCATAAGGCATAGCACATGAGATATATAGATCATATCAATATATTTATAGTTTAAGAAAAGATTATATCAATACGATATATATAGGTGAGGATTCTCTACCATAATCTCACTAGTATATATGTGGGTCTCATCCTCCTATTGCCCATATCAATGCATCCTCCTATTGCCCATATCAATGCCTGTAATTGTAGTAGGTTCGGTTTAATTAATTCGTTGGGTTTCTTAGTATGTATATATCGTGCATCTTGCTCGAAGATTGTATTGCTTCCTCTGTTAATACAAAGATGACACTTGAGCCAACATGTCAGCTCCTTTTTATCGCATTCAATTAGGGACTGTGTTTGTTTTCAGTTTACAGAGAGTAATTTATTTATAAATGCCAAGTAATAATCAGAGTTAAAAACATGGCCGATCATTCTATATCTTTCTACTTGTCTGAATTTTATGATTGCTTGTAATACATTCAATTGTTTGTTTTATAATTGTTTTACGACAAATCGTGTCACATCTATGGTCAAAGTTTAAAATTATCATAGATAATCTAGTCATCTCTTCATAGGTTTCTACAAATTAATTTTCATGGTTTAAGAAAAGAAGGCTGGAGTTATTTTATGAAATAAGGTGATAGTTCTGTTTTAGATTGAGAATTATAAAATAAAGAATAAATTATCACACGATCAATTTATAATAATTTCCTGACTTAATTATTTCCAAAGAAACTTATTTGCCACCATATACCTGATATATGCCCCTTTAATTTGTTTAAGCTTAGCCTCTTAATTATCATCTGCTTTTTAGCTTATCAGCCACAATAAAATTAAATTTGAATTTTGAAACTTGATGTTGGAGTTAATTTTGTGATTTCTTCTCGTAGTCTATTTTCTACCACTTGCTTTTTTATATACTGCGCTAATAACATAGATTTAATTTTTTACCTTTAATTTTTTTTATTACGCTGTTCATTTTTCTAGGATTTATTGGCTTAGGTTATTTTAGTTGAGCTAAGCTTTTGGCTTTTATGGTATATAATCAAGTGGCTTTCAAGGCTTTACCTCTAGTCCATATTAGCCAAAAGAAAGCTACTGAAACTTAATTAGCTTTTGGCTTAAACAAAAGCTAAATAGTTCAAGAGCGGGGTTTATGTACGGCTATAGAAAAAAACCTAAGTAAAGCATGTCTATTTGTTTGGCTCTTCTACCTTTCGCCTTATAAGTTGCTCAAACAAGGAGAGACCATAGTGTAGTAGCCCATTTTCCTGTGTAAAAATGTTAGTAGATTTTGTTACACACGTACTTGTGGGTTACGTGTGAAACGGTTATTCCATTGTAAATCCATGGCAATGCATGGTTCAGGCATCAATGAAAAAAAGAGGTGCTTAATTCTCATGCATGTAGGAGTATGCCAACTTGCCAAGTGCATTATTAATTTGCTGTTGTTTGATAACAGTGAATTTTTTTTTAAAAAAAAGATAGATATATACTTAATATATAGGGTATATCTTCAAAAAAATCATATGTATATAATAATTGATTTCCATCTGGATAATTTTTAAACCCTTTTTAACAAGAAAATATCATGTGCAATTTATTTTCATATATATCGGAGCCTTTCGTTTGTGGCGATAACTCTAGAATGAAATTGATAATGCGACGTTAGACACAGCACTCGCATGCATGGTATGGCTGGCCACACTTATTTGTTGCCATTCCATAGCTGGAGGCGTTGAACACTATATTTATTTTATTAGAAAAAAAACTAAACTACTAATGTTTTATTCTTATTTGAAAAAAAAGGTTTTAAAAATCATAATATTCATTTTCCCTCTCCTATTGCTCTTTTGTGGACTGAAAAAAGCCCCTTCTTTTGCTCTACTCCCTCTATTAATAAAAAAAACTCAACCTAACAAGCGAGAATGTGACTACTCCTAGTATAAAAAATCTGGACAACTCTCTGTCTGAATTTATATATAGTACTAGAGTGAGTCACATCTTCTTCTAGGTTAAGTTTTTATGCCATGGAGGGGTATCTACTTCTCTACTTGTCCCTTTCATGCTAGCTTCTTCCGTGACCGGTCACTAAGATTCTTTCACATAAGGCCAAGCACATGTCATAATTGACTGCAGCAAATATACTCTAGGAGATTAGTAGTACTGGTAGTATTTTTCATGATAAGAAAGAAAGATTCCCTCTAGCTACTCATTTATATCCCTGTCACGATTTGCTTTTTCTTGAGCACAACAAGTGAGCACTTTCACCTGCTCCATGTACACTCCATTCTGTTCCTATGCTTTGTTTCTTCCAGGATCAGCCCATACTATACACCATGCACTCTCACTGTACAGTGATGTCAGATGTGTTAGGGAGAGAGAGAGAGAAGTGAAGTCTAGTCCCAAGGGAGTATAGGCCTTCCCAAAACAAAAATTTTCACGCTCTCCGAATTCCGAATGTTTGGACACATGCATAGAGTATTAAATGTAGAAAAAAAACCAATTATACAGATTGCGTGTAAATTACGAGACGAATCTTTTAAGCCAAATTGCGTCATGATTTGACAATATGGTGCTACATTAAACATTTGCTAATGACGGATTAATTAGGCTTAATAAATTCGTCTCATAGTTTCTTGGCGGAATCTGTAATTTTTTTTTTGTTATTGGACTACGTTCAATACTTTAAATGTGTGTTGGTATATCCGAAGTAACAACCAAATCCAAAAATTTTCCCCAACGATTGAAAGTTTAGTTCACGCTAAAATTGGAAGTTTGATTGAAATTGGAACGATGTGATAAAAAAATTAGAAGTTTATGTGTGTAGGAAAGTTTTGATGTGATGAAAAAGTTAAAAGTTTGAAGAAAAAGTTGGGAACTAAACTAGGCCTAAACAAGGCCATAGTAGTTCTCCTGGCTCTCACTGCAACAAATTCACAGTTGGATGTGGCTTTTCAAACCTTCTGCCTCAGCATTGATGCAAGGCAAAATGGCAGCGAAGGAACAGCTTTACAGTATTTAATATTCGTGCTGCTGCTATCCCTGCTTCATGATAGCTTCTGCAGAGTGCGAAGTTGCTTGGGACGGTATTTTGAGGCCAAATTTGAATTTAAAATTTTCAAATTAACTTAGGTTTATATTTGTGTTATACGGAGTTTTTTTAATCTTGGTTTCTTTACGACTAAAAAATAAAAGTCTTATGCCACTTTGTTTAAAAAATCATTGTTTAAGTACGTTTTCAGTTTATATATAAGCCTTAGCTGAATAAATCATTCGCCGAGCAACCCAGTTAGGCTGTGTTTAGTTACTTCCAAAGTTGAAAATTTGGGTTAAAATTGGTACGATGTGACTGATAAGTTGTGTGTGTATGATAGGTTGATGTGATGGAAAAAGTTAGAAGTTTGGATCTAAACACAGCCTTACTATATAATGCTTTCTCTATCCCCGTTTGATCATAGTTTAAAAACTTTTAGTCTTTCCCCGTTGATCAATGTCTGATTGACATCTATTTGTTCATTTATGCACGAGCAAATGGCATCGCTGCCTGTCTCCTCGTTTATTTGTGTACGAGTATATATGCAACCGCGCGCGTTTTGCATTTTACTCCTTCACCTTCACCTTTGCATGCACGCAACACTTAAACAGCACCACATCTCTTGATCTATATATGAGGTTTACTGTGGGAACAAAGGGGGTTTTGTTGTCTTGGTCTCAGCATCTTTTGCAGATTTGATTGTCAAATAGGGATAGAGGGATTGGAGTAGTATTTAATTTTTTTAAGAAAAGAATATTTTTTAAATGCATAAAGTACTAGTATGTAGTAATGGTAGGTTTTTAAGGTACCCTTAAAATGTTTGTGAGCCATTCATTTCTTTAAGGGCCCCTTTGAATCACAGGAATGGAAAAACGGAGGAATAGGAAAAACATAGGATTCTGACAGGAATGTAAGTGTAAAACAGAGGATTGCAAAACATAGGAAAAACGTAGGAATGATCGTTTGATTGGACCACAGGAAAAACACAGGAATTTGAGGAGAGATAAAGACTCAAAGGATTTTTTCCATGAGGTTCTACCTCTTGTTAAAATTCCTCCAAAACTTGCATGGGAAGAGGCATTCCATAGGAATTTTATAGGATTCCAAAGGGTTCATTCCTTTGATTTAAAGGGCTTTGTAGGAAAAATTCCTATAGGAATGAAATCCTCTAAAATTCCTATGAATTTCCTTTGAATCAAAGGGAGCCTAAATCTAGTGAATCTGATTCTATTATACCACATCCGATTCTATGTGTAGTAGAAACTTCATAGGACTAAAATTAAAGGAAAAATTACGAATTACCTCCCGAACTATCGCGGTCGACCGAATTACACCCCTGAACTCGAAAAACCAGATATTGTTCACCCTGAACTTTTAATACAGGATGAATTATCCCCCTCGATCCAATTCAGAGCGGTTTTGTTCTACGTGGCAACCCAGTCAGTATTTTCTATTTTTTTAAAAATGTGGGACCTACATGCCCTTCCCCTCTTCCTCTCTCTCTTCACTCTCTCTCTCTCTCACGGTCACTGGGCGGTGCAGGGGAGGATGTGGGCGGCGGCGCGAGCAGCAGCGGCGGGCGCAGCGGCGGATGGGTGGAGGGCGGCGGTGCCCGGGGGCGTGGCGAAGAAAATGGTTGCACGGGGGCGGACGGGGCGGAGGCGCGAGGCGAGGCGGCGTCGCCGAAGGAACGGCGGCCTGTGGCTCGCGGTCGGCCCGTGGCTCGTGGCCCGTGCTGGCGGTCGAGTACACGCAGAGCCCGAGGAGGAGGACGACGAGGAGACCAACGACGACGAGGAGGCGGCGGCGGAGCTGGAGCTCACACTCGCCGTGGGCACCGCCGCCAGTGTCAAGAAGAGGTACAACCGCAACGAGCACCACTCCCCCCGGCAGAGCTTCTCGTCGTCGTCGTCGACGGAGTACGACGTGCTCGTCACTAGCGTCCGGGATTGGCAGGCGCATCACAGCGGCGTGACCACGGACGCTGGACGTGGCCTCGCCGCTGCCGGCCTCGGGTCCACTCTCCGACGGTACCAGAGAGAGTGAGAGAGAGAGAGGAAGAGCCGCTTGCCTCGCCCGCCGCCGGCCGCCCGTCGGCGTCCGCTCCTCGCCCACCGCCGCCCGAAGACGCCTCCGTGCCCGCCCGCCGCTCGCAGCTATCCCGCTGCCGTCCTCGGCTCCTTGCTCGCCGCCCGCACCCGCCTTCGCCCCCGCCGCCTGCAGCTGCCTCCGCGCCCGCCAGCCGCCAGCCTCGGCTCCTCGCCCGCCGCCCGCCATCACTGACTGCCGTCGTCGGTTCCTCACCCGCCGCCCTCCACGCCCGCTAGTCGCCGGCCTCGGCTCCTGGCGCCGCCTCGCGCCCCCGCCCGCCGCCGGCCTTGGAGCCGCGGCTGCCTCCACACCTGCCAGCCGCCTCCTATGTTCACCAAGAGAGAGAGGTAAATGAGAGAAAAGAAAAGCGCTGACAGCTGGTGGACCCCACCAGCTTTTATTTGTTTTTCTGACTGTATCGCCACGTGTGTGCCACTAGGCTATGGTGGTAATTTATCCGGTTTTAAAAGTTTGGAGTGTTAAATGTCCGGTATTGTAGTTTTAGGGGGTAAATCGTACTACCGCAATACTTCGGTGGGGTAATTCGTACTTTTTCCAAAATTAAAATTAAAATATATAACGCCATGATAAATTTGTATGACATATAGCATGTTTAGATAAATTAGTAAAGATATTTTAGTGCAGTTTTGAATAAAACATTTTTATACTCATGAAAATTCATAGTTAGATTTAATTTCTACTACACCCAACTACCACTATTAGTAGAATATGCTGCCCTAATTAATAATTAGTATGACCGTGCATGACAGTTTCATTGTTCTCAGCGGCCGTGAACTCGATATAAACTGATGTGTATTGCTTGTCTTTGGATTTCCTTTTGCGTAGTACTTGTTATACACTGTAGAAAGCTAGACGCTGAGGCCGGTCGCTGCAGGGATATATATGCTATGCATCATCAGTTTTGGTTTTGTGTGGAACTGTGGACTGTGAGTGAGAGTCAAATACCAGTAGTATTCGTTTGAGAGGTCATATCATATCTAGAATCCATCCATAGAACAGGATGTGGATCAGTGAGCGTCATTGTCCAGGACAAAGAATAGAAAGAGAATCAAAATGACTTTTAAATTAGCTAGCTTCTTGTACTATTTGGCACCAACCATCTTCTGTCTTCATATAATGATCCCAAAGAAATCACAAATTGGATTTGGATCCCACTATACCTTTTTACCATGCATATATGTATGCTTGAAGGTAGGCACTAAACTATATAGTACAGTACTCCCTCCGTTTCGAAATGTTTGACACCGTTGACTTTTTAGCATATATTTGACCGTTCATCTTATTCAAAAACTTTCGTGAAATATGTAAAATTATATGCCTACATAAAAATATTCGTTCGCTATGCTATAGAGTTAGTTCGATCTATAACATTAATAAGGCAGCCTGATTGTCTTAGTTGTTTTTTTCTTTTTTATCTTCCCTTTAAGCTATGTACATCCTTGATGGATCAATGCACAGGTTGGGTGTGTTTTTATTTCTTAATGAACTTTTTTCCATTATCTCTTCTTTCTATAAAGCTAATGCCCCACTAAACAACTAAAGCTCAACATGCAAGCATAGTATTTATTAGCACTCCTAAAATCTACATGCAAGCATGCCACATCAACACATTAAGCACACAAAGCTCAACATGCAAACATATAATAATTATATCTACAATTTACTTCATTCTAAAACTAAACATACACATGCTAGATTATCATTCTAAATCATTTTCATAATATTTCAATCCAAATCATTTCATCATTTCTCTATTATCTAATATATATCCCGCAGTAAAGCGCGCACGGGGCATCATCTAGTATTAAAGAATATTCACACTGGTGGAGAAACCATCTTTGGTCGGTCGCCCGAAATCCACAATAGTCTCGGTTCAACTAAAAACCGGGACTAAAGATGATCTTTAGTCCCGGTTGGTGGCTACAGCGGGCATATTTGATCTTTAGTCCCGGTTGGTGTTACCAACCGGGACTAAAAATAATCTTTAGTCCCGGTTCTAAATCTGTCAGGCCTTGTCAGGCCCCCCGAAATCTTTAGTCCCGGTTGGTAACACTAACCGGGACTAAAGATAGGATCTTTAGTCCCGGTTAGTGTTACCAACCGGGACTAAAGATTTCGGGGGGCCTGACAAGGCCTGACAGATTTAGAACCGGGACTAAAGATTATTTTTAGTCCCGGTTGGTAACACCAACCGGGACTAAAGATCAAATATGCCCGCTGTAGCCACCAACCGGGACTAAAGATCATCTTTAGTCCCGGTTTTTAGTTGAACCGAGACTATTGTGGATTTCGGGCGACCGACCAAAGATGGTTTCTCCACCAGTGTGAATATTCTTTAATACTAGATGATGCCCCGTGCGCGCTTTACTGCGGGATATATATTAGATAATAGAGAAATGATGAAATGATTTGGATTGAAATATTATGAAAATGATTTAGAATGATAATCTAGCATGTGTATGTTTAGTTTTAGAATGGAGTAAATTGTAGATATAATTATTATATGCTTGCATGTTGAGCTTTGTGTGCTTAATATGTTGATGTGGCATGCTTGTATACAGATTTTAGGAGTGCTAATAAATACTATGCTTGCATGTTGAGCTTTAGTTGTTTAGTGGGGCATTAGCTTTATAGAAAGAAGAGATAATGGAAAAAAGTTCATTAAGAAATAAAAACACACCCAACCTGTGCATTGATCCATCAAGGATGTACATAGCTTAAAGGGAAGATAAAAAAGAAAAAAACAACTAAGACAATCAGGCTGCCTTATTAATGTTATAGATCGAACTAACTCTATAGCATAGCGAACGAATATACCTACAAAACCATGTCTAGATTCTCATCGAAAACATAAAACAACTTAACGCTCTAATAAGGAGTAACAAACAAATGCTATGCTGTCGAATCCGAATGATCGGATCATGGGTTTTCACTCTTGGAGTCTTCGCCGTTGTAATCCATCTCCATGCCACCATTTTATTTGAGAAACACGTACAAACATAGGTGCTCATAACACGTACACCCTCATCTCTATAAACACGCAAGCATACACCTGATCCCTATGAAAGTCATGCCACCATTTGGTTCTGAAGAGCTCATCGATAACAATTTAGGCTATCCATTCACTGAATCGACTTCATCTGTCGTTGAACAATCTTCCCAATCCAAATGGCAGCCACCTTATGGTTATTGGACATACTGCATTGATTTAATAATAACAGACATACATATATACACTATATTTAAGTATATATTTAATTTAAATAGTATCATTATTAATGTCATTAATTTAGATATCAGAAGTGCACCCTAGGTCCCTAATACGACAGTTGGATATATAGATTTGCTCATATATATCATCACGCACGCGTACGGTGACTGCGGTCTCGGGAGAAGAACAGCTACAGTATATAGCTAATATTCGGCACAGGCAGGAACGCCGGATCCACGGCCCGCGGCTACACGAATCAACCGGCTTTTGCTCCCTCGATCGCACGTACGCTGCCGTGCCTGTTGCATACATTGCCTGCTTTTTTTTTTTAGAATTACACAGTATAACGCAGACACTCACAACGCACGCGCACTCACCCCTATGAACACACGCACGCAAACCCATTGCCTGCTTATTTTAAAGTATACTCCGGCCGTGCCCTGCAGCCGGCCGGCACGGCCCGGAACAGTTTGCTCGCGATCGCGTGCACGAGTAGTGGATTGTTCCATCATCAATCGAGCTAGTAGTATGGCTGTGTTTAGTTCAGCGTAAAGTTTGGATTTTGGTTGAAATTGAAGATGATGTGACCGAAAAGTTGTGTGTGTATGACAGGTTGATATGATGAAAATGGACTGAAGTTTGGATCCAAACTTTCGATCTAAACACAGCCTATATATAATTAATTAAGCTGATGATTTGTTATCTAGAGAGGTCAATCATGCAGCTAATTAATTTTATTTGTCAGTAGTTAACCTGTTGTGTGTAATACGGCATTTTTATATATAGAGGTGGAGATCAGTATCCCTATGACCCTAATATATATATTCGACATTTTGCGGTGTTGCTTCTGTTTGATATATACTACCAGAGAATGTATAGACTTCATATATATCCCGTGAATATTATCGATAGTCACTACTAAAAAATAATTTTCTTTTATAGGTAGCTAAAATTGGTTTGTTTATTGGGTGTTTTTTAGAATTGTTCTGTTTGGCGTATGGATGCCCCTGCTTGTATTATGGAGCTATTGAACCGTGAATCTCAACAAGTTGTTGAGTAATCAATAAAGCTTTCTCTTTCTCGCAAAAAAAATAAACAGATGTACCGTATGTTAAGAGAGAATATTTTTCTCATTTCTTAATAGAGGAAATTGCACGCCCCCAAACCCTTTACATCCCTCGCCAACCATCCTTTCATTTCCACCAGTCCTATAATCGAACACTATGCATATGAGCATTTCCTGGATGTACAACCCCACCCTCTAAATACAATGTAAGTTGAACTAGTTCATATGAAAATCCTATAAAATTATTGTATTTTGAATGAACCCTAAAGTTATCACAGCTGCCTTCCCACTTTCCGTAGAACAATACTCCGTCCTAAAATAAACATACCTTGTACTGGATGTGGCACATCCTAATACAATAAATCTAGACATATTTATGTGTGCTAGAATGTGTGTTACATCCCGTACGAGGTTAGTTTATAGTAGATTTTCAGCTGGATCTGAGGTTTTCACAATCTTTATTTTTTCACTCCGGAAAAACACTGTACTTAATATTAGTTGTTTTAAAAAAAATTCCAAAACGTGCCATTCCGTGATTTTAGCAGGAGGCTTGAAGGAGAAGAAAGCGGATAGACATGGGGATCAAAGAGAAAAGCAAAAGATAAGGAAAGAGAAGGAAAAGATCATTTCATGGCCTCTTCCCTTTCCCCCCTTTACATCAAAGGACAATGAATTGAAGGCAAAGAAAGCTAGCCAAGGTACGTGGCACACACGGCCAAGATCCTATACTAACAGCAAATCAAATCAAAGGATCCCATAGATACAATAGATAGATATGTCATAGATATATACTCCCTCCGTTTTTTAATAGATGACGCCGTTGAATTTTTCTCACATGTTTGACCATTCGTCTTATTCAAAAATTTTATGCAAATGTATAAGATATAAATCACACTTAAGTACTATAAGTGATAAAACAACTTATAACAAAATAAATTATAATTACGTAAATTTTTTTAATAAGACGAATGGTCAAACATGTGAGAAAAAGTCAACGGCATTATCTATTAAAAAACAGAGGTAGTATATATAGCTATAGGTTTTGTAGGATAATAGAAGAGAATTGAAGTAGCATCACTATATGCATAGATTGGAGAGGCCACCAAAAGGAAAACATCGAGGCTTATATGCCCTGTGGTCGTGTCCACGAAAGTGAGCCCATGTTTAAAGCAAAAGTAATACCAGCATCTCCTTGAAAAGACCTGAGCTTAGCTAGTGGGATTTATACATACTTTGGGTTAAATTCCCCTGCATGATTCCTGAATTTTTTTTCCCTTTTCTCTGCCATGCTAATTTCATAATTAGTGTGTAGTTTGACGTCCAATGTACGTATAGATCAATGCCCTGAATATAATCTTTGTACTTAAGTCCCATTTTGTGAGAAAATTGTGACCTGGAAAAAACATCACCTTAATTAATTGACCGGCTTGTAGTTAAGCTAGGAACAGACAAGCTTGCATTGCATTCTCTTTTTGTGATGCTGTGCCACAGTGCTAGGCCGTAAGCAACTTGGTTCATCATGCATGCTGCACTTGACCACTGCCCGTACCACACAGCTCAGCTGTGAATTATTGAAAGCATGCATGCATGCACACTAATTTTTAATTTCTGTTCTTCAGAATTTGTATCTAGTATATTGTCAAGAGAGTTTGGAAATGCGCCACCATGTTTGCTTTGAAGTCTAGAAATTAATTAATTAATTACCATATCAATTAAAGAAAAATAGAAAGATATATACAGTTGGATCATGATAAGGTATAATTAAATTATGACTCTGTAGATCGTTGATATATATAGTTGTTTAGAAAATATAAATTATATTTATGAAAATAGAAGCAATTAATAGTTGTAAACAAAACATGATAGAAACAATTAAAAATATGGAAAGAGAAGCAAGATTTATATATCAAATCAAATTATTATCTTGATGGTTATAGCTCAATGCATGCAAAAATGGGCAGAAAATCCATTAGTTTTGTATTAAAAAAGTTTCAAGGCAGCTATAACTACTTAACAAAGATAACTACTTCAAGCATCAGTTTAACGAGATTTCAATTAAGCACATCAGAGAGTAAAAACTGAAACTCAAATTTGAAATCACACACAAAAAAGACAGGTTTTTACGCCGGCCGATAAATGGATGGTTCAAACAGCTCTTCCAAAATACTAAGCATTAATCTGTTTCCAATATTATGAATTCACTATGGCTATATATGCTTAAAAACCGTGTCTACACACATTAATTTTCGTTGTACTATATTAGGTGGACAGAGAATATGAGAAGTACGCCTACCCATAAATACTCTAAACATCAATTGTATAGTACTCATCCGGTATAAATCTACTCGATGCGTCGTATATACACTCCTATCATGCACATGCGTCTGCCAGCAACGAACTCGATCAATTGGCTTCTGCTATATATATGTAGCTATCATACTGTAGCACCAGCATTAATTATATACTCCATTCAATAGATTGCTTATTAATATTATGCCCGCCAACCCATCTCGCACGCGGTACATAATACATTACTCCCCCGTGTTATTTTGAGCGCAGCCATGAGTTTTCGTATTCAAATTTAATCATCCGTCTTATTTGAAAGATTTATAAAAAAATTTAAAAAAACATAAGTTCTGCATAAAAGTACTATTCATGTTTTATCATCTAATAACAACAAAAATACTAATAAAAAAATTTAAATAAGACGGATGATCAAAGTTGGACACGGAAACTCATGGTTGCGCTTAAAATGAGACGGAGGGAGTATATATTTGTGATCGACGATGATACAAGGTACAAATAAACAGTGCCCGTCTCATTGCATCCCGGTAGTAGTAGTTTCATCTCCTTTTCATTTTTTGATCTTAATTATCTTGACGTGATGGTTGTTGTATCAATGCAAACTACATATGCTTATTGTTTGGCCAAATATGCAGGGGGTCATTAGCCTTTAAAAGGCATCTTCCTTCGTCCCAAAATATAGCTCTTCCTCTCCTCCTAGCAGATCTAGGATGATGAGGATGCACAAGAGGGTTTGTGGCTGCCTGATTTAGGTGCAACGAGCTCGAGGCAAGGTTGATGGTGGCGGGTGTAGTCAGCAGCCACCAGCAGCTCTTTCTGTCCACTTGGAAGGCACAGATGCAGAGGGCGCAAGCTGCATGCATGGCCATACCCACATTGTGTTTTTTGAAAGAGCTTAAGACTCTAAAAAGGAGCTAATTGGTAGCCAACTTTCAATAATCTAGAAAAGCTGGGTTTTCCTAGTTTCTTAATTATAGTTAATTTTCTAGATGCTATAGCTACATATTCTCATAATCTGGATAAAAATATGCACTACTTGAGGAAGTTGGAAATTCTGGGAGAAGCTATACATCTGCTAGAAGCTCGTCTTAGCGTCCTAGGAGAGCTAGATCATCTCCAAGGTTCTGCTTGATGCTTCAATAGTTCTGCCTAGTGAAGTTGTTGATTGATGCAAATTTGTTTGTGGTTGTGTGATCCGCTTGATGTGCTGTTTGTGGTTGTGTGATCCGCTTGATGTGCAAATCTTTTGATACGTTTGTATGGAGTTCAACATGTGTATGATGTTGTTGAACTTGTATATGCAATTTGTTTGATGTTGAAGTTGTGATCTGTTTTTGTTGTTGCTGATTTGGATGCAAAGCTTGTGATTCATTGTTGCATTAGGAATAACTATCGTACAGGAGTATAACAATTTTCTTTAGGGGTTGAAATTAACATCAATGTCGGTACAAAAAAAATCAACAGTGATGGCTAAGGCTATTACGGTTGCCTTCATACTACTAGCTAGTTCAAAAACCATCAGCAATGTCATGTTTGAACCGACAATAATAGGATTTTTTTAAGTTGTGATCAATCATTAATTAATACTAGATATTAAGATTGATTTGTGAAAATAATGGCATTGATAGTTTTGTGAAAAACACATTTATATGTTTTTTTTTTAATAAACTAGGAAGGTGGCATGCGAGCATGCGCGTGCACTTATATTATTGAAAGGTAAGATTATTATTTGTTCAAAATTAAATTATCAAATAGATTAAGGGCAAACTAAAGTTGGGATAATGGTATTTTATAATAATTTAAGGGTTCTATTTTTCTTAAGGTATCTTAAAAAACCATTCATAAACTTTTGAGTAGGAGATGGATTAAGTACTTACCACTTTTGGAAATAATGTTTTTTTCTCGAGTAAATAAGAACTATAGCTAGTTAATTATCATACAATCCATCCATTGCATATCATGTAGTATGTCCACAAATGAATAGTGCGAGAGCAAGATATTCAAAATTCTTGTGATTAAATCGCCTCATGAAGGCGCATGATATATGTAAGAAATGGAGGGAAGCGTATGCAAGGAAAAAAAGAAGAAAGGAGAAAATGAAAAAAGGGAGGGGAAGTGTATGTACCCACGTACGTAGGTGCGCACCTACCGTGGGAGGAGAGGTGGACCTCATAGTATTTAGTGTTTTCTAAGATCAACTTAGTCTAACGGTTATAATATTGGATGTACCAATTTAAGTGAAAATAAGTAATATATACTTTGCTTTTTTTCATATTTTCTAATATTTGCTCTAATTTATTAGAGCACCACATGACAGCTCGAGAGCATTTTAAGAAATTTTATAAGACTTAACACATGTATATAGAATATTAACCATGTAATATATATGTATGGGGTATATGATAATATTTGTTCCAGCTTCGTCGATGTTTATATACATGTAGAGAGAAGCCATTAGATGTCTAATTAATAGCAATTAATTTTGACACCTAGTTACATTTGTTCATAGTAGCTCTTACATATTCATCTTATGACTTTGAGTATCCGTTGATCCCAATTTACTGTTCACCATGACTCGCATGAAAAAATGTACTACTTAGGTTTAGGACAACTGAAATTGATGAATTATCTGATTTATGTGATAGCTATTTGAGGGTATAAACGAATGAATTGACTTCTAAAAGTTAAAATGTTGTTTAAAAAAGATACCATTTAGAAACTTGGAAAGCATGCAAATGAAAATCCAAACTATGGAATCGGGAAAAAAAAGAGGGTCTTAAACTCCCTTGTCTTAGAAGAGTTCAACTGATATTCGTTAATATTGTGCTCACATTTAATAATTTCTTTCAACTGTACGAACAAATAGTACAAAATCCAAATACAACATAACACAATACATTATAATTATTCTGTAATTAACCTCGGTTCAGCTTAAACGGAGCTAAGTGTTCCAAAACACAACCCACAGTGCTTAATTCTTCTCTCGCTGCATCACACCTCTAATTTTCTTTTCATGTTATTAGCAAAATTTATCATATCCATATATGATTTGACATGTAGCAAAGCGGTAGCGCTGCGGCGGTCTCGTGATCACCTATGCCTCAAAACGACACTTTGTCACGCGTGCAAAAGGCAAATGTGCATACGTGCATTGTGCAGCGGGCCAAAAAGGGAACTTTGGATGCTTTATTTATTAGCAAATAATAGATCCGATGATTTAAATAATGGGTCCACTGGTTTTAGTGTAAGTGTAAATTAGTGATATAGATTTAAAATTGTTAATTTAATGGGTACACACATATAATGTCGTAGACTTTATTTTGAAACATGCATTATTGAGAATGATAGTCCAATGTAATAAAAATAGATCCAATGATTTAAATAATGGCTTCATCGGTTGTAAGTGCAATGTATAAATTAGTTAATATAGATTTAAATTATTATTTGATAGGTACATACATATAATTTTGTAAAACTTTATTTTAAATAAGTGTATTATTTGAAAATATAGTACAAGTAATGAGTACGACGGTTTAATTAAGTGGAAATTATCTTACTCCCTCCGGTTTCATTCTAATTGAAGTTTTGGATAATAACACGGTAAACAAAATATATCTTTGACTTTTTTTCTTCTATTATATATATACGATAAATAATAATTTGTTTCTATTATAATATATACGATAAAAATATATGTTTACTTTTATTATAGTGCTTTGAAAGACAAATCTATATATGTTGTTCTAGTTTCTTTAAACTAAATATTTTAAAACTTATTGATGGTTAAAGTTATACAAGTTTCACCTCAATCTTGTCAAAAACGTCAATTATTATAGAACCGGAGGGAGTACATTATTAATTTAATGGGTAACATATAATGGTGTAAATTTTATTTTCAATAACTGTAGAGTTAATTTAGTTACATGTGAGTTGTTTGATGGTAGATTCTTTGTTAGTAAAATTATGATTATTTAAAAAATATATATCCATTATATAAATGGAAAAGGAAGAAAAAAAAGAAGGGATGGAATGTACGTACATATACCTACACATGCGCGGAGAAGAGGAGAGGTGGGACCCCATAGTATTTGGTTTGCTTATTCTTAGAATTTCTAGGATTTTCTCTAATTTATTAGAGTATCACGTGGGGGCTTGAGAGCATTTGTAGAAAATTTAATGAACTTTTAGTATATAATAGATAGATAGATAGATAGATATATTTTATTTTTAAAAAAATATAGGAAATCCTGTCGATTTTCTTTCCAATGATGGTATTATGTACATATGTTTCTTTGACTTTATTTTCTTCTGTATATTGTATAAGTACATGTATATGGTTTTTTTTTCTTGCGGCACAGTAGGCCAGCTTTATTTTTTTTCCTTTGAATCGTACGTAGTACAGACAGTTAAATATTTCTTGTGTGGGAGGAAGGTATTATTTTTTTAATAACGGATCTAATCTAATGGTCAAAAATACAGGGGCCACCAATTTAAGTGAAAATCGATGGTGAGATTAGATAGTGCCACGTGGCGGTCTAGGAGTGTTTGTAGGAGTGCCCCATGGCGGCTTGAGAGCGTTTGTAGGAAGTTTAATGGACTTTTAGTATATAATAGATAGATAGATAGATGTTTAAATATATAACTAGAAAAGGAAATAACGAGATATATTCGTTGGAGACCTAATGTCCAAAACGTAAAAAAAAAAAATGGCGACTACTGTTAATGAACTATGGATAGCCTGGAGATGATGAGATAAATCAGCCAGCCTTTTTTTCTGGCTAGTCATGTATAGAGGCCAACATGTCATGATGATGGTCCATGGAACAACAATGCAAACAGTCAATATAATCCTTTTACATATTCATCATGTACATACTGAATAGTGACAATTACTCCATATACTCCCTCCGTTATAAAATATAAGAACGCAAAATCGGATAGGATATATTCTAGCTAATACTACGAATCGATCGAATCTAAATAGGGAATTGTCCATGTTTTAATATTAAAATATGTTTCATCCGATTCTAAATTCTTATATTTTGAGACGAAGGTATAGTACTACTAGTAGTATATATATTATTTACTGACAGTTATTTTTAGAGTAAATTTCACAAAACTACAGATATATTGACCAAATTATCACAAAACTACAGATTTAAGGAGTTATATCACAAAACTACACATTTAGCACCAAATTTATCACAAAACTACAGATTTTAGGTTAAGTATCACAAAAATGCATATTTAATATTGAACTTATCACAAAACTACAACTTTTGGAGTTTAAATCCCTAGCACCATTGTTATGGTGGAGCTATAAACATTATTACTTTGTGATTAAATTGGTTCGGGGAAGATGAGCATCATGAGCATAGATAGGTTGTCTGGCAAATTCAGACAGGAACGAGGGCCGAGAAGAGATCAAAGATGACATCCCAAAGGCGAAGGGCCAGCACAATCCCACCGCCGCTGCAGCGTCCTTCCACCATTGCTTCCAGGCGCAGCAGCAGAGCGTCCAGCTCCCACGCCAGAGCTGTCCTCGTCGCCGCGCCGCCGCCGCCGCCGCCGCCGGCGGCCGCCCACAGTTACTGCAGTGTCGTCCAGGCGGCGGTGGCGGCGAAATCGATCGATGCTGGGTCGCCGTCGCCGCCGATCGTGCCTCCGAGCCCTTGGTCAAAATGAGCAAGTTGGGGGGTGGACTGCGGTATGGTCGTAAATTTGGAAGAACATCGGCTATACTTTCCTCCCTTTTATATTGTGTTTTGACCTTTTTTTTTAAGTTAAACCTCTTTAAGTTTGATTAAATTTATGGAAAATTCTACCATCATTTTTAGCACAAAACAAACTTATTATCAAGCTATATTAAATGATAGATTTAGTTGAACTAATTTGTTAATTTAGATGTTGCTAATTTTTTTATAAATTTAGTCAAACTTAAAAATAGGGAAAAAAAAGTCAAAACGTTTTATAATATAAAACGGAGGAAGTAGTTATTTAAAAAAAATCAAAAAGTTTAAATCCTCGGTCAGATTCTAAAAATTAATCGAAGTCGTGAAAACAAATTACAAATCTTTTTTTTTTTAATTCTCAATCTCAGTATCTCACTCCCTCCAGCTCAGTGCTCAGAATAGTTCTGTTGAGAAAACCACCAACATTAGAATTGGATAGGGTAACGAGCTAAACAACTTTATCATCACAACATTACCAATCCATACCAACATTCGGTAATTTTATCAATTAATTAAAAGAATAGTTGGTAAACTTCAACCCACGTAATTACGTTAAAATCTTGGTAAGTGTCAAACCAAACATTACCTCCACAAATCTTTGATTTTGAAAAAAAAAAAGACATTCCTAACTTTAGCTTTACCAACAAATGGCAAAGTTCATTTTAGCAATGGATGGAATAAGCTCTAATTCGATAATCTTTATGCACAATGCATGGTGTAAAATGTGACTAAAATACAAGAGGGAAATCTTTCGACTATTGTTTAGTTTCTTTGTCTCAAATATAGCAGCTTCTAGAATTCAAAAGGTCATTTTTACCCCCAAAACTACCTTAAGCCCCGGGCCCATACCCTATCCACCCCGATGAGGGGATCCGATTCAGTTGCAGTAGCTAGTGTGACTGCAAGATATATATGCACACTAGCATCGCATGATTCAAAATGGACGTCCGAGATACATCTTTTAACACTGTAGCAAAAACAATATAACGATTTACTGTGGAAAGGTATTGTTCTGATTTTACTGTCCCGAATTCTTTTTAGTCGTTAGAATCGGAAATAGAGGGCTCAGATTGTGTGCAGTAGTTATTGTGCAGTTTTAGTAGCAACTGCATTTGATCTCAATCCACGATGAGGATACTCACGCCGTACATCAACGCTTCCCATGCATGCTTTAATTGGTTCGCGTATATACGTTCTGGGCGTAAGCTTCTAATTAATATCCATATGATCCAACACCCTCAGTAAATATTAATTGAACCCTAAAATATATTTCTATTTTTTTTACTCGTCTTTCTAATATTCGTGTCTGAACCTAAAACTAACTTTATACTTTACAAGTACTGCACTAGCAACCATATATAACAGGATCAAAAAGTTAATTTTGGTGCGTGTGGGTGCGGAGATGCAGTTGGTGCCAGGGGCGGACCCAGGGGTGGTGTCAGGTATGCACCGGCATACCCAAAAAATGGCAAAAAGTTTAGGATGTAGTATTATGTAGTGAGCCTACTCACTAGATGGGTGTTTCGTTGAACGAAGAACAAGGACCAAGAGCTCATTCCATCCACACAGACTAGCAAATGATGTGTGCGTTGTGTGCATGTTGCTGTGTTGAGCATTGGCTAGTGTTGGCTGCTCGCGGATTCGCAGTAGGGCTTTCGCGTGCGGGCAGCGACCGGGCGTCATTCTGCTCGTGGTGGCTGGCGAGCACGAAGGGTCGCCAGAAGGGCGGTGACACCGCGCGCGGCTAGGTGACGAGCTGGACGAAAGAGCTAGAAGCTGTATCGGCTGGACGGCTGATGCCTTGTTGGCTGTATAGGCACACCCAGGATAAAAATCTTAGGTCCGCCACTGGTTGGTGCGTGCACGAATAGGCAGGTGGACTACTACCATATATACACGTAGTACGAGATGATCATCGAGAATGCTAATGCGCGACTGACCGCGCGCGCGCCCTCCCGCGCGGAGAAGGCCGCAGCAGCGGCAGCGCGCAGGGTGGGGCCCACGTGATTTTTTTTTTCTGTTTCGTTTTTTCTTTCTGATTTTTGCGGTTTTCATTTCCGTTTTTTTTTTGCTTTTTTCTTTCTTTTTTTCCTTTTCGGTTTTTTATATGATAACATATACGTATACAAACTTTTATATAAACGTATACAAAGTTTGTATGCGTGTATACAAATGCCAGCTCGCCATGTACAAAACGTAACAACGCTCTAGAGACGGTGGCTGTGTTCGCTATTTGCAGTTCCTAACCGAAACAGAAACACACGAAAGACGGAGCGATCTATTAGCGTATGATTAATTAAGTATTAGCTAAATTTATCATTTTAAAAATATATTAATTTAATTTTTTAAGTAACTTTTATATAGAAATTTTTTTAAAAAACGTATCATTTAACGGTATAAAAAGCGTCCGCACGAAAAACGACACAGAGGGGTTGGAAAAGGGCATCCGAACACGCGCCATCCTTTCCAGCCACCACCACTGCATCATCACATACATATGTTCATCTCATTCTTCCCATCGATCTCGTCCGCTGCTGTACTGCCGTCTGCCGCGTAGCACGGCCACAGCTCGACCGATCTGCAAGAGTAATTTATACCTACGTGAGATGCTGTGCTAGAAGGTACTACCTCTGCTCCAAAATACCGATCACTTTAAGTTTATTTTTAACTTTTAATCATTCGTTTTATTAAAAAATTATAAAATTATTATTTATTTTGTTTCTGACTTGTTTTATTATCAAAAGTATTTTAAAATATGACTTATCTATTTTTATTTTTGTACTAATTTTTTGAATAAGACGAATAAAAAGTCAAACGGCCACTAATTTTAGACAAAGGTGGTACAACACTAGCGTTAGGCTGGCTAGGGCGTGGTATATACTTTGTTTGTAAATATATGATACCGTTCTTTTTTTACATCATGTTTGATAGGTCATTTTATTAAAAGATTAAATATAAAAATATAATTACGTTTAAGTTTTTTTAATGATAAAATAAATTACAGTAAAAACATGCACAGTCTTTCTAATCAATGAATGATCAAACGCTATATTTAAAAGTTAAAAAGAAGTTCATAATAATTAAAATGAAGGTATCCCTAGCCAACACAGCGAGAGCGAGACGTGATCGCACTATCAAAATAGTAAGGTAAGGTGAAAATGTGTGAGAAGACTTACGCTGAAACATTTTTTAAGTGTTTTTAGGAAGTTTAATGAACTTTTAGTGTATAATAGATGAATGGTCGAATACTATAGTTAAATGTTAAAAGAGTTCATAATATTAAAAATGAAGAAGGTAACCTAGGCATAGAGAGAGAGAGAGAGAGAGAGAGAGAGAGCTAGGTATGATCGCACTATCAAAATAGTAAAGCAAGGTGAAGATGCATGAGAAGGCACATATAATTTTTTTGGGTGTAAAGTGTTAAGTCAAATGTGAAAAAAAGTGAAAATAAATCTTCCAATGTCTTCCATCTACTAAACTAACCTTTTGATCTTCTATATCTTCAACCTTACTTTTTTTTCTCCCAAGGAATAAACCGTATAATACAATTTTAAAAACAAACACTTGCATACCCTTTTTTTAAACATATTTAACTAGAAAAAAATACCCATGCATTGCAACGGATAAATGCTATTTTAATTTTATTGTTGTTATACGGTTAGCTACGGTAAAATTCATTGTGCGAATTCGCTTGGATATTTTTTTAGAAAATCATAAGCTGCAATTATGAGTTCGTATTTCATCTCAAGTTAGCATGCGAGTTTTTTTAAAGAGATTTCTTATACGATTCATGTATTTCCAAAAGAAAATAAGCTTAAAATCCAACTCAAACATGGATCTATATTTCTCAAAGCGAACGAATTTAAAAACCGACTCAAATATAGATGACGTGCCAAAATACCAGTACAAACATCTTCAATTTTTATAATAGTATACTATATATGAAATTGATCAACAACGTTAACGAGAGAGATTTATTAATTATATGAAGATTACATTCCTAATTTAGTAAGTTCGAGGTTCTTACATCAACATATAATTTCATTTCACACAAGTTCTTAAACTAACCAAGAGTATAAGCTACCCTATTCGACAATACCATTGTAACCATTCTATTAGCATAATAAAACAACATTGCCACATGTGCTAAAGTCCATGACAAGACAAATAGCCCTTTTAAAAAAAATGATTCAATAAAAAAGTGTGTTTTAAAAAACTTAACTAAAACAAGGTTCAGAAGATCTTTTCTCAAAAAGAAAAAAAAGATATATAGCCCTCCAACTTTTGAGTTGTACAGCCACGGCACTTTCCCCTCTCCCTCACTGTCCATCTACAGAAGAAGAAAAAAAAACACAAAAGAATCGTAACCCGGCAACCTGACGGTGGGGGCCCCACTCCGCACGGAAAAATCGAGGTGGGCCCCACCGCCCCGTGGGAAGGGAAGGGGCATTTCAGTAATTTCGCGGCCTCCACCTCCTCTTCTTCCTTTGCTTTATCTCTCTCCCCCACCTCCCCACGTTTCGCCCCCATTTCGAAGCCCACCGAATTCCATTCCTCGCGATTCCTCTCCCCTCGCCTCCTCGTCCTCCCCCTCCTAGGGTTCGTTCCTACTCCCCTCCCCCCGATTCAATCGCCCCTCGATCTCTCGCCCCCGGTGCTCCTCCCTGGCCGATCCGGGATGCTGTTGATTTGAGGGGTTTTCTTTTTTCTTTTCTTTTCTTTTCTTTTTCTTGATGGTTTCTTGATGGGGGGTTCTGTGATGCAGGGATCGCCGGAGAGGAATCGCGCGGAGGAAAAAAAAGAAAAGGGCTTCCCCGTCGTCTAAGGTTCGTGGCTCGATTGCTTCCCTGTTCGATTTATGATTATTATTGGTTTAATTTAGCGTGTTTTTTTCCTTTTTCCGCGGTCAAAAGGTGTGATTTTTTTTTGATTTGTTGATTTGATGTGTTTGGGGTTGGGGTTGGGTGTGGAAGGAACGGCGATGAGCGGCGAGCGAATTCGGGGGGAGGTATGGTGTAAAGGGGGCGTCCCCTTTACACGTATTGGGGGTGTGGTTGTTGCGGCCTAGTTGATGGATGAATGGATGGATGGATGGCTTCTTTGGGGCGCTTTGGGCAAAGTCAGTGAGCAGATATGGCTGCAACTTTATGGATTTGTTGCTCTGTTGCGTAAAGCGGCGTAAAGTTGGGAGCCTCTTTCTAGAACCAATATATATATATCCCCTGCTCTCTGATGTTGTTAGGTAATTAGTCTGTTGGGCTAGATAGATTGATAGCAAGGCAGGTTGGACTGTTAGTGGTACATCCACTTTTCTTCGGAGTTCTTTTACATGATGCTTTGCTAGAGTAAAATTTGACATGTATACTATGCTTCTTGTTTTTGTCGCGGTGTATTTTGCGCAATCAAGAGCATATGCCATCATTGGTAGATATTGTCTGCTTAGTTTTGCTACCCTTAAGTGGAACACTTGATTGGAATGCATTTGCTTTTAGAGAGTAGAAAAAATGGAACCTGTTTTTCTTCTTTAGTCTTGTATTTACGAATTTTTTCCTTCTGATTTATAGTTAAAAGGAAGCCATGGAGCACAAGGAGACTGGATGCCAGCAGCCAGAAGGCCCGATCCTTTGCATCAATAACTGCGGCTTCTTTGGCAGTGCGGCTACCATGAACATGTGCTCAAAGTGCCACAAGGAGATGATAATGAAGCAGGAGCAGGCCAAGCTGGCAGCCTCCTCTATCGACAGCATTGTCAATGGTGGTGATTCCGGGAAGGAACCAATTATTGCTGGTCACGCAGAAGTAGCTGTTGCTCAAGTCGAGGTGAAGACGCTTGTTGTGCAGCCTGCTGAGATTGCTGGTCCTAGTGAGGGGGTCACGGTGAACCCCAAGGGGAAGGAAGGACCAAATCGGTGCTCCACTTGTCGGAAGAGGGTTGGTCTTACCGGGTTCAACTGCCGATGTGGCAACTTGTACTGTGCAATGCACCGTTATTCTGATAAGCATGACTGCCAGTTTGACTATCGGACCGCTGCTAGGGATGCTATTGCCAAGGCTAATCCGGTGGTGAAGGCGGAGAAGCTTGACAAAATTTAGGGGGTTCATATGGTTGGTGGACGAAGCGTCACAATCTGCGGTCTTCATCATCCATCTTTGCTGCATTATCCATGCATTTTCCTTTCATGTTGGCTGCTACAATCTAGTTGTTCGGCATTTGTGATGCATGGCACACCACGGCAGCTTCAAGAACCCTCATCTCTGGTCAGTCCGAATGGTTTGCATGTTGGCTATGTTGTGTAAGCTTTATTTATGATCGTCTTGCGCTGACGGTATTGTGGCTTCGCATTTAGCTAGCTCTGTAATGTACTATTGTATCCGAAGTGTTACATTGCAACCAGTAATAGTAATCAGCAATCGTCCGTTATATGGTACTGATGACCATTCCTCTGTGCAGTACATCTCAATCTTCTACATGGTAAACTCTGGGTGAGGATTCACAATATATATACTACCTGGATATCTCCAACAAAGACTTGTTTAGAAGTTTAGGTGACCTGGTGAGAATGTGGTTCTGTGGTTGGTTTGTGTAGGCTTTGGCTTTACCTGGATATTATACACTGGAATACTTTTGCATGTGGAGCTTCTCTATGTGATCTCTTTTTGGTTGTCTGTTAGGTTTGAATATGCAACTAAATGAAATAGATGGTAAAAAAGATCAAACTTGAAAAAGGTGAATATCATAAATGTTTGGTTCTGTGATCAATATCTTAGCTTGCTACTGCTACACAAATTTTCATTTATGTTCTATGTTTGTTCTTTTTCTTTATTTTGATTGTGGATCTGCCATTGAATGTCTCGATTGTCTCCTCGCTGTCACCAGATCTTGGATCTCGTATTCTCATCTGTCGCAACTGTATGATTGATTTTCAGTCTCGATGATCAATTCTTCACTGGCTGACACATCAAAAGTTATCTGCAGATATTTATTCTCTAGAAACAAAAGAGTGCATCACAGTTGCAGACTTGCAGCAATCAGATTAGTGCAATATGGTCCATAGTTATCTGAGAAAGAGAGGAGTATGTTGTAATCATGGCCTCCAGATAATGTTTTATACACCAAGATGGTAATATAATGCATTTGGAATGAGGCATCAGATAATGAAAAGAACCTGCTCTACTTGTTCACCCACCTCGATGCATGGAATCATATAAACCTTAAGTCAAACTTGACTATATCATATTGTCCACTTTAATTCAGATAGCTTGAATAGAGTACAAACAAAGTAAATTCAGAACCTGCTCAGATTTCATATAGTCCACTTAACATCAGATAGCTTTGAATGAAGTGCAAAAAAGTAATCTCTGAACCTGCTCAGATTTTTATTTTAACCCACATAGAAGTTACGCTTTAGGAATCAGGTCAAGAATATCCTTGATCCTTAAGTACTCTTTCATTTGCAGAACTTTTTGTGTATACTCAACTGCATCAAGAGGTATATACTCTTTCTAAGAAAAGAATGGCAAGATAAAGAGCTGAAATTGCAGAGTAACATCACTGCTACTCCAGTAAACACTGAGAGGCAGAGTGTACATGTAAACCAAACTCATTTTCCCATTCAACTATTAGATAAACAGTGAAACCTTTGTTGCGATCTGCTAAATCCAACTTGTATGTAATCCTTGTAAGCCGATGCAACATCCATATAACTCATCAGCTGAAACCCCGATGAAACCCTTATTATAATCAAAGACAGGTTAGCTTTCATGATTCCAAGCACAACTAGGGATGATGCATCGCAAAGTATGCAAAGAAGCATAAAGTCTCAACAATCAAGCCTTTGACTGATTTTCAGGGTGGTGGATATCTTAGCGGATCTAATCTAGCAAGATAATTATGCCGATACCAACATAAACCCTAAAACGAATCTCAGCCGATATAAGTAAATTAAGATGCTGAACTAGATTAACTAAGATATACGATTAATAGGTAAGCAAATATATCAACCGAACCAGAGCGATCCAAGAGATCGAAGCGATGCAGCCTTGAACAACACCAACGTAGACAATACAATTGCCTGGACCAGCAGAACGTAGGACTTAACCCTTCAACGGAGATCGATATCCGATGCAGCCCCGCATAAGGTGCCAAGTTCCACCGGATGATAAGTAAAAACCTCGGAAAATAGGGTGGCAATGCATCGAGAGTAGTTGTATTGATTTGTTAGATAGTTTACAATGACCCCGGGTGTACATATTTATACCCATGGGTAGATACTAGTCCTTCTTGTACAAGAAAGAAACTTTCCTAAAGATAAAAGAAAAACATAAAGTCCTTATTGGACACTAAATACACTTTCCTAAAGATAAAAGGAAAGTAACAAACTCTTCCTAATTAGTAGATAAACTGCCATGCCGCATCTTCCTTGAACTCGGTCACTTCTGGGTATGCTTTCTTTAATAGATTAATTTCCTTAACCGAATATAGCAAGATCCGACTATTGGCGACTTGATAATTCCCATCGGCCGATTCCAGGACTCTGAAGTCGATACAGACTCTAGGCCGATGATGACTTTGGGGCTTACCAAATTTCACTGTTAACAGATATCCCTCACACAGTGCAAGTCATAGTGTCATCTTACTTTTGTGTTTTAACACCTATTGGTCGATCGCATTTTGCATTTAAATCCTCGGAGGTCAGGGTTTATCCCTACTTGGTGGGCCGCCAACATGTTGTACCTTGGTTGGGCTCAATTCTTGGTGGTTTTGATTGAAATATGGGGTCTCCGATCCATGTAATTGCGTCCGATTGTCCGGAGATGTATTTTGTAGCATGACGAATGGGTTTCTTCCATGCATAATTCACCTGCATACAGATATTCACCATGACTTTTAGAAATAGTTAGTAATAACCACTACCTTTAAGTTTGATATTCCATTTTATATCCTTTCATTTGCCTTTATGAAGGAATTAACGGACGGATTTGGTACTTAAGGACCGTCAACAAACAACCATAGTAGAAAAAACCGGACCGGAGGTTGATTGGTTCACCGATCCACCGGTCTTACCAGTCAACCGCCGATTAAACTGCGATTTGAAACTATAGGGGAACTTCACATGTTTGGATAGCAACCAATATTCAGTTGCTTAGTTGGTGACCGTGCAGAGCCTGGTTCGCATCAGCCAGGGATCTATTCACAACACAGACACCTATTTTTGAGTTTATTTCGAGTAAATGGGCTTGCCATGCTACATGGGCCTTTAGGTGGCCAAGTTCTATTGCTGCACGTGTTGACTTGGTCGGATCGGTCCTCTTCGGTTTGCCGGTTCATGCCAAAAACCGCGGTTCATTCCGGGTCGATTGTGGAGGTGGCGTTTTAAATAACCCAAGCTACTCAGGGCACTGATTCTGGTTTTTTGCAGTGCCGTCAGGTGGTCTGTTTTTTTTACTATGTCAACAATAGATGGATGTATTATGTCAACAATAGATGGATGTGTGGTAGTCATCGTCCTTGCAGTGCCGTCGCCTTGGTGGGTCGTCACTGCAGCACCATCGTGGCGCCGCTGGAACTGGAGCCATGCCGAACCAGCCTCGCCACTGATCCACACTCCCCTCCCCTTCTGCCACAGTGTCAGGAGGGAGGAGTAGTCACCGTTGAGAGAGGCTGTCGTGCTAGGAGGGAGGAGCAATTGCACCTGCCACCGTTGGATCCGCTGCTTGCGTGCCTCACCGCAGTTGGATCCGCTTCCCGCTTGCCTCACCCGAGCCAGATCCACCGCCTGCGAGCCTCGCCTAAGCCAAACATCTGTCCGTGGCCCTCCTCTCTCCTCCTCCTACCACCCTCATCGCTGAGTCACCCCCTCTGCTATGCTGCCGCTATCGTCACATAGTCCCGCTACTCCTCTCCTTTGACACCATCAGCATTGAGTCCGCAGCTGCTGCCGTTAGCTCAGGGACTTGAGGGGAGCCAGGAGAGAGGAGAGGTGAGGTAGGAGCTGAGGACTTAGAAATATTAGGGACTTGAGGTGTTTCCTTAGTTTCCTCTTGGCTGGCTCGATTCAGCGTGTTCTATTTTAACACCCTCACAATTAATACAATCAGTGCTTCTGACACCGCACCTATAAAAATCGATTTTTGCAGTCAGGTCTAAAAAGGCCCGACAGTGAAAATAAGAGATATTATCGCCGACAGTCTCGTTAAGCTGTCCGCCCAACGAAAATGGATCTCCGCATGGCCGGCCATCGGTCTCCTCTCCCACAACTACGCATGCAAGCAATCGCAACCTCTAAATAAGACCCACCTGCAAAGATTTATGGGTCAGGTGGTAGAAAATTGTTTCTCTGGCAGTGAAAAAGTTGTGTGGGGCCAACTAGCCAGAACTGCCTTTTTTATATAATTTCCTTTTTAACACCAACACATGATCAACCAAGCTAATGCATGCCACAAACTTACACGAGAAATATCTCTCTTCCGTGTGTACATATTCTCGTGCTAGTTTTCAATAGAAGAAATCATACGACTACATACAGTTTAGGGGCAATTGCATCGGTGCCCCCACTTTCGAAGTCAATTGCTATTTTACCCTCACTTCTTTTTTTAATTTCCTTTTGTATTTTTTTAACACAAAACATGGGACCCACCAAACGGCTGTCACAAGTGAGGGTAGACGGTTGGTTCAGATTCAAAAAGTGGGGGCAAAACTGCAAACCCTAAAAAATAGGGGTAAAACAGCAATTGGCTTACAAAGTGAGGGCATGTATGCAATTGTCCCTAAGATGAATGGTGCTAAATTGCAAAGAAAATAAGATGAAACAAGTGCCGGAAATGACAAATAAAATTGAGTGGACTAGATAGTACTGTCCTTTTTTCCCCTTTTCCTTGAATTAGATCCAAAATTGGCCTTTTTCTCCTTTTATTCTGAAAAAACATGCTAGTGTTCATAATTATGTGTCATTGACTCATTTTCTATAATAACTCATTAACATGTGTACTTAACAAATGTTTGCTCATAGATGCTCTAATTGCTACTATCAATCTAAACTCAAGAATGGTATCAGAAGTTCAGAGCCCAGGAGTTGCTGCTATGAAAACAACAACCTGATGATCCAGCCCCAAAAATGGAAAGAAAGTTCATCTCATAAATGTCAACAGTTCTTTTTTATCATCAACCAAAATTACCAGTAGACTGCACATGTTATCACTTGCTGACTGCAGAAATCAAGCCACCAAATTTATAATGTGGCAATACAACCATACAAGTTCATGTTAACAAATGAAAAGTGGTAAGAAACCAGCAACCATATCACAGGTGATAAGTAACCTCTATGTTTAGCAGAAGATACAGAGCAGTAACTGACTAACCATAAATATCGATAATAGGTGAGAATTAGATCTCTATTATCACCAGAAAATTGTAGGATGTATGTAGTGTATTACAACACAGATCTGAATTATGGGAGTATTGCACAGGATGTAATCACAGTGTACAATGTTACAACAGTAATTTCTGATGAAAACTTTTCATGTATTTACAACCTACTCTCTCTCTCTTTTTTGTCATTTTTTTTCTCTCCTACTGTTCCCCAGAAAGATCAGACCTTAAATTGCTACTCTGATCAACAACTTTTCAACACCTGCAGAACTTGTGCTGGCAACCAGGTATGAAGTTTTGAAATTCTCTCAGATGCCGATCCCCTAAAACTACTGAAGTTAACATGCTACAGAGATACCCTTCCGAGCTTAGGATGAACTGATGAATGACACACCATTCCAGTATCTGACCTTTTCGGATATAACTCGCGGGATCTCATTGCAGAGAACACTAATTTCAACAGTCAGATTCATTGCAGTCATGTCTTAAGCGTTTGTTCCTTTTACCCCCCTTGTTTCAGTCTCTTTTTGGACAAAATTAGTTGCTCATCCAGGCAAATTGTTGGTCAGTCTATTTACATTCACAAAGAGTATAGCCTTTTTCAGTGTTGTACTCAGGTGAGATCCATGCTGTTCAATGCTATGCCCTTATGAGGATCGCCGCCAACTTTTTATCCCTTTTTGAGGTAGTTTGAAGGGGCTCCAGCTTTTCCTGCGTTTCGGGCTGTCAGAGAAGACACCTGATGCCAATGCTTGTTGAAGCCATAGCTCAAATTCATCTTCAGGGATCATCTCAGCATTCAAACTAAAGGGATAGCGAGAACTGTAGGATCTCTGAGACATCCTATCTGCGCCAACCATGTTTACCATAAAAGATGGGCCGTGAGTGTTAGGTTTGCACTCCATGCCCTAGACAATCAAGCAAAGAAAACAGAGTTAGAAAGGCTCCCATTTTTAATGTATGCAAATGAACCTATCACAAGACCCTGTATGTATCGCCAGAAAATTGACGTATCAGCTTTTGATGTTTATGTTGAATGAAGCAAGTATGAAATGTAAAATAAACTTTTGGTCCAATTTTGCACAGCCAAATTAGTCCTTTATTTTCATCATTGTTGGCTCTTCTCTTAGATAGGTATGTCAATAATTGAGATATCAGTCGGGATGACATGTGGGCGCGATTAATATGTTGTGTTTATTATAGCCATGACAAACTTGACACAGAAAAATACAAGGCTATGGCATGAATTATCCTATCTCCAATGAAGAGCAAATTTTCATTTACCAACTGAAACAATTTTTAAAGTAAAACAGTCAATCTGGACGTTTGAATATACATCAAATACAAAACTGAACAAAGTCAATTGACCAAAGGCATATCTATAGACAGTTAAGGAAAACAGCAGAGAGCAGAGTATAAAAATATGTATATGGAGATGGCAGCAAATCAATTGAGACATCCAAAAATCACTCTGCAAGTGCACATACATGTCAACTTAAATCAAACATATAAAACATCGTCAGACACTCACCTGGCAAGTAGCCCATTCAGACACATCAAATACTTTACTCTCCGCACAAACAAAAGCTCGAGGTATTTCCTGAAGTGAACAATGCACTTTGATTCAACAAAGAGTACTGAAGAATTTACACATTATAGTTCAATAAAGAGAAGTGAAGAATTTACACATTATAGTTGGAAACTACAAAATGTGTGCACATTTTTTAAGTTGAGTAATTTCTGAATCTCACCCTATAGTCAGAATAAGTTGCTTATGGAATGAACAAAATGACTGTACCTAACACTTGGAATGAGATGCTTTCTTTAGGTGGAATACAATTAGAAGATAAAAGATCATCAGCTTGACACAGCTAAAACTGAGCTTGCTCAAGTCCAAAGTTGGTCTCGGAACACACATGACTAACTTCAGGCAATAACAACAAGTACTAGGAACTGAGGCTTGACAGTGGGAAACAGCGCCCGATAATTTTCTATCAAAACATTCAGAACATTGTGCTTCCATTCATAAAACCTCATTCTCCATTTGTTCAAAATCAATATGTACTCAATTTCCGTTTTCTAGTAGTTAAAATTCTATTGACACTAGATCTCTGTCTATGAGTACTGTAGAAGGCAAGCATTAAGTAAAATAAAGTGAATTCTTCATATGATGTGCTTATAAAACATTACCTTGAAGGATGACGAAAATTTATTTTCCACCCATCCATCTCCATCCTTAGCTGGATGGAAATCAGAGCAATCCTACAGTACATGGTTCCCACAAAATTAGCTGTAAGAACACTCTCGATTAAAAGTACCTGAAAAATAAATTCTGGCCTCCAAACCTGACACCATCTTGCTTTTGCTTTGCTTTTCTTGGTACATATCCACAGATGAAAATTACCACACTTTGTGCACTGTATACGCCTGGACTCTTCGGAGAGAAACTCTACCCCAGTCTGCAAGATGAGTTTATCAAATTACAAATGTGCCCCATAAAGGAAAACAGCAAGTAGGTCAGTAGGTCAAGGACATAAGAGCATGAATAAACTGCATTCGTATGCTTGGATAATTGATAAGATATGTTAAAGAAATAATCCAACCATGTGGATTCTAAATTTGTGAAAACTAGAACCCACCTGTTGAGAGACAACACGTGATCTCTGAGTCATTTTTCGTGATTCTTCTTTCCTCAGTTGGTCGTCGTAAGTGTTTTTCTTTGTGAAATCTGAGAGTACCTGCAGCATAACTACAATGATTACCCTTTATCCAGGTATAGAAGCCATGGTTGGTATCAAGAACAGATATTCAACCAGATTTAACTGTAATATAATCAAGGAAGAGAAAAGGCATAAACTTCCATTGTAGTTTACCTCATAAGCTGACTGAAGCTTTTTGAATGATTCACAGGCCAGTGGATTTCCCATATTTTTATCAGGATGTACAAGCAGGACCTAGACAAATAAAGCATACGTACCATGAAAATAAAGTAATTGTAACATGAATTTCTCATTTTCCCTTGTATAGAAGGCCGTGGTTTATTACCATTCTGTGGTACTCCTTTTTCAGAATCTTTTGATCAATACTTCTATTCCGAGGAATACCCAAAACTTCATAATGGGTCAAACCATCCATGATCCTCTTCATCTCATCCAATGAAACAGAATCCGATTTCACTACTTTGCTAGGAGATGCCTCTTTCTGTACATGCAACACATCCTGGACGGGTGTTGAGCAAAAGGGCTTTGCAGAAGAAACAGTCTCAGGTTCACTATCAGGAGCAGAGGGAAATTCACAACTGCGATAGAACTCATCCATGACAGGATCAGAATGTTTTGGCTCTTCAAACTGTCTGTCTTCTGTGCTTCCCTCATATCCTTGCAGCAACTTATTCAGAAGATCATTTGTCAGGAAAGAAAGATTCAATGTCAAGAAGACACCAAGCGATCCAACACGAACAGCCACACAATAAACAGCATACATAGCCAACACAGGTATCACAAATCGTGCATGTTTCAAAGAGCACATACAACCTGCATTACCAGAGAGGATCCTCCTTTAGGTCAAAAGGATCAAACGGATGCAACTAGGGAGGAAGAAAAATTTATGGATTTGCCAAACAAAAACACAAAATTATCATTATGAACAGACTTAAATATTAAGATAAAACAAACCTCCAGCAATCAGAAGCATTCCTGTAATCCAGAAATAGCCATACATCCACATAAGCAATATTCCAAATAATCCTACAATGAAAAGACCAGGCGTATAGCCCATGTAATGAATGACTGCCCCAGCAGCTCCCTGAAAAAAGCAAGGTATTAAGCAATTAGACAAAATGATATTTATAGTATCCATCTTACATGGGAAATCTTGCATCCTTACTCGCAAGTAGAAGTTACTAACTGAACAAGTATGCCAGATGACAGTAAAAACAAGTGGTTCAGTCTGCATTGCAATAAGAGGAATTGCAAGGAGAGAACAAGAGGAGACATAGTCCTGGAATTCATTCCTATTGCTTATTTCAGTATAATTTATCCAGTGCAATCTAGCTGAAAAGGTCAGATACTGCCTGACATTCCACTGAACACAGGTGGTATCCCAAAGGGAGAAACTCATACCACAGTAGAAAACCAGCAGAAGTAAGTCATATAGTCAACTACAGCAGTAGTTACAGGTGTACCAGAGCCTAAATAAATGGTCATGAACCAGTCTACCCATAGTTGACTTTGTGTGAAATGAAACAAGTGGAATTTCACTAGCTAGTAATTCTCTAGACAGGTTCATACATATTAAACACAGTATCACATTATAAGATTTTTCATAAATATCAGGCTGAACAAAGAAACGAGTTGCATTCATGTTATTGAAGCATACTGTGCAAACTACGAATTGACCTTAAGTATTTTGACATAAATCAACCAATAAGGTAATCTGCTAATGAACCTGAAACTGAACCACTCAGCAAGAAACACATTAGCTAACATATACAAAATAGGAATAGAACCAGTAGTGCTTATCCCTAAATATGCAAGTGTTAGTTTCCATCTGCTCCTTCCTCTAGCAAGACAAACTAGATAAAACTTACTAATGCAAATGATGCTTAAAATACTGTGAACGGTTCCAAAATAACATCTAGAAACAGCACATGTGAATTACTGAAGTGTAGTATAAACTTGCAATAACTAAAGCATAAATGAATCTAGAAACACATCAAACTGATCAATCTCATGAAAGTGTAATGACATACTACTTTTGTACCACCAATTACCACTTTAACTATACTTTTCGAAAAGAAAGGTAACCTAACATGCAATCCACCCTTGATAAAAAAAGGGAAAAAAAAAAAAGAACACGAGCACATGACAAGATTTAGAATCTCTCGCGCACAAATTGTTATCCATAATCCACTACATCATCAAGGCTAAAGCGCATGTGCGACCTCCTGGAGAAACAGCTGAGGTAAGCAACTCGATGCGAGCTGATCGATGTCACTCGTCATGATATCGTGTGTGCTGTTGTGTTTTTTTGGCAGGTTCATGACGGTGGACGACGGCGAGGAGTACACGGTGCCGTCGCTGGAGGCGCTGGAGCACAATCTGGAGGCCGCCATGCGCAAGGTGCGCTCCGAGAAGGACCGCAAGATCGGAGGCGAGATCTGCTACCTCCAGAACATTGTACGTCTTTCGTAAACACGGCCCACTTCTGATACGATTCATACCTGTGCCGTCAGGACACTTGTACAGAACTACTGATTTACAGATTGCGTTGTGAACCGAGAGCAAACATCACTAGTAATATACATGTGTTTTTCGATTATCTGCGTGCAGATTAGGGGGCGACAAGAGGAGCGGTACGGGCTGTGCGACAAGGTAAATAATATAATCATTCTGGCTATTTATCAAGTTGTACTATCTTCGTTTGTTAGTCAGTTCATTATCATCGTCATCATCATTTTTCCCTTTCAAATGGTCAAAAAGAAATCTTGTGTAAATGTTGTTCCTAGGCAAATGTTGACAAATGTTAGGCAAACACTCGTGAGAAACATAGCCACTTATCAGCAATTCCATATAAGTATTGAACCCACAAGTGCAAAGAAAGACATTGATCCAAACAGGTAGCTAAGTTATTTGGTGTTCTTGGTCCTGTAGTTTTGCCTTCAGATTTTAACTCATCTCTGAATTAGAGATAAATAAGCAAATACTAGCCTATAAGAATGGTTAGCTGAGAAATCATTGGTTTGTTTTAGTTGACGGATCAAGAAACATAGCTTTCCCTCCAAAAATAAAAATAAGACAGAAAAGAGATCGATAAACCATGGTAGATTTGTCTTAAATTTATTCCCCTTTTGTTGCTGTGCCTGGATATTTGGTTCTTTTTTTCAGACTATAGGATACAGTATAAAGATAGACGCAAGTATAGGACTATAGAAGCGGGAGTGGGTTCTAATCCCTCGAGGGAATATCCCCTCGTATACCTTTTTCTTTCAAATTCGATGCAAATAGTTGTGAAAAAATCTGAAAAAAATTGACAATGTAGAGTATAATGATACCTACTAGTCCACCAAAATTCATGTTCAAATTCGATCTACACATCGAGAAACAAAAAAGACAAATTTAGATATAAACAGTACGCTATTATTCATACGCTGAATTTGTCTTTTTTATATCTCGACGTGTGAGTTGAGTTTGGACTTAAGATTTTGTGAAGTTGTATATATGTGTTGTATGAATGTTGTCAAATTTTTCCAGAATTTTTCATAACCGTTTAGATGGTTTTTAAGTAAATGAGGGAACATCCCCTCGAGGGATTAGAATAGTTTCCCGTAGGTGTACATGTACAGTATGACACCCCGATCGATCGATCTGCACGCACACGACTGTACGTGCGCGCGATCACGAATTTAATCCACACGGACATTATTTATGACCTTTAATTTACTACAGACGCAACATTCATGTAACTAGCTGGGTGGCCCGCGCAATTGCGCGGCTAGCACCTAAACACAATTATAAATTTTTCGGTATAATTTTGCTTAAAATTTATTAAATAGCTATCTTGTTGTCGTAAGACTTTAAAAGACCAAATCTTATCATCTCCGTATTTCCAACTATATATTAAAATTTATTAAATAGCTATCTTGTTGTCATAAGACTTTGAAAGACCAAATCTTATCATCTCCATATTTCCAACTATATAGTTCTTAAAAGTCAGACCAGCTGCTACCTCTTACTTCTGTCATATCCTTCTTTATTTGCTTGCTCGATCTACCACTATTTCTATTCATTCTCCTTGAAACCTTTAAAAATTGGATCTTATAGTTTCGTTTTTATAATTTCTAGAAGTCTCGTCAAACGCTGTCATTATGCGCTTGTCAAAAGAGTTGTTGCCTATATTTAGCCATGTGACTTCTAAGTGGGTTTAAGAATAAGTTTGAACTGAAATGAAAACTTGAAGGACTAATATGGATATATTGAAACATCAAAGATTAAACTGAGCCTCAGATGAAATTTGGAGGACCACTTTGTCTATTCACCCTATTTTTAACACACAAAGCAAACAGACTATCAAAATATTGGATGTAATGAAACTAATTTAATATTGTAAGTGTTTGCTTTATTTTTCTGTAAATTTGATTAAAATTTAAACAAGTTTCATTTATAAAAATCAAAGCAGTTTGTAGTATGAAACGGAGGGAGTGCCTAATTAATCATTTGATTGATAGCTACAACTTGCATTGTATTAGACCCCCTCCAATATGAGCAAGGCTTGGATATTATACCGTACAACATGGCATATGTGCTTGCAACATTTAAGAACAAATTGCTACAATTAACAACTGTATTGGATTGATTAATGGGGCTACTTTTAGTGCTAGCCCTTCTACTTTTTGTCAATAGTGCTAGTCTGCGTACCGATTAGCATCGTGTGTTGCGGTCCTAAAATGATTTTGTTTCATATTAAGTTCGTTTTAACTATTTTAAGTCAAAATTATTTAGGTTTGACCGTCTTTACAGAAAAAATTAGCAACATCTACAACATCTAATTAGTTTCGTAAAATATAACACGGAATGTGTCATGGTTATGGATACCACGTACCTAATATTATTTGATTAAGCACAGCAGTGTTAAATATTGTACTTATCTATAGTCGAATCAATCTAAGCTGAGATATAGAGAGTTTGTTCTAGATAAGATAGTTAATCTCGGCTAGGGTTGATGGACTATATATGCATGTAATCACAGTGCCGTTTAGTTGCGCAAATTATCAACATGCAGCCGTCGGCCGAGATCAAAGGGCGGCGTTACACCCTTCTCGTTCTTGCTGCTTCACATGGTATCAGAGCCCGTATAGATCAATCTGATCTGCGATGGCTAGTTCTTCCTCCACCACAAACACCCACAATCCCCTGTTTGGCGTCCGGGAGTGGATTCTAAACCCTCGAGGGGATATCCCCTCGTATACCTTTTTCTTCTAAATTCGATGCAAATAGTTGCGAAAAATTCTGAAAAAAATTGACAATGTAGAGTATAATGATACCTACTAGTCCACCAAAATTCATATTCAAATTCGATCTACACATCGAGAAACAAAAAAGACAAATTTAGATATAAACAGTACGCTACTATTCATACGCTGAATTTGTCTTTTTTATATCTCGATGTGTGAGTTGAGTTTGGACTTAAGATTTTGTGGAGTTGTATATATGTGTTGTATGAATGTTGTCAAATTTTTCCAGAATTTTTCATAACCGTTTAGATGGTTTTTGAGCGAGGGAACATCCCCTCGAGGGATTAGAATAGTTTCCCTTTGGCGTCCAAATATCGGAGAAACTCAGCAAGCAGAACTTCGCGCTCTGGAGGGCGCAGGTGCTTACGGTGATCCGCGGCGCAGAGCTGGAAGGTCACATCACCGGCGAAACCAAGGGGCCGGCTGCTGAACTCTCGAAGACAGTAGATGGCAAGGAGGTCAAGTACACCAATCCTGCCCGAGCAAAATGGTTTGCTGCAGATCAGCAAGTCCTCGGATTTCTGTTTTCCTCCATGACGAGGGAAACACTGACTCAAGTCGCCGTCGCGGAAACGGCGGCTGAAGCATGGAACGTCGTCATCCAGATGTTCACCTCCAAGAATCGCGCACAGTCCATGAACGTGCGCCTTGCCCTCACAACCATGAAGAAGGGCAATCTCTCCGTCTCCGACTACATGGCCAAGATGAAGTCACTCGGAGATGAGATCGCTGCAGGTGGAAAACCAGTAGACACAGAAGATATGATTGCATATATACTTAATGGATTAGATGAGGAGTTTGATTCTGTGGTTTCCACATTGGTAGCCAAGGATCCCCTCACTATCTCTGATGTTCACTCACAGCTTCTAAGTTTTGAGAACAGGCTAGCACTTCGACAGGCAGCACAAGGATCAGCGAATGCAGCAAGCAAAGGAGGAGGCCGTGGAGGCTTCTCTCCGCGCGGTGGCTCAGGACGAGGCCGCGGAAATCCGCGCGGACGCGGACAAGGCCGTGGACGTGGCTCCGGTCAGCAGCGAAGCAATGACAACCGGCCTACATGCCAGGTTTGCTTCAAGCGAGGACATATGGCGGCTGACTGCTGGCATCGATCGTTTCGACGAGGACTATGTTCCTGATGACAAGCTTGTTGCTGCTGCTGCATACAACCATGGAGCCGACTCCAATTGGTATGTGGATACAGGGGCAACTGATCACATCACGGGGCAGCTAGAGAAACTCACTACACGTGAGGCTTACAAGGGACAAGATCAAATTCACACTGCGAGTGGTTCAGATATGAAAATTAAACATATTGGTCAAGTTATTGTTCATACCCCTACTCGTCCTTTGCATCTAAATAATGTCCTTCATGTTCCTCAAGCTGCCAAAAATCTTATATCTGTCAATAAACTTGCCTGATAATTCTGTCTTTGTTGAAATTCACTCTAAATATTTTTTGATAAAGGATCGAGCCACGAGGAGAATGGTTCTTAGAGGACCACGTCGTCGTGGCCTCTACCCTCTGCCATCTACATCCACTACTAAACAAGCTTTTGCTGTTTCACCGTCTTTTGAGCGTTGGCATAGCCGTCTAGGTCATTCATCTATTCCTATTGTTTCAAGAGTCATTAGCTCAAATAAATTGCCATGTAGCAATGAGTCAAATAAAGTCAGTCTGTGATGCATGTCAAAAGGCCAAGAGCCATCAATTGCCTTATTCAAGGTCTGTAAATCAATCTAGTCATCCTTTGGAACTCATTTTCTATGATGTATGGGGTCCTACCTCTAATTCTGTTGGAGGAAAGAAATTCTATGTTAGCTTTATTGATGACTATAGTAAATTTACTTGGGTTTACCTGTTAAAGCACAAATCTGATGTGTTCCATAAATTCACTGAGTTCCAAAGTTTTGTTGAGAGACAATTTGATCGCAAAATTCTTGCAATGCAGACTGACTGGGGAGGAGAGTACCAGAAACTTAACTCCTTTTTTTGGTAAAATTGGCATATCTCACCATGTGTCATGCCGTCACACACATCAACAAAATGGCTCAGCTGAGAGAAAGCATCGCCATATAGTTGAGGTGGGATTGTCTCTTCTTGCTTATGCAAGCATGCCATTAAAATATTGGGATGAAGCCTTTTCTTGCTGCTACCTATATCATTAATCGTGTTCCCAGTAAAATTCTCCAATATGATACCCCTCTAGAACGACTCTTCAATCATAGGCCTGATTATTCCTCTTTCCGTGTGTTTGGTTGTGCATGTTGGCCAATTCTCCGTCCTTATAATGCCCACAAACTTCAATTTCGCTCCATGCAATGTGTTTATCTTGGTCCTAGTCACAGCCATAAGGGGTACAAATGCCTAGATGTTGCTACAGGGAGAGTCTATATTTCTAGAGATGTCATTTTTGATGAAAATGTTTTTCTGTTCTCCAAGCTTCATGCAAATGCAGGAGCTAGACTTCGCAATGAAATCTCTCTGTTGCCGTCAAATCTAGTACCTTCTTCTTTCATTTTAGGGTGTTGACGAAAAACACGAGGCCTGGGAGATCTGCTTAACTCCAGTGCAGGTCCAAACTCGCCTTTGGGTATGCTAGCGTGCCAGTTGATTTGATCCTGTAATCAACAAGAAATAAAGACAAAGAAATCGCGGTTAAACCAATAAACGATAGCCGATCTGCTGAGTGCCGATGACATATCATTTATCTTTGAGCCGATGTCATATATGTATCGATCGGCGGTCATGAATAAATAAAAAGGAACTAAATCTACTCGATCGGCTGTAGATATTAACAATATATACTCCTTACATCAATATATACTTAAATCAAGTGATTGGGATAGATTGGTCGTCATGCCGATACAATATAAATCACTTAGATCGAAATATATATTAATAGCGGGATTATATATGTTCATAGCATAGCCGACCAGATAGATCTAGCATGTACCGGCTAATACTCCGATACCACTCTATACTAAGATATTAAAGCAAGTAGAATATATCGAACAAAAGCTTAATATACTTAAATGCAACAAGATCTTAACATAAAGGGCAGATTTAACATATCAATGAAGCATATAAAGTAAACATAGTTAAATCAGGTAAGATCGGCTGAAACCCCGATACTACCCTAATCGGCAACCAGAAGGCAGGCTAGAGATTGATATTCTAAGCACGACTTAATAGATCAAACTCAACTGATGCAGCATTAAGTATGAAAAGAAGAACAATATCTAGACAATCAAGCCGCTGGAAGTTTCAGAGAGTGGTGGATATCTTATATAATCTAAATCAACATCGATGTCTAACCTAATCGGCTGCCCTCTACCGACAGATGTTAGCCGATTGTAGGTTAGATAGCGATATTGCCAGAGATTATGTAAGATATATGATAACTTGACGAATTACATAAACAAGATTAGAGTATCATAAATATGGAAACATTAATCCCGAGAACGCAAGCCGTCATAACAAGTTTTACCTCTTGTTGAAGATCGAAACCGATGCAGCTCAACCCGAAAGCAAGAACTCGTCGAAACAAAACTAAAGCAAAAAGGGTGGCGATGCGCCGAGATTGTATTGAACGTGTGTGTTAATTGATTACATGGGGTTCGGGGTCTATTTATACCGGGTCTATTTATACCCGAAAATTACAAACTATGTCCATATCGGACACGACTCTTATCTCTAACAAACTCTAAGATACCATAAGTCTTTACGGCAGACTTTTGCCTAAACATATCTCTAAGGAAATTACATAAAATATCCTAATTAATAGATACAATTGCCTTCTCGGGACTCTATCCATGCGTGGCAATCATCTTAAAGCATATCAACTCAACCCGATGTCGTACACCAAGTCGGATTATCGGAATCGGCTGTATCGGCTTACCCAGTCTGACTCGGACTCAGCCGATCCTGATCGTAGCCGATTTGGACTCAAGCCGATTCTTACTTTGTTCCCGAATCGATCTTCGTCTTCGATTCCACCTCGATCTAATCCTCATCTCCGATGCTGATATTGCCAAATTTGGTCGTTAACACAGGGGGAGAATATACTGACCATATGTCTAATTTTCATAACCTTGATCCCGCTAAGAATATCTCTGATCAAGTTGATGAGAATAGAAGCAGGAAATGAAGAACAAGAAGTTCTGGGTACACATGGTGGTGTGGACACAGCGGCAACAGAATCATCCTCAGAATCCTCGCCGAACAGTCACGGTGCGTCGGCAGAGCAGTCGCAGGCGGCCTCAGATGGTATGGGTAGTGCACCTGCAAGCCAATCAGACGACGCCGTCTCAGCTGGAGCAAAGCATGGTGCATCCGGGGGTGCTCAGCTTCACCAATCCCAGGATGCCGCGACACCAGCAGGTAATGATCAGCCAGCCAGTCGCAATGATGACGGTTCTGGATCTTCAGCTGTGTTACAGGAAACAGCAGGTTAAGGTGGTGAACAGGAATCTCAAGGTCAACAAAATGCAACCAATGTGAGACCAGCAACCCGGCTACAGAGTGGAATCCGGAAACCCAAGGTATACACTGATGGTACAGTTAAATATGGTTGTTTTACATCGTCTGGTGAACCACAAAATCTAAAAGAGGCTCTAGATAGTAATGAGTGGAAAGCTGCAATGGATGCAGAATATTTAGCCCTCATAAAAAATAAAACCTAGTGATGAGGACACAACTAGCTCGGATATAACCATGACCACCTTATGTATTGATCAACCAAAGGTGCATATGTTCTATATTAGATTTACTTGTTATATATTTGAACAAACGTTGCTACACATTGAGTTTCGTGTGTTTTCGTTCGCAGAGATACTTGCTTGGGTGAAAGAAAAGAGACCGAGCGTAAGGAATGTATGGATGATTGAAGAAGTTAATTGGGGACCAAACCAAGACCTTCTCCAATTATACTTCTACCTCACCACGTCACTTTTGGCCCATAGAAGATAATTGATCAAGTTGTACACGTTTCGGATTCGGGCCTCCTGACAGCATCAACTTCAAACAGACCTACCTGCTAATCTAGAAGGAATTTTGGGGCCCATGAGTACTTGTTGGAAAGCTTATGGAGTCTACTTTCATATGGTTTTGGTCCCATGTCAAAATTCCTACCAAGCTGCCGGGAATCTGCAAAACAAGCCACGTACCTCATCCAGTCCGAATCTGATTTGGGTTTTGGGCCTTGTAATTGTGTCGTAGGCTTAGCCCAAGGGGGTGTGCGCCCTAGGGCAACCCTAGGACGTCCCTAATCACATTTATTCACTAGCCGTCATCGTTTAGAGTCGGGTTTTGCTTAGATTATTCTGTCAAGAACAGTTTCGCCGTTAGATCGGTTTGTGAAACCCCAAATTCGTGTGCTCAATCATTCATATGCAATTTGGTTACAATCTATCTTGTTCTTGCTTGTGTTCTTCGATTCGCATGCAGGGATTAGCCTTCTCGGTGAGGTCAACTGGGTTTCGGCACGGTTGATAACCAGAGGAGACGTGGTGCTGCGATTGCGGGGCTCAGTAGCGTGTTCGTTCAGAAGCCGGATCGAGTTGTGTCGCGACTCCGCCCAAATCGATTGTTTATCAATACCTATCGGAAGATCGGGACCTAACATCCCTCATCACCTAGCATCTTGTTTCTGAAAAAACGTGGAGTAATATTATTGATTGCAAGTGAGTATATAAAATAAAAAGAAAGGCAGATGGTAGTCTAGACAGATATAAGGCTAGACTAGTTGCAAAAGGCTTTAAACAAATATATGGCATAGACTATGAAGATACTTTCAGTCCAGTTGTTAAAGCCGCTACGATTAGAGTTATTTTGTCTATTGTTGTATCTAGAGGTTGGAGCCTACGTCAACTAGATGTTAATAATGCCTTCCTTCATGGAATATTAGAAGAAGAGGTTTATATGAGACAACCACCAGGTTATGAAGAGGCGTCTTTGTCCAACTATGTGTGTAAGTTAGACAAAGCAATATATGGTCTCAAACAGGCACCGAGGGCTTGGTACTCCAGGTTAAGTACAAAATTGCTAGAACTAGGCTTTAGTTCATCAAAGGCTGATACGTCATTGTTCTTTTACAACAAGGGTGCTGTCACCATCTTTGTTTTGGTATATGTTGATGATATTATTGTTGCTAGTTCTATGCAAAGTGCCACTACAGCCCTTCTACAGGATCTCAACAAAGAATTCTCATTAAAGGATCTAGGAGATCTACATTACTTCCTTGGAATTGAAGTGAACAAGGTGAGTAATGGAATATTGTTATCTCAAGAAAATATGTAGCAGATCTGTTGAAGCGTGTCAACATGGACAAGTGTAAACCGGTAAGTACACCGCTTTCAGTATCTGAGAAATTGTCAATATATCAAGGAGATAATCTTAGTCCTGGTGATGCTACAAGGTACAGGAGTATAGTAGGTGCTTTACAATACTTAACTCTGACTAGACCTGATATATCTTTCTCAATTAACAAAGTATGTCAGTACCTACATGCTCCAACCACTGTTCATTGGGCAGCAGTCAAAAGAATTATGAGATACTTGCAACAAACGTCAAGTTTGGGACTTAAAATTAGTAAATCTCCTTCAATACTTGTGAGTGGTTTTACTGATGATGATTGGGCAGGATGCCTAGATGATCGAAGGTCAACAGGTGGCTTTGCTGTTTATCTTGGTTCCAATCTTGTGTCCTAGAGTGCTCGCAAGCAGGCTACAGTATCAAGGTCAAGTACTAAGGCTGAATATAAAGCTTTGGCAAATGTGACAGCTGAACTCATGTGGATACAAACTTTACTTGAAGAACTCAGTGTCAAAGCTCCACAAGCGGCAAAGGTATGGTGTGATAATATAGGTGCTAAATATTTATCTGCTAATCCTATGTTTCATGCTAGAACCAAGCATATAGAAGTGGACTATCATTTTGTTCGTGAAAGCGTGTCAAGAAAGTTGTTAGACATTGAGTTCATATCCTCTAAGGATCAAATTGCTGATGGATTCACAAAGGCTTTAACTGAAAAATAGTTAAGAGTATTTAGAAACAATCTTAATCTCAGGAGTTTAGATTGAGGGGGAGTGTTAAATATTGTACTTATCTATAGTCGAATCAATCTAAGCTGAGATATAGAGAGTTTGTTATAGATAAGATAGTTAATCTCGGCTAGGGTTGATGGACTATATATGCATGTAATCACAGCGCCGTTTAGTTGCGCAAATTATCAACACGCAGCCGTCGCCCGGGATCAAAGGGCGGCGTTACACCCATCTCGTTCTTGCTGCTTCAGAAGCGGGACCCACCACAAATCAAGTCTTATATGGAATTATGCCTCACTTACGGAAGTTATTCCGGATAAGGATGGACAAGTAGAGTTCTATATGAAAACTATAAGAACTACTCGGATTGTATCCATATTAGTCTCCCTAGTTCTACTTGGACAAGGGGACACCTATAGGTATAAATAGACCCCTAGGCGGAGAAGGGGACAATGAAGATAGACACAGACCAATACAAACCAACACACGCCAAGACAAGCTACCGGATATCGACATGAGAGATAAGCCTAGACAAACCCAATATGATGCCTACAAAGGCCAACAAGAGGGATCTAGCGTTATCTCTGATCTCGCCGAGTGCAGATTCAAGGAGGAAGACTACCCTGTTGTCGACTACGTGATGGTATTCTAGGCCGCCAAGTCGACAACGGCTGGATAGGTTATCCCAAATTTTGTACTGGTGTGATTATGATGAATAAAGAGCAACACCGGCTTCGGCCAACAGGAGTAGGGCTATTACCTATCAGATAAGGGGCCCGAACCTATATAAAAATCATTGTCTCCATCTCTTTTACTTTAATCTTACATATACCCTAGGCTCAATGATCCCCATACTATGCAAAATACCATAGTCATGATCTTAAACGTCCACTGAATGTATTTTGATCGTACGTTTTTGTGTTGAAAATGTTGCTATATTTTTCTACAAATTTGATCAAACTTATGGCAGTTTGACTAGGAAAAAATCAAAACGACTTGTAATATGAAACAGGGAGAGTATATATCCAAGTTTTATGCATGTATGTAGCCATGTTCATTTCAATTTCTAATTAGTTTAATGCATTTTGTTAGTTTTAATTCAGATCTAATGAAATTAATAGCATTTATTCTTTCTTACTCGAGTTAACAATAACTATTGATCTAGACGGTAAACGTTTGGCTGAATTTAACTAAGATATGTAATTAATTTTCTACGTCTATTTGTAAAACTATGCAGGATTACAAATCACCCAAGTTCTGCAGAAATTGGCTTCAGAAGCGTATATTTCGGTAACAATCCAAATTAACCCTATCTATTTTGGTGTGCATTGGTGCAGTGGCAGAAAGGTGTTCATCGTTCGTGGTGAATTACTCCTGCACTCGAAGTAATTATATAGTCGTATAAATAGCCTTTGTTTTGCGAAGACTATCTTTAGCTTTTGATAGAAATCTCTTGAAAGCTCTCTATGGGTTCTTGAACTAGATAGGTGTAGTCCTTTTTATCTGAGTTCATAATTCCTTTATCTTTATCGGCTAACCCTCGTGTTTGGTTAGTGGATTATCTTCCTTAGTTACGCAAGGTAGATAGATGGTATATTTTAATTAATAGTGCATCCTTTGTATAAATATGATGTCCCGTCATACTCCGAGGTAAAGTGCTACATATGTAATTTCTTGTGTTTGCGATACCTTGTTTGTGAGGGCATAAGAAATACTAACACTGGTGCATCACATGACTTAGTCCTATACATTGCTTGTCATTTTTGTTTTGAAATGACCAAACGTGTTTCCTTTGATTGGATAATATTAATACAACTCCTTTTAATAATTAATGGGGTCCATCTTAATCTATCCAAATAATGGTAAATAATCATATGCAAAGACAAAATAACCTCAAGGTTTGTCATAACCAATGGATCAACAGAGCAAACAACTCATATATAAGTGTACCTTAAAATGGTTCAAGCGTACAACTTCATCCACCAAAATGAATCAAAATTGACATTAGTATCCGGATAATAAAAAATCCTAAATCGTAACTTCGGTTGGGCCAAAATGATAAAGGCAATAACTTAATATTCTAGCCAAATTTGTCGTTAGTTTCATTTAGCTAGACATGATTTTATTTGCATAAGAAAATTTATAATGCAATTTTATGGGATCAAATAATTGCTTAAACTAATTAAATGTAAATATGAAAACATTAATTCGGGCAAAATTTGAAAGAAACCTCATTTTGGCCCGAGAGCCGGCCGCGGCCCAGAAGGCACGCGCCAGCCCATTCACTCACGCGGAGGAGCGAGTGGCCCGCTAGAGCTAGCCGCACATACGGCCCAGCTTCGTGTGGGGCACGCGCAGCCCATCGGCCGAAGGCCCATTAGCTGTGGCTGAATGATGCTACAGCGTGGGATCAATGTAGGATGCTACAGCGTGGTAGCAACGTAGTAGGCCGTCCGATTCTGATCGGACGTTTCAGATCAATGGAGCCCAACATAAAATGTCGCTAGTCCCAAAAACCCTAACCCTAGTTCATTCTCCCCTTCTTCCCGTTTTTCTGGTGTGAGAGGCAGCGGTGATGACACGAAGCTGCGGCGATTAATGACGGGCGCGCAATGGGCTGATGTCGAGCGTCGCCTCCTCCACCTCGGTTCTCCTCGACAGCGCCCTCCCCCACCGCGAGCTATGGTGGTGGTAACGCCCTCTCCCCCTCTTCCCCATCTTTTTCAGTGTGAGCGGCGACGATGACGGGCGTAGCGAGCTGAAGCATAGCGCCGCCGCCTCCACCTCGGTTCTCCTCCACGGCGCCCTCCTCCACCACGAGCGGTGGCAGTGCTGACGCCTTCTCCCCCTCTTCCCCGACTTTTCTGGTGTGAGCGGCGACGGTGACGATGGGAGCGCGTCGTCCCTCCCCAAACGCGAGCGGTGGCGGTGGTGGCGCCCTCCCACGGCTTCCCACGGGCGGATTTGGCGTCGGCGGTGGCTTCCCGCGGGTGGATCCGGCGGCGACGATGGCTTCCCACGGGCGGATCCGGCAGCAACGACCGTGTCAGTGGCTTCCTGCAGATGGATCCGACGGTAATGAAGATTAAGATAAGATTTGTGCAGTTCTTATTATTCTTCCCGTTCTTTTGTCTTTCGCTGGATCATCTGATTGGATTTTGTATCTATCTTTTGAATTTGTGCTTTACCCGCCTTACCTAATGTGTTACTCGCGTATGTGGGAACGGATGTCATCGTTCGATCCGACTTATGGACGAAAAATCATGTGACGAAAGGTAAGTTACGAATCTTTTAATTAGTTAAGAAATAGAGTGACATGCATAGTATATCTAACCAAGTTGAATGACATAATGTATTCTACTTTATTAAAAATACGAAGGGAGTACAGCTTCCAGAACGCGGGTTAGTCAACGGAAGCAACTCAGCTACACCGAACGCGGTTTCACTCTACAGGCTTAAAGAACGCGGTTTCTCTAATTCCCTGTTCGCACGCGGCGAGGTCGCAGGCCGCCAGTTAGATCCACAGCCGCCGGGTAGACCTGTCGACGACATGGTTGCACAGGACGGTGTTGACGAGGGTTGCCAGTAGATGGGATTGACAGGTATGTATGCAAGACTCCATCTCTGCTGAGAATACTTGCCACCACAGGGAAGCTTTCCCTGCCCTGAGATCTGAGCTCCTTTTTTTTTTCCCCAAATACTCCAAAGATCCTCTCATCTCCTTGGACCTTGGAGGTTTGGAGGATTTCTCGATGTTTCTTTCGTTCCAACTGTTTGCTTGCACCAATGAGATGACGAAATCGATCTTAGCGTTAGATACTATTTTGCAGCTGTGTGGACCTTCTTGCCAGCGGCGTTCACGTTCAGACTGCTCCGGTGGCTGCTTGGATCCATTAGGTGAGGTGGCATAGTATTCGATGAACTGTTCGACCTTTTGTGTGTGTCCCGTAGGTGGGGTGGGGGGGTGGAGCTGCATTGCGGCAATGCTCACGTCTAACTGATCTTTTGCGTGGTTTTCAATTTTACATTGATAGTAAACAGAACACAAAGAACATCGGTACAGCATGAGCATCACCACAGGGGCGATGAACTCCCTCCTCCCCAAGCTCGGGAAGCTACTAACAGACGAATACAAGCTGCAGAAGGGTGTCAAAGGAGAAATTAAACAACTCAAGAAAGAGATGGAAAGCATGGAAGCTGCCCTCTGCAAGGTCTCCGAGGTGCCGGCGGACCAGCTCGATGAGCTGGTCAAGATATGGGCTAAGGATGTGAAGGAGCTGTCCTATGACATTGAAGATGCCATCGACACTGTGGACAGCAAGGGTCATGATCCTACCCAGCCGTTCAACCTCAAGGTGTTCATTGAGAGAGCAGCCAATTTATTCAATAAAGCCAAGACTAACCATCAGATCCACTATGTGATTAAAGACATCATGAACCAGGTCAAGGTGGTTCGTGAGCGTTATGATAGGTACAAGTTAGATAAACTTGATGCTAGGCCAATTTTGTCAGCTGTTGATCCTCGCCTAGATGCAATGTACAGAAAGGCAACAGAGTTAGTTGGCATTGGTAAGCCAAAGAATGAGCTAACCAAGAGACTCATCGAAGATGACACCTCACTGTTGCAACAACCAAAGCTGATTTCTATTGTTGGTTTCGGAGGCTTAGGGAAGACAACTCTTGCCAACCAATTGCTTCACGACCTCAAAGCGAAGTTTAATTGCCATTTTTTTGTCTCGGTATCGGTTAATCCTGATATAAAGAAGATTTTCAAGAGCATACTCAGCCAACTTGATGTGAAAAGGAAAATATACACCGACGTAAATGAAGAATGGGGTGAGACGCAACTCATTGACAAGATTAGAGAATTCCTCGAGAGAAGAAGGTACGATTCTATGCTTCATGGTTGTAAATAGATATTCCCTCCGTTTCAGTTATAGCGTATTTTGACTTTGGTCAAAGTCAAACTACTCTAAGTTTGACTAATTTTGTAGAAAAAAGTACTAATATTTTTTACCTAAGATAATTATATTATTAAAATTTACTTAATTATAGAGTTAATAAAACTATGTTGATGTTGTAAATATTACTACTTTTTTCAAATAAAAAATTTAAATTATTACATTTGTTTTATTTTTAAAATTTATGTCAAAATTTTCTGTACTAATTATTTAGTCTCATTAGTTTTATAAAATATACATACTGTGCACTCAAACAAAAATTTCAATCGTTTTTCAAGAATACACATGGAATTTACTCTTCAATTTTTACATAGTAAAATATAGGTAATATAGTTGTTGACTTATTTATTTAATTATAAATAAAATAACAGTTTAAATAAATTAAAAATATATATATAACTGATTGTTTGGCTATGTAACTATTGATTGTTTTTATATTAGATTGTTTGTTAGAAAATAGGAGAGGAGAGAACGGGGGGCCTAATGGGCGATCACCTAGCGATCAGATTCGCGCCCCCCTATAGGCAATACCTCCTCCCTCTTCTCCCCCTTCCTCCTCCCCTTTTTCTCTTCCTACTACAGTACACCACAATTTTTTTAAAGAAAAACAAAAGTTAGAAAAATTTATGTATAGAAATACTATATATAAAAAAATTGAATTCAAATTCAAATTTGAATCGAGTATGTAAACTTCGTGTCGGCCTCACCGGCGACGCGCACGACTTCCCTGCTGAGGTGGAGCCCCGACGGCGCCACATCATCCAGGGATCTAGGCTGCCGCTTTCTAGACCCATGCCTCAGTCCACCGTGTCGATGAGGGTGGGGAAACGACGAGCGACCCTACAAGTATTAGTCTTCGCCGCCTCCATCGAGATCTTCGTCTCCACGCACAAGCATGGTGAGACCGGCGGTGGCCGGCCTCCTACTCCCGACAGCGACGAGGCTATTCCAGTCGGCATGCCATATAGCAGCTGGAAGGGGCGCCGCATGCACGTCAGCGAGTAGGCCCAGATGTCTGGCACGTCAGCGAAAACTGGGAAAATGAAGTTTATACGGCCATGGGGTCTAGATTGAACGGTTTTGAACACTTGAGGGGTCCAGATATCGGGTATTGAGGATTAGAAATGTTAAATAAACTCGTGAACTTATTCCAATAGTGTACTTGTTATTTTTTTTGTTTTTTTTTTCGGGTACTTACAGTTTTTTTTCGACCTTTTTCTGTTGGGTCAAGCATACATACGTACTTAGGCAGATGGGCCTGAGGGTTGGGATCGCTGGGAGGTGAGGGGAGATGGACCTTGGCATTTTAAATGTTTTCTAAAGATTAAAGATAAAAGGTAATAGTTAAAAATAATGGGTCCTCCGATTTATTATAATGCCACATGGCAATCTAGGAGTGTTTGTAGGAGTATCACGTGGCGGCTCATGAGCGGTTTTAGAAAGTTTAATAGACTTTTAGTAGATAATAGATAGAATATGGAGATGTCGAAGGGTATAATCGTCTATAGAATTAGGGTGGTTACAAAACATAAGGCATGTACAAAGGTAGAGTCAGATATGAGCTTAACGTTACTTAGAGACTAGCATCCTACAACAGTTAGAGACAATATAGTCTCTAATCATTAATGTATCAAAATACTTTTTCTTACTCTTCTTCCCTTTCTTTCACCACCATGCAACAAAATTTGCTCTAATAAATGCTAAGAGTCGACTCTGAGCCGTTGTCATGCATAAGGGCAAGTACAAAGGTAGAGCCAGTATGGTCTCTACGTTAATTAGAGGCTATCATGTTACAAGAGTTAAGACAATACGGTCTCTAACCATTAATGTACCCAAAACCAAAATTGTAGAACTCATCGAGGTGCAAAATTTTTATTTTGGTCATTTCTCCATCTGACTCTATTTAAACAATTTGAAATTTGAAATTCAAATTTTGAAAAGTTCAAATAGAATTTTAGATCAGTGAACGACTTCAACTGAAAAAGTCATCAACAACAAAGTTGTATAACTCATCAAGATCTACAGCTTTTATTTTGGTCATTTTTCTATATAACATTTTTTGAACCGTTTGAATTTGAATTTAAAAATATGACAACTTCAAACAATATTTTCAAATACTAAATGATATCAACTAAAAAAGTCATCAACAACAAAGTTGAATAACTCATCAAGATCTAAAACTTTTATTTTGGTCATTTCTTCATACGACAAAGTGATAGTAACATTGTTCACAAAATTGACATATCTCTTATCTGGTTTTATAAACTATAACACATATATGTAAAATTTGTGAATAATATTACTAACATTTCGTCGGATGAAGAAATAACAAAAATAAAAGTTTTAGATCTTGATGAGTTATTCAACTTTGTTGTTGATGACTTTTTCAGTTGAAGTCGTTCACTGATCTAAAATTCTATTTGAACTTTTCAAA
>CM020183.1:29246523-29265428 GCA_009805545.1 Oryza longistaminata
GGCTCGACATTGTGTCGAGCAGTAGGCATGCGAGCGCACCAGTCCATTGGAAGGGAGGAAGGAGGCAGCTGGGCTGAGGGAAAAGTAGACCAAGCAGGCCTTGGGCCGGTCGATGGTTTTGCTGGGCTGGCTGCCCAGAGGGGAGGAAGAGGGAAGGGGCTGGGCATGCCATGGGCTGGTGAGGAAAAGATGGCCCAAAGTGTAATAGTTTCTTTTGATAATTTTCCGAATATTTGTAAAGATGGATATTGGTGTGAATTTGCAATTGGACTTTTGAATCTTAATTTGGTATTTGGACGTGCACGAATCATCGGAATATTTGCCAGGAAGTGTTCGGATGGATGGGTTGGATCTTCGAATAGATGTTGGAATGTTAATTTGAGATTTGAATTCACCGGAAATCTTAGGTTTTGAAGGAAGGGGCTAATTTAAGGAATTCCGAATAAGGTTGAATTCAACAAGAGGGGCTCGAATTCGAACATGCGAACATAGGGTTTTGGGACTTGGATTAATGTGCATAGAGCTGCAACCCAAGAGACAAATAGGAAGTCGAGATGGTATAGGAACTATATCCATTCAATAGGTGATTTTGGATAGACTCTTGGGTGCGAGTATTTCCTGTTACCAAAATGGATCGTTCGAGAGGGGTAAATTTTAGAAGGTAAATCGAACCACAAAATTCGAATCTCGAGAGCTTTAACTTAACGAGAGAATGCTAGGGCAAGATTTGGAGAAAAAGTATCAGAGGAAAGGAAATTCAAATACATAGAATCGGGTTTGTAATCAATTTGGGATTCAAAAGATTTAGATGAAGAACACGGTAATGCACCAATTGGGGTGGGTGATGGGACCTTGTTTAACTTAAACACAACCACAATTATTGGAATAGATGGGGAAAGGAGAGAACAAATAACGGATATTACCCTGAGAGGCGTTCCTGGAAAAACCACTGGGTTTTAGTATTTCCGGATACCGGAATAATTTGTTCGGGAGGGGTTCGATTTAGAAGGAGGAACAAACTACGGAATTCAAATCCTGAGGGATTTAATGTATGGTAAGTATTGGGATTCACAAGGATTGACTTAATCGAGATCTTTGGCACAAAATCCTAAATGCACTCAAATAAACCAAACTTTTTCGTGAATTCTTTTCAAATAAGATCTTTTAATATTTAAGTTTGAAAATAGAGTCTTGATGGCAAATTCTCACTAGCCTTTATTTGTAGAACAAATACAAAAGACTATTTCTTAAAAAGGATTTTCAGATATCAATTAATATTAGATAAAATAACTTCCTCTAGGAATTATTCCTAAAGGGGTTTTCTTAAAAGATTTAGTGATTATAAACACTCGTAAAACAAATACCCAAAAAGTGGGTTCCAATTTATAGAAAGAGAGTTTTTAGGAAAAAGAATATATATTTACAAATATTTTCTTATTTTATAATCATGGTTCCTTTAATAAATAATATTTGAATCCAAAATAGATTTTATTCTCAGATTTCGGTCCTTGTGGCCAAGCACAACAGAAGAGGAAAGTAAGATCCAATAAACTCTAGCATGAAGGAATTTGGAAAAGGATTTCTGGTTATTCCAAATTTTGTTTCTGTATTTCAAACTCGAAATTTTCAGGGTGTTACATGCCTGCGTGCAATAGCAGCAATCGCGGTCATCTCGACAGATCGATTGATACAAAGGAAGAAAAAAACATATTTTTAACCTTTAATCAAAGAGTTAATTAGCAAAGTACTAATATATTATACCCTTACGAATCGATGGCTCATATGTTTCTACTAGTAGTAGATTGGTTCTATACCTTATCACACATATATGTATATATATTTTGCAAAATATAACCAATTTTAGATGCTATATAACCAATTTTTCCATTTTGGATTCTAGTACAGTGTTACTTTCCATACGTAATTGTGTGGTTAATTTCCTTCTTATCTATTAACTTATTAAGGAATAGAAAAAAAGAGCATCCAGGTTCGCTCTCACGGTTTAGAAATTCCCACATTAATCGGGGGGAAAAAAGAGTTCATGTAGGAATACAATTTAAAAACAGCTGAAATTCGGAATTATAAAAAAGGAATATAGAAAGAGGAGACTAGAGCCATACAGTATACAATTTAGAACTATTTGAAAATCGGAATTAAAAAATAAGAAAACTAAAACTAGAGGTTAGAGTTCCTATAGAAATACAAATTAAAAATAACTAAAATTGGAATTAAAAAAGGAATATTGGAAGAAGATTCTATAGCGCATATAGAATATAATTTAGGAAAAACTGAAATTCGGAATTTCAAAATAAAAAATATTAAAAGAAGAGTTTAGAGTCCATACAGAAATACAATTAGAAACAATGGAAATTCTAAATAAAAAAAAGGAATATTGAAAGAAGAGTCTAGAGTTCATATAAGAATTTAGAACAAATAAAATAAAAGTAGAGTTCAGAGTCCATATAGAAATACAATTAGGAATAACTAAAATTCAAAATTGAAAAATAAGCAATATTGGGAAAAGAGTCTAGAGTCCATATAAGAATATAATTTATTTTGGAATTAAAAAATAAGGGATATTGGAAAAAACTTAGAGTCCATATAGGAATACTATTTATAAAAACAGAAATTTGGAATAAAAAAAGAATATTGAAAGAATAATATAGGGTTCATATATGAATTTGAATTAATTGAAAGTCAGAATTAAAAAATCAAAAAAATTTTAAAAGTAGAATTTAGAGTCCATATAGAAATAAAATTTATAAATAACTAAATTTCAAAATTTTTTTAAATAAGCATGATTGGAGAAGAGTCTAGAGTTCATATAGTAATATAATTTAGAATTAAGTAAAATTCGAAATTAGAAAATAATAAATAATTATCAATACAATACAAAATTCAAATTTGTGTTGCTATTTTTAATATATTTTAATAAAAAAAATATGAAAATATTTAAGATATTATATGAGAAAAAAATATAACCATGGTAGCCGCGCAATCTGCGCTAGCCACCATTCTAGTTTTATATTCTGCCACCTTTTTTAGCGAATCTGCCACCTTTTATTTGTAGCTTCACAAGTGTTTGCCCATGTATCTTGTGATTATCATTCCACTTGATATGATCAAAGCATATACAATATTCGGCATGCCATATTTATAATGTATAATTTCAGATAGTGTTTTCACATGTTTTGTTTACTATTAACATGTTTGTGCACACTGTTATTTATTACTAGGTGCTTGTGCGTGATTGATGATGTATGGAAAAAATCGGACTGGGATACTATCAAACTTGCTTTGAAGGATGGTAATTGTGCAAGCAAAATAATCGTAACTACTCGCAATAAGGCCATCGCAGAGCATGTCGGTGGCGGTGTTTATGAACTTAAACCTCTTTCTGCTGATGACTCTAGAAAGTTGTTCAACAAGAGAATATTTGATTCTGAAAATGGATGTCCTCCTTTATTAAGTGAAGTCACTGGAAAAATCTTGAAGAAATGTGGGGGTGTACCATTAGCCATTATTACTACAGCAAGCTTATTAGCTAGTAAACCAATACATTTGCAGGTATGGGAAAGGGTGAATGAGTCTATAGGTTCTGGACTTGAAAAAACTCTTGATGTTGACAAGATGAGGAAAATATTAAGTCTCAGTTATTATGATTTGCCTTCCCATTTGAAGACTTGCCTTTTGTCGCTAAGCAAATATCCTGAGGATAGGAAAATAAGAAGAGATGTTTTGGTATGGAGTTGGATTGCAGAGGGTTTCATAATTACAGAGAAGACACACCCTCGAGGGACAAGACTGGAGGAGATAGGAGAGATGTACTTTACTGAGCTCATCAATACAAGCTTGATCCAGCCAGTATGTATTAACAGCATTCCTCTCCAAGATGGTCAGGTGCATGCTTGTCAAATACATGACATGGTTCTTGAACTAATTACTCAATTATCAGCTGAAGAAGGCTTTGTTACCACTTTATTACCAGTTGGTCAACAAGAAGGTACATATGTGCCTTGGAATAGGAAGATTCGCCGGCTATCCATCCACAATAGCAGCAATAGCTATGCCACAGGGAAAGAAAGGGAGCAATTATCCCGAGTAAGGTCACTTGCTGTCTTTGGCCATGCCGATTCGATGCCACCTCTGTCCAACTTCCTTCTTCTAAGAATGTTACAGATAGAGGGCTGTACTGGTCTAGATAACAATCATCTTAATGATCTCAGAAAGTTGTGTCACCTAAGGTTTCTGCGGCTAAGGCGATCAAGTATCACCAAGCTACCTGAGAGTATTGGGAAACTAGAGCTTCTGCAGACATTGGACATCAGAGGTACCAAGTCAGTTGTAGTGTTGCCAATGTCATTTGTGAACCTAAGACAGCTGATTCGGCTAATTGCTGACAGAGTGATGATGCCAGATGGTATGGCTCTGAGGAATATGATATCTCTGCGAGAACTAGTTGGCATATGTGCCACACTGCAGTCAATGTATGAGATTGCTCATCTGATAAAACTGAGGGTTCTTACAATTGTGATTGAGAATAACGATTTGAATGAATGGATTGTCATGTGTCTGCTGAAGTGCATCGATTTACAAGAATTGGAATTTAAAGCCCCAGGATTTTATTACCTCGATTTCATGACGCATGTTCCTTCAGGTCTCCAAAGGTTCATGGGCAATGGCATGTTTGATAGAGCATTCCCAGAGTGGATTAATTCTTCGCTTTCCTGGCTCACCACCTTAACCATCAGACTGAACTTTATGCGTATCCTGCCTCAGCACCTAGAGAAGCTTTCCGAGCTGCCATCCCTTCGCTTTCTCAGGATTCATGAAATTGGTTTCTCAGATCAGCAGGAAAAGCTCTTTGTGCAAAGTGGGGCATATTCATTCCGGCGTCTAACAGAACTTCACTTCTATTGTGGTTTGATGTTCCTTGCGTTTCAACGGGGATCCATGCAAGAACTTAGAAGGCTTTCTCTTCAGTTCAGTGCGGCAGTGACTACTGATTTTTTCGTAGGGATGACTAATAACTTTGACTTCGGCGTGGAGAACCTCCCTTCTCTCCGGCATGCTATCATTCATTTTTATGAAGATCCCCCTAAGGAAGTAGAGAATGCTATCAGGGCAGCACTTAAGAACAATCCCAACCATCCATTGCTCAGTATTCTTCCAGCGGGCATAGGTGTCACAGAAGACTGAAGAGGTATGAGCTATCTGATTCCTCTTCAAAATCATCCTTGAATTGGTCTACATTTTTTTTTTATGTGGCTATAATAGTATTTCATTCATAATGAAACTATTGTTGAGTTTTCTTCTTGATCTGATTGTTCCTTTGCCATAAATTAGGAAGTAATTAAGCTCGCGTAGATGCATGGCAGCTTATTTATTGTTTATAAAAAATATAAAGAAAAGACTATGTCAGAGTGTGAAACTCCTCTAGCGGGGAAGCGAATACTCTCCCTTTGGAGATTCAGCCAGGGGGCGCTAAAAGTCCGGGTCCCTCATAGAGCAAATGAACACAAGTGATTATATAGGTTCGGGTGGCACGGATGTCTAACAACCTACTCATGTGTGTGAACTATGAATGTGATTGCAATAAGGTGGAAACTTATGGAAGTGTTAACTGCTAGCGATTTGAACCATCTTCTCGCTAGCATGGATCCTCCTTTTATACATAAAAGGGAGTCCACGATACCAATGCATTCATGAAGAAGTGGGACCCATTCCACTGAATTAGGTATGCTTAGTCTCATCAATGTTCCTCCCAACAAACTAGCTAGATGTGACTGCTTCACCTACTAGCTGACAAGTGGAGCAAAAGGCAAGAAAATCTTATCTCATTTGTCACGGGCCCACGTGTTAGCCTCTGTAAAGTGCCGAGGTAGATCCGAGTGGCAGATGATGAGGGCGTGACACGTTGCACCCTTCCTATTCCTTTGGTCGACGTGGGATGCAGTGAGCCTCATGTAGCGCCACACCTCCACAACATGCCGGTGAGTTGTATCCCAGGTTGCTCTACCATGGGGTTAAATTGTTGTGTTAGTTAAAGCTTATCCTCTGGACCCACCAGTACTCATAAATGGGCGGAGCCCTCCATGGAGAGCCTGGGGCAGAGGGCGTCCTCGGGTCCCAGCTCGAGGCCCAGAGTCACATGGAACTTGTTCCGGGGCAGCTTCCGTGCTCCGGGGCAACTGCATGCCCGAGCACATTTCATGCTTAGGGCAATCATCATACCCGTGGCACCCGGGGCAGCTTTCGCTGCCAAATCATAGGTATTTTTTTGTTGATTCGTATGAGCTTCTTGAAGATATCAGTGATCAAGGAATTCATGATGAACATAGCTCGAAGGAGATGCCGAAAGGTTGCAAGCTGTATCATCTCGTATGTCTCTTGAAGACGTAGATACATATGTCTCTTGTTTTGTATTGTTCATGCTGCGATGACTCGGGGGGATGGGGACTCGTCCCCATTTATCCGACAGACTATCTTACCATATTCACTACAAAGACAATATATTACCATAGGGAGATGGGGATGTGCAGGGTTTCATCTAGTATATCTAATATATTTAAATAAAAATAATTTTGAAAACTCATCTATCAACAATATTTATTATCATTGTCTTGAAAGACGGTTATCTATTTAATATATGGAATTGCGTCTATACCTCTAATTTATTTGTGCTATGCATGTGTATCAGGATGGGAATGGTTAGGATATGGATTGAACCTAAACCGTTTTAAGTGAATTCGTTGATCCATGATTTAATAGGGTCAATCCATCATGAGTCCATTATATCAATAGGTTATCCATGGATATCCAAATGGATCAGCTAAATTACTAGTAGACAAAAAAAACTCTTATTTTTAAACTCTTATGTATGTAAAACTCTGACCCAAAATTTTTAAACTCGCGTTCACACTATAAAAACTTATCGAATGCAGTTGAATTTTGGTGGACTAATTTATTGCACATAGAAGCAACTTTGTGTAAATTTTGAGCCCTTTATACATGTGGGGCCCACAAATGCCCTACTAATATACTAAGAAAATTTTATTATATGTGTGTAAAACTCAGACCCAAAAATTTTTAAACTCGCATTCACATTATAAAAACTTATCAAATTTAGTTGAATTTTGTAGAAATGATTTATTATATAGAGAAGCAACTTTGTTCAAATTTTAAGTCATTTAGACATGTGGGGCCCACGATGTATTACTAAGACCCACAAATTCTAGTTGCATGTGTGTAAAACTCGGACCCAAAAATTTTAAACTCGCGTTCACACTGTGAAAACTTGTTAAATTTAAATTTTGTATGAATGAATCATTATATAGAGAAGCAACTTTGTACAATTTTTTGAAACATTTATACATGTGAAGTCATTTTGGGTTGAACCACTTAAACCTAGGTTCTAATGGTCTGATCCGTTTGATCCATTTATATTTTTGGAGCTACCCTAAAAATCTGATAGGACAAATTTACGAATAGATTTAGTGGATAAATGGATCGACCATAACCATTCCCTATTTGACATGTGTATGGAGTAATCTTAAAGTTATATATATATATAGAGAGAGAGAGAGCTTTGAACTAGTTAGTAAAATAGTTAATGTTAATACCTAAACATTTTAGAAAGTTTCATACTCATTTGAATTGGGTATATTCTCAATTTCAACCATGGTGCCCGGGCACCATGGAGCACCAAACAAATATTTTGATTGAATTAAAACTTTAAGATTTGATTGAATTACTTCTTAGACATTCATAATGCTCTAAATTGATTATTTTTATTATTGTTTTTAGTCAATTCTATAATTGATGGACTTTAAATTTAATTTTTAGATAGACCATATTTTTCTCCCAATAACGAATTTACTTCTAATGTTATAACAACTTACTTCAATTTTGTGCTAAGTTGCTTTTATGATTGGTGCAAATTACTTTTAGACTTATAAATTTACTTTCATAAATGCATTTACTTATAAATCTTCTCTACACTTTACTTGTGAATTTACTATACATAGTTTCTTATTTCAACTCAGCCACAATGTAATTACTTCCACTACAGAGAGTTACTTCTATTGCATAGCTAAGTTACTTCTACAATTTAAATAAATTACTTTTAACTTAATAAAATGTTTGAATATATTTAACATAGATCTTGTTTTGTCACACATTTTATGTAGAGTACAATGATGCAAATAGATATATTACTTTTAGATTAATTTACAACATAGATATTTTTTATCAGAATATAATCATGTAAGATCTTGTTGTAAGATTTAATTGCAATGAACACAACGATATAATCGGATTATAGGTCGGATAAGTAATTTAAGAGAAAATTCTATAAAAAGAAAAAAAAAAGCACTATTGAGTGTATGCGTGTTGCGTGGAGGACCCAATGCTTTTTTTTTGGAAAGCCACATGCAAAAACAAGGTGTGATTTCATTTTTAGTAACACGGTGGTGGTCGCGGATTAGGACTATCGCGCTACTACACGTCGTGTAGTCGCATCTTTTTTCTTAGGATTTATACCATTTTCTCTAATTTATTGTAGTGCCTTGTGACGGCTTGAGAGCATTCGTAGGATGTTATGTGACGACCTGAGAGTGTTTATAAGATGTTTCATAGAATTTTATAGATCATTATAAGCTCTCCCCTAGTAAACCCAACGCTTCCTCTTCCCCAGTAAACCCTAGGCGTCGCCGCCGCTTTTCAACCTCGCTGCCCCCGGAACAGTCGCAGGTGTGCGGGCTGCTGGGATGGCGACGGCGAGGCTTCCTCCTCAAATCCCTTTGTAGGGTTGGGGCGGCGCGGTGGGTCTTGTTTAGATTTGGCAAACGACGTGGTGGTGGAGGTGCTGATGGTGGTAGCGGCGGCGGCGGAGGCTGGGCAGACGGCGACAGTGACACTAGCAAACAATGAAGTGGTGGAGGCGGCGGTGCCCGTTGGCAGCCGGCCAGGCGGTGGTGTTGGCACCCGTTGGCGCTCTGCCGGCGCGACGGTAGTGAGGGTGCTGGTGGTGACTGAGGGAGGTGGCAGTGGAGGCGGCGCTCCAGTGATGTGAGGACGTATGGGAGGCGTCCGCGTGCTTTGTGGGTGGTGGCGGCGTAGGAAGGTGACGAAGGCTAGTCCTCTGTCCCATACTCTGCCACCAGCGGCGATGGATAGTGGTGGGGGCTAGCCCCCTCCATTGCGATGGCGGGTCAGCAGCATTGCAACGGCGGTCGATGGTTGGCTCGATCACGACAACAGATGTTCTCAGTGGAAGCATCCTAGGGACAGTGGCAACTTAGCGAGCTCCGCCGCCCTGTTCGGACCATGGCTAGGCAGGGTTGCGGGACGGTGGTCATCAGTATCTTGGTGATAGGGGTGGGTTGATGGTGTGATGGTCATCGGTTTGCCTGATGCAGGTAAGGACAATGGCAACGGAGGCTCGCAGCGATGGTGTCCTAGAGGCAACAGCTGCCACGTGAGTGTCGGCGCTTAAGGTCTGGCTACGCATAGGTGTGGATGGCCATGGAGCATCTTCGGTAAGCTCATGGCAGGAGCTACAATGAGTTGGATGGTATGTGGCAGAGGTGGCGCAGCAAAGCGGCTTCGCAGCGCACTATGGGTGTTCGGAATGCGGCATCGGCATAAGGGGTTTTGGACGGCGACGATGGACAGTAGGCATAGCAGTTGGCAGCACAAGGTGGTTGAGTTCTGTAGAGTTGGAGATGGTGCGGCTAAGGGTTGCACGGGCAAGTTCTGTTTCTCCTCTTCCCCCACTCATGTTTGGGCGGATAGATTAAGTCTTCAATGAAGATTGTAGCTAAGTCTTCTAGCTTTTCTCTTTTGTGTTTGTGTGTTTTTCTCTGTGTGAGATTTGGAGTCTAAGAACTCGTGTAATGTTTTGGCTGTGTAATCTTTTTTAGATATAGAGGTTGGATTAATGAAAAATCTATTATCTAAAAAAATATATATTAGATAGATAGATTCATTACTCCAGTTCCCTCAATGAGCTTTGTTTACTCCATTCCTAACATCTTATTTGGCTGTGTTGTATCGTACTTCCTCTGTTACACAATGAAAGTCATTCTAGCATTTCCCACATTCATATAACATCAATATGAATATACCTCCATCGATCTAGCTGAATAATTTGAAATTCGTAATAATGCATTGCTTTCGTCCTTTATGAAATAATAGTCCATTAACATCATTTGAAAATAAATAAAAAATAAGTTCTTTTCTATTTTTGGGCTAAATTTATCTAGACGTACTAGAATAGTCACATAGATTATACTTATCTTTCATATTTTCTTGAAGAGTTCTTCTTGTTTGATGGCAACTTTTTGTTTTTTGGTTTATCTATTCCTAATGTTGTGTGAAAAGTGAGTTAGCCCTGAAATCTTAGCTGTGGTTGTACATCCAAATGTCATGTATTCTTGTAGCTGCTCCTAATATATATATATATTTGACTTTCCTTTGGATCACTTTTTTTTTTTACTTTTTGTGCTCATAGGCATGGGCATTGGTGATGGATATGATGATGATGAACAGTGTTTTGGTATGTATTCAGTATCTATGACATGCGCGCGATGTATATCTCCCACCATAACAATGGCAGACTTGCGGCGAACACGTCAACACGGTGCATCCGGATGAGCTGGTGGAGATAATTAAGGGATTAGATAACCTTAGTTGATATATTTGTGTGTTTTGTTTTGGTATTGCATAATGTTATGAGGTACTATCAATTATCAGACATGTTATGAAGTGACGAATAAATAAGCTAGACAGCTGTTCTAAAACAGAGAGAGTAATGAGGTGATTGATGATGTACACATTGATTTCATAAGCTTGAATATTTAATCTCTTATGCATAATCTTTACTTGAGGCTTCTACCATTTCGTTATGATCAATTCAACTTGTTGGTCAATGGTCAGCGGCTAGTTCTCCCAAGATACACAAGGCATACTATAGATTATTTAATGAGCTATATTTGCTCTTCGTGGAGGTATTGAATGATTATGTTTTGTTCTACTGGATAAGTTTAAATCCCAAAAGATAGTGATTACAGTATACCAGCACTAATTAACTGTACCAGCTGACTGCTGTTTTATGTTTATTTCTTTAGTTTTGTGCAATACTAATGTTGATATATTACACCTTGGAGGTTTGGGTACAACCATATAAGTTTCACGATGGAGTTAAATTTACTGCTTCACCAGTATAAAAAATTGAGATTCTCCACAACTTTTGGTCTTCACATCAATTACTACCAGCTGGATTGGCTGATAAGGTTGAAATTGCTGCAAGTACATAGAGTAATTTTCAGGTTGAAGTGATATGAAAATGGCTGGTATACACTGCAGAGATTTCAGAGCAACTTAGAACTGTGTTTCGTTTGATGAGATGCGACTATGCATATATGGCTGATGGCTGATTGAGATCCTCTACTTTAAGTCACATGACTTTGAGTCACTGACATATGGGTTCCTTTTGCTATAGACCCACATGTAAGTGAATGTAAAGTCATTTGACTTAAGGTAGATGATCTCAATCCGGCTGATGGCTGGTTGGTGTATGTTGTCCCATTTCATATGCCGTGGACCATGATGTCTTTTCAGAACCTTGGCATCAAATACCAGGTCGGATGATACTTGAATTTCAGCTCGTTGTATTAGGTACTAGTAAATGTTCTATCATATCTAAGTTTGGTTTATTTTGGACAAAGAAGGTATGACATTGGTTCCAAGATGATGGTGATGTTCCTCTCTCAAAAAATAAAAAAGATAACGTTGTTGAGTACTCCATACTATACATCCAAGGTATGAAACATAGCTGATCCTAAATTCCTAACCGGGACGAACACTTGGGTTCACAGCGATTTGAAGGAGTATTCTGGCTTGCACACAGCATCCCATCGAACATTTGGCATGCATGCAAGATGGTCACCATGGTTGGTTGTGCTCTTTGTGGCAACACCTCAGTAGCAGTGCAAAAGAATCGAGCTGAATCAACTCTGTTTCAATTTCAATTTCCATTTCATCTTGTTTGACGATATTTTGTCATTTTTCACCAAGCAAATAAGATTACTATTTAGCAAAAGTAGCTAGCTTGATTGTTGGATTTTTATGAGATGCATGCATATGGGCCATGCAGTACTGTGCACGTGTTAACTGGTGCATACGTATATATACTCGTATCTAGCCAACCATATGGTTCATATGCATGCTGATATGCATGAATGAATTGGCCAAGAGGAGAAATGAGCTGCTCTGCGACTCATGGGCTCGCGCGCTCGTGGCCGACCGTATACTCGGCGTATACGTATACCGGACGGTTTTCCACATAATTAAAAAGCAGGGAGCTGGGACGTATTAATAGTTGGGCTGCATATGGGCTGGCGGAGCTGCACTACATGCTCGTCGCGAACATGCGGCTAGATATCTAGCACGTACGCGGCAGGCGAAATTTCTCTCCAACGGCAACGAGCTACGGATGCGGAACTGACAACGACGGATAACTCGAATCTTATCTGATGATTTCGGATCAGGAGTTATCCGCGGCAACTGCACCCGGAAATATCGGAGCGATCACGCGTGGCCGCGGCGGCGCCGGAGCATGCGCGCCCGCCCGTTAGGTCTTTCCCTGTGCCTATAAAAGAGAGGCTCCTCTCCATCCGCAAGGGGGAGGCAGATCAACAGCCATTCCATTCATCACCTCACGCATTCATTCACGTCCCTCCACTCCCATCTACTCATCGCGGCAACCACTATCGTCGACTGATCATCGCCAACCACATCAGCATGTACGCGACCTCGGCAGCAGAAGGAGGTGTGCGCCCGACGGCTGGCGACCTCGGCCACTACTCATCGCGGCATCCGACGAGAGGACGCGTGCGCCGAGAAGGAGGCGCTGCCGAGGAGGAGGAGATGACGCTCCAGTCCACTGTTATGGGTAATTAATCTATGTTTCTATTCATCTATTGATCAATTTCATGCATGCATGAGATGGCGACTAGATGGGAATGCTGGAGCACTGTTGGTCGACGCCTGCACGCCGTCGTCGAGTCCACCAAGTCGTGGAGGTGCTGTTCGTCTATGTCGTCATGTTCGGCCGGATGACCTCGTCACACTACCTCGCCGGAGCACGCTGTCGCATCCGTACGTGGACATCGTCAAGTCGCCGAACCGCCCGCGGAGCCATGGCGCTGCCCTCGCCGGAGTCGCCGTGCAAATCGTCTGATCGACATCATCCGGTCAAGCCGCCGGTGAAGACTCTACTCGTTGCTGTGATCTCGCCGCCGATATCCGCGGGCCATCTTTGGCGGTGCCGCCATCTTCCTCACGCTCGTCGTTGAGCCGCTTGACGAGAACACCAATCAGAGTCAGAGGCAAGAAGCAAGTGCTCGGCGGAAGGGCACACCAAAGTGTACACCGCAGGCAGTCCGCCGCCGGTCAGGGATCAACGACGGCGCCGCACGGCGGATGGTGCACTCGGCCAGGAGGAGAAGGTCGCTGCTGCCGCTGACTTATCATGCACGGGTGACGCCAAGCCCCAATTAATGTGTGGTCAATCTACGCCGCGGTCAAGGACGTCTCCTAGCCCTGACGCCTTCATGTCGCTGCCGTGCTCACATCCAAGCCTGCTCGCGGTTTCTTCGGGCCCTGGCGTCATCGACCAGGGCTAATCTCTATCTCCGGGCCGTCCAGTCAAGATGTCCGATCGAGATGTGTCCATGTCAAGTCGAGCTGCCGGCGATGCTCTCACGCTCGCTATCCTCGACACCAACACCACGCCAAAGCTGTTTCCATTTTGGACGCTGCCAATATGCCATAATTCACATTCGCTTTATAAAAATTTACCAAATTCAAGTAAACATAAGAAGAAAATTACCAAATTTGGCTTGAGATGATATATTATATAGAAGGGAAACTTTATACAGCTTGTGGGGCCATGCATGTCTTCTCCTGTCCACTAAATATCCATATCCATTTTTTTGGTATAACATAATCCAATCCAATTTTGAAATAGATACTACATGTGAAATTGGATATCCATATTTCAGGCCTATTAGGTAGAGCTCTAACTCTCGAATCCTAGCTCTAAACTCTCTAGTAGGAGTTGGAAGTGGCTCTGAAAGTGTTTGGCTCGTTTTGTCGGCTGCAGAAATCCTAAAAGAAAGGATGGGGGGAGATGGACAATACTACCCTTGTGGTTTTTGCTGCTTGCTTCCATGAAGGATAATAGTTTTTCTTTCGAGTAAAAAAATAACATATATGTAGTAATATAAATGTTTAGTATTAATAACTAGTAGCATTGTCATCGAAAGATAGAGCAAAAGACCAGAAACTATGGTATATGTCCATAATCCTAAAATATGACCGGCTAGATTATCACGAAATGCTTTGTCTTATCCCATCCTAAAAGTTTTGGTCTCTTGTAAATTGTTAAACCAAAGAGTAAAATACATAAAGGGTCATTCAAATTGTTTAGGTGTGTCATACAAGTCACTCTACTTTTAAAATGTATATTTTTATCACTAATGTTAAGTGAGTCATATGCTCATCTAACTTTCCACTTGGCCATACCTTACACGTGGCATGTTACCTAGGTTTGAAAAATTTACTTATGGAAATGTGCAGACCTAACAATATAATTGAGAGGAACAAAATTATAGGAAAAAAAGAAAGCTGGTAGGGTTTGATGGCAAACGAGAGAGGACTGAGAACTAGAACTCGTCAAAACATGCACAAGTGAAATGATTTGGTTCCACTAATTTCATGTGTTGTCAATTGGTAGTGCTTTGAAAAAGAGAAAAAAATACACAGAGGGTTTTATGTACGTTTCTAGATGCAACTTTCTCAATCCTAGGTAGTATGCCATGTGTACAAGGCATGCTCATCTGGATGGAAAAATGACTCAATTCACATTAGTGATCCAAATATGCATTTTAAAAGTATAGTGACATATACACCTAAACAAGTTGGATGATGCTCCATGCATTTTACTCTAATCCAAATCACAATATAATCGGTGCAGCTGCCAAATGTAAAATCAGAACACATATAATCACTTGGGAAACCAACATGCTGTTCAACCTGATTCATGAACTGAATTTACAACAATTTTCAATAATAAGGTTCAGACAATTTTCAATGACTTTCCCAGAGATTCACGATAACCTCTTTGAAAACCAGCACAATACACTGGAGCAGAAAAAACACAAATGTTCGGACTATGTTCTAGCAAGACCATTTTAATTTTGTGTAATCGACTATTATAAGGATGCACAAATTCTCATGCAGTTTGTGCTGCTTGGCCCTGAAATGTAATGGTATAAGCTTTGCTGACAATCTTTACCATGACTCACTTGATTAGCAAACCCGATTAAACATTCTTTGCTTACAAGAAACTTCAAACACACCAGACAAAAATGCACATGTAGCTTATAATTAATTTATACAAAACTACTTCTGAGAATGCAATTAGCACATGATGAACTCTATACTGATGCAGGAGCAATTAACAACAGATTCAGACATCTATTTCTACATAACTTCCTCGTGGCATGTGATACCATGACCTTGATCTTATCTGACAAATCATCCATGGAATCGAGTACTGTTTTCTTTCTTCAGAAGCTTGCGAACATGTCACTATGTCAGGGAGGTGGCATTGGACTTGTTCAATCAAACAAAATGCTCAAAGGTCACTAGTGCTTAAATCAGAAATTTCATACCCCCTAAACAATTTTCCAGATATGAAAATTGACCATTTTATCATTGCACAATAGCAACAAATCAACAAAAATAGACGGTCATCCCCTTAGAAATAAGTCAGATTTGAAGTCAATATGTGGGGAAATTTTAGGGTTTGGGGAAAAAATTACCTCCAGTGTATTGTGCTAGGGGCCTTGCGCCACTGTGCTGGTCCTCAGCCTCCTCCGTCGCCATGTACAGCCTCCGCCACCGTGCAATGCCCCTAGCTGCAGCCCTTTGCCAGTCGTTGGGATTGGGAGGACACGGGGGAAGAGATAGGGAGGGATGGTGCCGCCTCCATGTGCCGTCTGCCCAGCCGCCTGATGGCAGGGGTAGTGTAGTGGCAATTTGCATGTAATTTCAATGAAAACCAATGGGTAGCAGTGTCATTGTGTTGGGAGTGGAGCTTTGGAGTTAGCTTTTCCCTGCTGCATCATCGTAGTTCAATTCTCAGAGCGCTCTAACCCACTCTGTTCCACTTTTGGTTGGATGTGGACTGTTTAGTTGAGCGACAGTTACAGAAAGGTGGAGCTAGGAGCTAGAGTCATGCCAAACAGGCCTGAAAATCCTGGGAGTCCCAGCCAATAGACTGGTACTCTTCTGTTAAGTCCAAACTCTCCACACTCTGCTAGGACTTACCACGTTAGCAAAGGCAGCAAATAAAAAAAACCTCACCTCATCGCCTTGTGAGCGGAGATGCCACACTTGGCCTGCAGAGCTTCTTGTTGCGGTTCCAGAATCCTCGGCTACCACGACATCAAAGTCGTCGTTGTAAATCAGTTGCGACACAACTTCGTGGTGTTCAAGCTATGCGACCATACAGTGCCTCTAAAAATTAGGGCCCTCAAAATTTATGTGTTTTAATTTAAACCAATACGTTCCAATATATTTAGGATCTTTACATTCAATTCTTTCAAATTTCACTTTTTCTGCTTCACTGAATCAGCTAGAACGGGTTGTTTTCTTCTCAACTCTGACAAGCGTTTGATGGTACTCTTAAATGCATTAAAGAACCGTATTTCATGATGACGATGTGAACATGTGTTCTAAGCAATAAGGATTTCATTTTTCTATTTAGTAAGAAAAACCTAAATTGTTGCAACGATTCTTCTTCTGCTTAGCTGGAACGCCACTACATATGTACATAGGAGAGATTGTTGACATAACTCTTGTCATTGGTTGCGAACAATTCTTGCTTGTTTTAATAGCAAGATATAGCTAAAGAATGATTATCAGACTGATGCTAGCTTTTCTTGTATAGTTGGAAGGCAATGCATAACAAAAAAAAATCAGTAATAATAGAGACATGTCCCAATGTATTATAAATAATATATAGCTCTGATTTATTATGCAACTAAAAATTTTTTAAAAAAGAGAATGACTCGTTTTACATTTCACACAGGGCTCCAAAATTGTTAGGGACGACTCTGGTGAGTGCTGTGTGGCCTTAACCTCCCGGAGGCCAGAGCTGGATCAGATGCACGAAGTGGTGCAGAACTAATGGATTATTCCCCTTCCGGTTCCAGATTTTGGGCACCAACAAGCAACAATGCCTTTGGTTGGCGTTTACTCGTTGGAGGGGCCAGCAAATGGGGCAATCTCATCGATCTCAACAGTCGATCCGTCTATACTGATTTGCTTTATAGGTTTTGGGTGGCATATCCTTCGATGGACTTCGATCTGAACTAGCTAAGGCTAGCTGTAATTGAGTTGCCGGTGAGTGATTAAGGCAATCGACGATTTTGTGTCATGCCGCCGGTAGATGACGTTGCCGCTGGCACGAACACTAGCCAGTTGACAGAAATATGATGCCTTATTAGCATCAGGTCTGTCAAGAAAATTCACAAAAAGAAGGATATATATTATCGTACGCTCCACCGTTGCATAGACAAAGGCAATGAACCGAATTTTCTTAATACTACAAGAGCTGTTCCTTTTGCAGAATAACACTGCATATAAAAACATGGTACAATTTGAACCATGCCACACAAATTTTACAAAATTTGTGATATACCACCATGGCCCACAAGTCATTGACTCATGTGGGTCCTACATGTCATTAAGATACGGATGGCATATCTCAAATTTTGCAAATATAGGGTGGCATGTTTCCAACAACCAAAAAAACATTGGTAAGATTCAATTCACCCATATGAGTGGACAAAATGTTATAGCTATGCGCATATTCGATCTCCTGACCTAGACAAATAAATTGAGGTACAACTATGCAGTTGACACGAAGCGCGGGAAAATATAGATCATGAACCCTTCAAGCGTGCACGCTCTATTCTAAGTAGGTTTCAACTCAGTATTATTAGTCACACAGATAAGTTTATACACTGAAACGAGTGTTTTACAAGTTTATGTATTAGGTTGCACCCACCAGTGCAATTTACTAATCTTTCTAAACCTTGTTTTAGAGAAAGGCCCAACATACTGCTAATAGGAGCGAAGATTCACTTGATGGCATAAAAATGAAGCCACTCCCAACTCCATGAAAAATATACATGATCATATTCACTGAAATGTACAAATTGTACATGTCACTTCTTGAAAACAAGCATGGATATATTCCTATCATCGACTTTATCTCTCTCCATAATATGACACGGACTTTATTAATTATTTTTACAATATACTATTGGACTGGATACTTTTTTAGATGTACTGGATCGAAAATTGACTGACCCTTTGAAGTTTTGGAAAAATATGATTTTTTTTCTTTGTGTAGCCTCCTTAAACAATATAGAAATTTGTGTGTATGTTTCAATATTTTCTCTATGTTTTTTATTTCAAAAACTATTTTTTATGAACCATATGAAAAAGGGAATCACTTACATAAAAAGATGGCCTAAGCATAAAATATTTTCTATAGCATATGGAAGATGATTTACATAATAAAATATTAACACAAAAGTATTCTATTAGCATATAGAAGATAAATTATATTTTCAAAAATATCAATACATGGAAAAAAAAATCTGATTATATAATATTGATAAAGGAGATATTAATGCACCTGATTATATTTAAGTCATTATAGCACTAGAAAGCGACTTTTAAAAGATTGCCTAAAAATTACTAGTCGAGATAGAAGCTAGCCACTGCCTCGCCAGTCTTCTCGAGTTGATCCATGAGCTTTTCCC
>CM020183.1:29284329-29297041 GCA_009805545.1 Oryza longistaminata
AAAAAAAAGTTTTACCATAAATTATTTTTGTCGGATTTTTTTTTTGTCTCGTGCTAATCATCTCACACACCTACGCGCAAAAATGTACCATATGCAGGACATCTTCGGCGCCGGCAGCGAAACATCGGCGACGACACTTGAGTGGGTGATGGCGGAGCTGATCCGGAACCCGAAGGCCATGCGGAAGGCAACGGCCGAGGTGCGGCGTGCCTTCGCTGCGGACGGGGTGGTGTCGGAGAGCGCGCTCGGCAAGCTCCACTACCTGCACCTCGTCATCCGGGAGACATTCCGGCTACACACGCCGCTGCCGCTGCTGCTGCCGCGCGAGTGCCGGGAGCCGTGCCGGGTGCTTGGCTACGACGTGCCGCGCGGCACGCAGGTGCTGGTCAACGTCTGGGCGATCGGCCGCGACGAGCGGTACTGGCCCGGCGGCTCGCCCGAGGAGTTCCGGCCGGAGCGGTTCGAAGACGGAGAGGCGGCCGCGGCGGTGGATTTCAGGGGCGCCGACTTCGAGCTCCTGCCGTTTGGCGCTGGCCGGCGGATGTGCCCTGGGTTGGCGTTCGGGCTCGCCAACGTGGAGCTCGCGCTCGCTAGCCTGCTATTCCACTTCGACTGGGAGGCGCCCGACGTGGCCGACCCCGCTGAGTTTGATATGACTGAGGGGTTTGGTATCACCGCTCGCCGGAAGGCCAACCTCCCGCTCCGCCCCACCCTCCGTGTGCCCGTGCTCGCGTCTGGCATCTAGCTGATGTTGCCGGCCGGCTCAGAGCATTTATTATTATAATAATTTTTTCAAATAAGACGGACGATAAAACATTTGGCACATAAATCAAGGTTTGTCTTTTTTAGGACGGAGGGAGTACTTTTAGACCAGTTTTAATATATTGCCGCCATCAATAATGAATATCCATCCATTCTTATCATAAAGCTCCATTTTACCATATTTATTTTTCGTACTGAATTTTACTCTTATTAATTTAATGTAACAAAGTCAATTTGATTTCATCAAAGGGCATTTTCATGTGGCACGTATACTTGAATGTGTGATTCATCCATACTAATTTATTTAGGCTACCCAATCGTCTTGGAATAGCTCTGATCATGGATGACTTCGTGCATCAAGATAATATTGTTTTGTTCTAGATAATCTTGTTTTATCTAAGATTAGACAGTTATGAGGTATATAAATATAGCTTCGAGCCTAAGTGCATGTAACTTAGTAGTTACACTACCTTCTAGTCATGGGTTCGATTTCTTGTAGGAACGAATCTTAGAACTAATTAAGGGCCCCTTTGAATCGTACGAATGAAAAAACAGAGGAATAGGAAAAACACAGGATTCTGACAGGAATACAATTATAAAACAGAGGATTGCAAAACACAGGAAAAACACAGGAATAACCATTTGATTGGACCACAGGAAAAACGTAGGAATCAGATGAGAGAGATAGACTCAGAGGAAATGTTCCAAGAGGTTAAACCTCTTGCTAACTTTCCTCCAAAATATGCATAGGATTACCCATTCCATAGGAATTTTAAAGGATTGGATAGGATTCAATCCTTTGTTTCAAAGGCCTTCATAGGATTTTTTTTCCATAGGATTGAAATCCTTCAAAATTCCTATATTTTTCCTACAAATCAAAGGGGCCCTATTAAATGCTACAAGCTAGCCCCTTATAAAATTACATGCTAAGAATCGATATATGAAGGACCCGTTCTCGTGTAGGGGTGGAGGCCTTAAAACACAAGGACCAATCTATAGGGGTGAGCCCGTATGTGTGGGTTGGCATTTCTCGACAGATTTGGTTGAGGCTATAGAACATTCGATAGTTTTTTTTTAAAAAAAAATCTTTGAAACAAAATTATGTTGTAAATAGAGTGTAATTATAATATAATTACAGTATAACTACAAATAACTTATATGTAACAAGTACATTAAAAAAAAGTGATCTGTGGTTGGGTTGGCTTGCGCGGTCTCTGCTTCCGCGTTAAGGAGCGGGGGTTCGAGTCCGTCTCATGCATGCGTAGTGTGGAAAATTCTCTTATTAATGGTCCATAAATGCAAACGGAAGGTCCATGAACTGAAAAAATCTCTTATTAATTTTTGAATGGAAAAAACTGCGACAATTTTCTCCCGAATCCGCTTTATAATATCGCCTCAATATGTACTAATGTCCACCCACACGAAGCCGCTCCCGAAAAGGGAAAGAAAATGGCGGACGCGTCTGACGGCTATGTCTACGTCGGCTTGGCTGTCGTGTCGCTCTTCGTCGTGCTGCTCGCATGGCGAAGCCGCTCGCCGGCAGCGCACGGCGTAGGCGACGGCGGGCTACGGCTTCCGCCGGGGCCATGGACGCTGCCGGTCATAGGTAGCCTGCACCACCTCGCGGGACAGCTCCCGCACCGCGCGATGCGCGACCTGGCTCGCCGCCATGGGCCGGTCATGCTGCTCCGGATCGGCGAGGTGCCCACGCTCGTCGTGTCGTCCCGGGACGCGGCGTGCGAGGTGATGAAGACCCACGACACGGCGTTCGCGACTCGGCCGCTGAGCGCCACCCTGGCGTCATCCCCTGCGACGGCCGGGCCTCGTCTTCGCGCCGTACGGGGACTACTGGCGCCAGTCCGGAAGATCGCCGTCACCGAGCTCCTCACCGTGCGCCGCGTCAGCTCCTTCCGCTCTATCCGCAGGGAGGAGGTCGCCGCCGTGCTGCGCGCGGTCGCGCGCCGCGGCCGCGGTGGAGAAGCCCGCCCGCGGCCACCGTGGAGATGCGCGCCGCGCTCTCCGCGCTCGTGACCGACATCACGGCGCGCACCGCGTTCGGCAACCGGTGCAAGGACCGCGAGGAGTATCTCGTCCTGCTCGAGCGCATCGTCGAGATCGCGGGAGGGTTTAACCCGGCCGACCTGTGGCCGTCGTCCGGTCTCGCCGGTCGGCTGAGCGGTGTCGTGCGCCGCGCCGAGGGTGCCGCAACTCGGCGTTCAAAATCCTCGACGGCATCATCCAGGAACGAGAGAACCGGCGCGCGGCAGCGAGGACCTCGTCGATGTTCTGCTAAGGATACAGAAGGAGGGCGAGCTCCATTTCCGCTCGCCATGGACGACATAAAATCCATCATTTTTGTAAGTGACATCCTTAAAGCATTTCTCACGATGATCAGCTGACGTAGCATCGCAAACACTATGTCGCATGAACGCAGGACATCTTCAACGCCGGCATCGAGACATCGGGGACGACGTTGCAGTGGGCGATGGCGGAGCTGATCGGGAACCCGACGGTCATGCACAAGGCGACGGCCGAGGTTCGCCTGCTTCGCCGCGGCCGGGCGTGTCAGAGGACGCGCTCGCGAGCTCCGTACCTGCAACTTCGACTGGGAGGTGCCGGCATGGCCGACCTGACCAAGCTCGCCATGACTGAGGCGTTCGGCATCACTAGCACGCCGGAAGGAGAATCTCCATCTCCGGCCACTCCTCCGCGTGTCTGTGCCCGCGGCGTCTAGCCGGCTTCGCTGGACGACGACGGCCTTCTCTATATGTTGCCACGACACACATCTAGTCTAGAGTACTCCCTCCATATTTTGTTAGTATTACGTTTGGTTAGCTCAAAATTAACTGACCACCGTCAAATATTTATGGAAGGAGGCAGTAGTAATGTAGTTATATGTGTGGTTTAAATGTCTTTTGCCTACGTTCCTTAGGAAATTATTTTAATCATCTGGGTGAACGCCTACTCGAACTATAGAATCCATGTCCTAGCTTCCTTTGTTTTGAATCAAGCATCCGAGAATGTGTTGCTGTTTAAAATTTTAAAAATTTTGATAAAATCTTCTTCTAAACATGAATGTTTATACTATAATTGGAGGGAGTTCTACTTTTACCTAGAAGATCATTAGTGATAGGTTTAGAAGTGTTGGGTTGTTTAACCAACTTGAGTTCCAAAAGTTGGCTATTGCACCATTTTCCGAGCGTGAATTTTGTTGCCGCCACGGCTGGAGAACCCTTTATTACCCCAGGTTAAAAAGCGGGACCCCGAATCGGTTCCCTGGAAATAACCGGGATTGAGGATCGACTAAAGATCAGAGAGCTCCACGTGGCTGGCGCTCCATCTTTAGTCCTTTTTATTTTTTTTATAAAATTTTTTTTGCTACTTACATATGATTTCACATCGACTCAACAACAAAATTATCCACATTCACAAAGACATCACAAAATCATCCACAAATTCAAGATCGAATGAATATACTCAAATTGGCATCACAAGTTCACAATCCACATAATGAACAATTCACATCACAATATAACAAATTCACATGAATCCTTGTCGTTGTCGTGCCGGCCGCGCACCGCCCGCCCAGAGGCCGCTGCGTCCGGTGCGCAGAGGCGCCGTCACACGGCGCAGAGGCCGTCGCCGCCGCCCTCCGCTCGCTCTTCGCTGCTGCGAAAAAAAAAGAGAGTATGAGAGAGGGAGAGGAGAGAGGAGCCTGAGGAGGATAAGAGAGAGGAGAGATGAGGAAAAGGAGGAAGAGGAAGTTACAGATGAAGATGAGGAGTTTATGAGGAGGACGAGAGGATAAGTGCGAGGGATTATATACTATCGATCATTAATCCCGGTTGATAACATCAACCGGGAATAAAACATAAATAAAGATAATGGGAGGCCTGACCTCTTTTGAACCGGGACTAAAGAATATCTCTAGTCTCGATTCCTACTTGAACTGACACTAATGTGGATTTTGCATGACCCACCAAAATCAGTTTTCTAGTAGTGTACGTTGAAAACTTCCTAGCCTATCTCATCGCATAGAACCGGTAAACCTAGCCAAGGCATGTCTGGTTCTATCCATTCACATAGCAAAGCCATCTCACATGCATGTAGAGCGTGAGCGAAGCATTGTACTAGATCAAGGACCCCGAGTCCCCCGAGCTCTTTCAAGCGACAAAGCCGTTCCTAATTCATTTCACATTTTCCTCCTGATAAGTTCTCTCTCCCAGGCCAAAGGAATTTTCTTTTGATCTTATCTAGCGCCTCTAACATTGCTTTGGGAAACCTGATGGAGGTGAGATGGTAGATGGGTTAAGTTGCGAGGTTAGCACCCGCCTTTACAAGGGCAGATCTACCGGCTTGATTCAGATGCTTTCCTTGCCAACGTGTCAGTCTTGTGCCTTGTCCATACCTTGTTCACTAGGGGCTGAAAGCCTAAAAGTGGAACTTTCAGAACTTTGCGGCCCCGTTTAGTTCCCCAAAAGTTTTTCCTAAAAACGTCACATCAAATCTTTGGACACATGCATGAAGCATCAAATATAGATAAAAATAAAAACTAATTGCACAGTTAGGGAGAAAATCTCCAGACGAATCTTTTGAGCCTAATTAGTCTATAATTAGTCATAAGTGCTACATAAGTGCTACATAAGTGCTAAAATAACCCACATGTACTAATGATGGATTAATTAGGCTTAAAAATATTCGTCTCGCGGTTTCCAGGTGAGTTATGAAATTAGTTTTTTCATTCGTGTCCAAAAACCCTTTCCGACTTCCGGTCAAACGTCCGATGTGACACTTAAAATTTTTTTTTTCGTGAACTAAACAGGGTAGTGGTAGGCTGAGATAAGTCAGCAGGACGGTGGTTATTAATTGTTGCCATGAGGTGCACGAGCATGCTGTTGAGGGCGAGGAACTGGCACCCAATTGTGTATTTGTTCATACCTAATAGCAAGGCTAATAATACAGCCGATTTGTTGGTAGTAAGATTCTTTGCCGATTTCTTTCAACCCTGCCATATAATAATTAGCTCTTTACCATTAATACATAGTCTACTTGTCTCTCTCACGGAGTTTATTGGTTCTAGTGTACAAGGCGGTTGTAAGTTTATAGCCCGTTTCTCCTATCTCTCCTCTCTTATCTCTTCCACTTCAGTATTTAGTCAGCTTACAGCCTCCTACTATACTTGCTCTAACAGAAGATAAACCTCCATTTTATCCTATTTTCCCTACTAAATTTTATCCTTACTAATTTAATGTAACAAAGTCAACTTGATTTCCTCAAAGGGCATTTTTACGTGGCATATGCTTGCGTGCGCGCTTCATGCATGTCAATATTTCCTCTAAGATTAGGCTGTGTTCGGATGAGGGGTTCCCAACCCCTCTCCTTCGTATTTCGTGTGCACGATTTTTAAATTACTAAACGGTATGTTTTTTAAAAAAGTTTATATACGAAAATTGTTTAAAAGAATCAAATTGATTTATTTTTGAAAAAAAATTAGATAATAATTAATTAATCACGTGCTAATAGACTGTTTCATTTTCCATGCGGGGAGATGGGTTCCCAACCCCACATTACGAACACACCAAATCTTTGTAGTGAACCCAATCATCTTGGAACAGCTGTCGCCATGGACCCCTTCGTGCATCCAAGATAATCTTGTTTTATCCAAGATTAGATAGTGAGGTACTATATAAATATCGCCTCGATATGTACACCCACACAGCCACAAAAATTATCCTTTGCGACAGGAAAGGAAAATGGCAGACACGTCTCATGGCTACGTCTACATCGGCTTGGCTCTCGTGTCGCTGTTCGTCGTGCTGCTCGCCAGGCGCAGGCGCTCGCCGCCGCCGCCGGCAGCGCATGGCGACGGCGGGCTACGGCTGCCGCCGGGGCCACGGACGCTGCCGATCATAGGCAGCCTGCACCACCTCGTGGGGAAGCTCCCGCACCACGCGATGCGCGACCTGGCCTCGGCGCAGCTTTGGCCGGTCATGCTGCTCCGGATCGGCGAGGTGCCCACGCTCGTCGTGTCGTCCCGCGACGCGGCGCGCGAGATGATGAAGACCACGACATGGCGTTCGCGACGCGGCCGCTCAGCGCCACCTTGCACGTCATCACCTGCGACGGCCGGACCTCGTCTTCGCGCCGTACGGGGACTACTGGCGCCAGCTCGGAAGATCGCCGTGACGGAGCTCCTCACCGCGCGCCGCGTCAACTCCTACCGCTCCATCCGCGAGGAGGAGGTCGCCACCATGCTGCGCGCGGTCGCCGCGGCCGCGGAGGGCAGCGGCGCCGCCGCGCGCACCGTGGAGTCGCGCCGCGCTCACCGCGCTCTCGACCGACATCACGGCGCGCGCCGTGTTCGGCAACAGGTGCAAGGACCGCGAGGAGTACCTTGCCAGGTGGACCACACACCATCGAGCTCACGGCGGGGTTTAACCCTGCCGATCTGTGGCCGTCGTCGCGCCTCGCGCGTCGGCTGAGCGGAATCGTGCGCCGCGCCGAGGAGTGCCGCGACACGGCGTTCAAAATCCTCGACCGCATCATCCAGGAACGCCTAGAGATGGCTCGCAGCGACGGTGCCGCCGGCGAGTACCTCATCGATGTTCTTCTCAGGATACAGAAGGAAGGGTGGGCTCCAGTTCCCGCTCGCCATCGACGACATCAAGGCCAACATCTTTGTAAGTGATTGCAACGTTGACGTGTGACTTAGGAGCATTTCTGACGATGATGTCGCATACACACGCAGGAATCTTCGGCGCCGGCAGCGAGACGTCGGGAGCGGCGTTGGCGTGGGCGATGGCGGAGCTGATCCGGAACCGACGGTCATGCGCAAGGCGACGGCCGAGGTTCGCCGTGCTTCGCGGCGGCCGGCGCCGTGTCAGAGGACGGGCTCGGCGAGCTCCCGTACCTGCACCTCGTCATCCGCGAGACGTTCCGGCTGCACCCTCCGCTGCCGCTGCTGCTCCGCGCGAGTGCCGGGAGCCGTGCCGGCTGCTCGGCTACGACGTGCCGCGCGGCACGCAGGTGCTGGTCAACGCCTGGGCGTCGGCCCGCGACGAGCGGTACTGGCCCGGCGGCTCGCCGGAGGAGTTCCGGCGGAGAGGTTCGAGGACGGCGAGGCGGCCGCCGCGGTGAACTTCAGGGGCGCCGACTTCGAGTTCCTGCCGTTCGGCGGCGGCCGGCGGGATGTGCCCGGGATAGCGTTCGCGCTCGCCACCGTGGAGCTCCCTCTCGCCAGCTTGCTTTTCCACTTCGACTGGGAGGTGCCCGGCATGGCCGACCCAACCAAGCTCGACATGACTGAGGCGTTCGGTCATCTGCACGGCGGAAGGCCGACCTCCATCTCCGGCCAATCCTCCGCGTGTCTGTGCGCGTCTAGCCGACTTCGCTGGACGACGACGGCCTCCATTATATTGCCACGACACAACGTCTACTCCCTCCGTCCAAAAAAAAAAGACAAACCCTGATTTCGTGTCTAACGTTTGACCGTCCGTCTTATTTAAAAAAATATAAAAAAATAAAAAGATAAGTCACGCATAAAATATTAATCATGTTTTTACATCTAACAACGATGAAATATTAATTATAAAAAAATTTCATATAAGGCGGACAGTCAAACGTTGGCAACGGAAACCCAGGGTTTGCCTTTTTTTTTTTTTTGGGGATGGAGGGAGTAGTGTAGTAGGAGTAGTATAACTACTAGTATGTGTGGTATATAAATGTCTATTTCCTACATACTTTATCTTTTGTTTTGAAACGAAGCATCTGAGAAGGTGTTGATGTTTAAATTTTAAAAATTGGGAGCACCTATTGATCTTGCGAAGCTTTGAATCTTATAGAATTTTTAACTAATGAATGTAGCCCATTTTAAATAAAATAATAAAAAAGAGAGACAAGTATGTTAAAAATCATAAATAATCTAGAGAAAAAATTGGTCTAAAATTTAATTTTGGTGCACTATAAGTGAATGAAACTGCTATGTAATTGCAAGTTGTATATACAAGAACATTAATTTTTTTATGTAAGATCGATCCTACTAATGAAAAAGTGAAAGATATAAGCCTAAAAATCTGTCATAAGTGAAATAACAATACTGTTAAAAACTTGATAAAATATTGTTCTGGCCGATGAAAATTTATGTTGTAATCGGAGGGAATACTGTTTTGAAATGTGACCATATACTTATAATGTAAGGCTTGCTTAAGTCTGCAACATTTTCATTATATATATAGGGATTATTTGGCTGAGTTTCAGCTCCACATCTCTTGAGTTGAAGCTCAACCATATGGTTTCAGCTCCAACTAAAGAGGAAGCGGAGTAGGCTGGAGCGATCTGACAAAATAAATTAAATAGGTGAAATAAGGTATAGGCTACTACACAACTTTACTCTAGACCCAACTTTTGAAGTTAACTTTTGGAGTTGGAGTCTTGCTAAACATGACCATATTGTATTCTATGCACAAAACATTGAAGAGAAAACTATATATACATTTGGTACATTTGATATTGTTGCTTCCAAATCACTAGCATCCCACCATTATCTTCTTGTCTAAATCATATAAAAAAGATTGGTGCTTGTTTTAGAGTTAGCCAAGCACTTGGTTGAGAAGAATTTCCTCTAACTAGTTTCAGCTAGTTAATACTACCTCCATCCTACAATAGTCGTCGCTTTGACTTTTTCCTTTCAACGTTTGACCACTCGTTTTATTTGAAAAAAATGTGCAAATATGAAAAAATGATAAGTAATACTTAAAATAATTTTGATAATAAAGTAAGCCACAAATAAAATAAATAATAATTTCAAAAAAACTTTAATAAGACGAATGATCAAATTTTAAAAGAAAACTTAAAGCGATAAGTAATATGGGATGGTGGTAGTAGTATAATACATGATATTATGTTGGATGTGACAATACTAAATGACTATGGCTCGGATGTTCAAATTAACTACTACTAAGGTGGTGTTTGGATCCAGAGACTTAACTTTAGTCCCTGTATTTAGACACTAATTTAGAATATTAAATATATACTACTTACAAAACTAATTACATAAATGAAAGCTAATTCGTGAGACAAATTTTTAAGCCTAATTAATCCCCATAATTAGAGAATGTTTACTGTAGTATCATATAGGCTAATCATGGATTAATTAGGCTCAATAGATTCGTCTCGCGAATTAGTCCAAGATTATGGATGGGTTTTATTAGTAGTCTGTGTTTAATATTTATAATTAGTATTCAAACATCCGATGTGATAGGGACTTAAAAGTTTTAGTCCCATCTAAACAGGGTTTAAGGCTGTGTTTAGTTCACACTGAAGTTTGGAAGTTTGGTTGAAATTGGTACGATGTGATAGAAAAGTAGTGTGTGTATGAAAGGTTTGATGTGATGGAAAGTTGAAAGTTTGGAAAAAAAATTTGGAACTAAATAGGGCCTTAATGATTGCCTAACTAGTGCAGGTGCCCTAGGAGAATAAATGGCGCATAATTCTAGGCCCACGGAATTTTCTCTTGTGCACGCTTCTTCATTTTTTCCTCCCCCGTACTCATCTTTCACATCCACCACATTATATTGTCTGTTCCCTATATACCTTATCTTTTGTTTTGAAACGAAGCATCTGAAGGTGTTGATGTTTATAAATTGGGACTGCCTATTGATCCTGCGAAACTTTGAATCTTATAGAATTTTTAACAAATGGATATAGCCCGCTTTAAATAAAATAACAAAAACATAAGTATGTTAATAATCATAAATAATCTGGAGAGAAAAATTGGTCTAAAATTTATTTTTTTACATGTCTAAAATTTAATTTTGGTGCACTGTAACTAAGTGTAAGTGTTATGTAACCGAGTATAAGTGCACTGTAACTAAATGTAACTGTAAGTTGGATATATAAGAACATAAATTTTGATGTAAGATCCTACGGATGAGAATGAGAAAGTGAAAGATAGAAGCCTAAAAATCTGTCGTAAGTGAAATAACAAAACCGTTAAAACTTGATAAAATCTTGTTCCGGTCGTTGAATATTATTTTATGCTGTAATCGGAGGGAGTACTGTTTTGAAATGTTGACTATATACTTACACCATCCATCTACAAAAGTTACACCTAGTACTTTTGTCACCAAGGCCAAGGAGAAACTAAATCATCTTGGATGTTACAAAATCAAAGAGTGAATGCAATTATGCAACCAATGAGTATTTAGATAACTCCTTAAATTCTAATAAAACATTTAATTTATCTCTTCATTTAAGTCTTGAATGCATAAAGACTACAAATAGGAACAACTTATTTGGAAAAACTCAAATGTGGAATAGGTATAACTTTTGTGGATGTAGGGAGTATAATGTAAGGATTGCTTACGTGTCAACATCATTTTCATTATATATATAAAGGGTTTTTTTGGCTTAGTTTCAGGCTTTTAGCTCCACATCTCCTGAGTTGAAGCTTCACCAAACGGTTTTGGCTTCAACTAAAAAGGAAGTAGAGTAGGCTGGAGCGATCTAACTAAATAAATTAGAGAGGTGAAATAAGGTTTAGGCTACTACACAACTTCACTCCAGACTTAATTAGCTTTTGGAGTTAACTTCTGGAGTTGGAGTTCTGCTAAATATGACTATATTTATATTCTATGCACAAAACATGGTTGGGAAAACTACATATACATGTGGTACATTTGATATTGTTGCCAAATCACTCTAGATCCACCATTATCTTCTTGTCTATATCATATAAAATAAAGATTGCTACTTGTTTTAGAGTTAGCCAAGCACTTGGTTGGGAAGAATTTCCTCAAACTAGTTTCAGCTAGTTAATATAATACATGATATTGTGTTGGCTCGGATTCAAACTAAATGATTGCATAATTAGCACCAGTGCGCTAGGAGAATAAATGGCGCATAATTCTAGGCCCACATGAATTTTTCTCTTGCACGCATTTTATTTTATTTTATCCCGCACGCTCATCTTTCTCATCCTCCAATGTAGTGGGCCTCTAGGGCGACGAGATCAAATTGTAGGCCAACTTCATCAACAAAATTAATTTTACCAGATTCATGAACGAATTCAATTTTGAAAAAAAATATTTCTAACCTGCAAAATTTCACAAAATTAGATGAAATAAACTTATAACTCATAAAAGTTACAAATTACATTGCAAGTAAAACCACATATAACAACAAAATTAGAGTTTACATGGAACTACAATTTTTCTCTTAGAAATGTGCAATTTTGGGTGACTGAAAATTGACAAATTTCCGTGTTCCTAAAATATATGAAATTACATATTTGAAATATAAATGTCCGGATGGAGTACTTGTATGCGGGCGCCTCGCTATTGAGGGTAGGCCGCATACCATTGGAATTATAATTAGTTACAAATGCAAGCATTCGTGTCAGATTTAAGACTTGAACTAGGGTAGGCTTGTTAGTACTACAGAGCCTAACCAGTTGAACAACGATCACTTCTCACTAACGGTGTATATATATTTGTCCATTCTTCTCGCAAGATAGGCTTCACATATATTATACCCTAGTTTTTTTTTCGAACTGAATTATACCTTTATTAGTAACAAAGTCAATTTGATTTCATCAAAGGGCATATTCATATGGCATAAACTTGCGTGTGCGCTTCATGCATACCAATATACCATACTAATCTATATAGTACATCCAATCTTCTAGGAACATCTCTGGCCATGGACGCTTTCGTAGCATCCAAGATAATCTTGTTTTTAGTTATAGATAATCTTGTCTTATCTATGATTACATAGGCTGTGTTTAGATTCATACTTTGGATCCAAACTTCCAACTTTTTCCATCACATTAACCTGTCAAACACACACAACTTTTCAGTCACATCGTACCAATTTTAACCTAAACTTCCAACTTTAGAAGGAACTAAACACAACCATAGTAATTAATGAGGAATATAAATATCGCCTCGGTACG